>OZ022503.1:87152-687152 GCA_963989385.1 Ctena decussata | reverse complement strand
GATTGATTGATTGATTGATTGATTGATTGATTTGATGCTTAACGTCCACGGTAAACAGCTTTGGTCATGTCGGCACGGTCAGTTAACCTAACCACACTATTCCTGGGCAGGCTTAGACCTTCTCAGTGGTTAACCAGTACTTAGTGCACATACTTTCGCCAGTAACGTAAAGTATGTAAAGTATGTGACCAGACCGTGTTTCGAACCCAGGACCTCTGACTTACCAGTCAGGTGCCCTACCGATTGCGGTACGCGGCCCGGCCGTATGGAATTTGTAATAAAATTATTGTAACTCATTAGCTGCGAACTCCATCTAATAAGCTGTTAAGAACCTGTCAGCTATCCCACAATAGTCTTCCGCACGGAAAACTAACTATCTTTTTTTCGAGGCGCAGCCTCGTATAATTTCGATATTGTTCCACATTTCACAAGATTATGTGCATAGGTCAAATAACGCGTATGTCAAAATTAAGCCAATAATACCAAAAGTTAATGAATATTTAATCTTCGTTTTTCCCCGTCGTACTGCACTGTGAATACTAGCACTCTGTCTAATATTAATTAAAAATGTTTCTCTTGTTTGTAATTTTACAATAGAAATGTTAACGAAAACAGACGCAAATCTTCAAAACTTTTTTTTTCGTCGTAGATCTACTTTCGATTTTTACTTTCGGTGTAATACAAACAAACAAACAAACAGTGCAATATTTTGATAACTATTTTGAAATTAGGTCAATTTCAAGATTGACCGCGGTCCATTTTGGAATTCCGAATTGGACAGCTCAATTTTGTGGTCGCTACCCAGTGTCATGAACGTTATTGTCAAATTTACAACTAGAGACATATAACAAAACACACTTCCATTTAAACTGCGCCGATTATCTTTTTTTAAAGATTTTTCTTGTTTCATTTTCTCCTCTACAGCGCTTTCTACTTCCTTTAAATTTCGCCCAGCGCTCAGCCTCCTTGCATTTTGTGAGCAGACCATGTAGTGATCACAGAAGCGGCTTACGTTGACGCCATCTTGTTTCTATCAAACGGAACGTTCGACGTCTTTACGTAACGTAGCGACAGAAACTGCCGCACGGCGGCGCTGAATTACTCCCACCTCACCTTAAGGTGTATCGGTATGCCTCCATGTTTCTCCGGCTTTTTCACAAAGGGAGACAATATTTGTAAATTCCTATTTGCTTCTCTGGGCGATGAAACTTTGATTTTATTCTCAAAGGAAAGAATTTATTCTACGTGAGAAAATATTCCCATTAATAGACACTATAAAGAAGACAAAAATGAAACCGGAAAAGCATGTTATCAGATACCTTAGGGAAAAATGTCGTTTAATTTAACTTTTTATCTGATTATTTTTATTACTGTTGCAATTTTCATTTTCTTTGTTACCCCGCAAAAGGTTATAAACGCAAAAATGTTATAACAATCATAACAATGCAAAACTGTTATACTATCTTGCGTCGAATGTAAACTTGATTTAATTTGTCATCCCGCAAAATGTTATAAACGCAAACTGTTATAACAATCATAACAATGCAAAACTTATACTATTTTGCATCGAATGTAAATTTTGATTTAATTTGTCACCCCGCAAAATGTTATAAATGTTACAAACGCAAAATGTTATAACTATTATACCAATGCAAAACTTATACTATTTTGCGTCGAATATAAATTTGGATTTAATTTGTCAACCCGCAAAATGTTATAATAACGCAAAATAACAATGCAAAATGTTTTAACATTATAACATTTTGCGTCGAATGTAAATGTTGTTACGCAAAATGCTGTAACAACTCAAAATGCTACAATAATTACAACAAGGGGTTATCTGATTAATTTCAGGTACCATAAGATATTTAACTGATATCAATCTGCATATGAAATCAGGTATGAAATGCCGTTTAGTATATCTTTCTTACTCATTATGTTCACTTCTGTTTCAATTTTCATTCAAAACGTGTAAACGTATACATAGTTATACTGGTACTGGTACATAAAAACCTTAACTGGAAACAAGTATAAAGTGTTGACGATTCGCTGAATATAAAAATGAACAGGCGTGTTTCAAGACGCAACATAAAAAGATACCTATCTTTTTATGAAATCAAATATAAAATATTTTATAAAATCAAGTGGTGCATTTTAATTCGTTTGAGTATCCATATCAAATAAAACCTATTAACTCAAACTTTTTACAGTCACAATTCAACATACAGCTTGAACATATACATTTGTATTTAATATGAAAATCAAAATACATAAAATATTTTACAAAAACTACAGCAGGAAATATATTCATTTAAAATGCTACAAACACAACAGCAAGAAATCTCAGACTCATTTTGATATAAAGTAAAATACTATGTTATAGAAGATACTTTACACTTCATCTTCAAAAACCCTTGCCACCTGTGTTAATTTCTTATGAGGACATAAACAATATTAACTCTATATTCATGGTTCTCATAGAAATGTTTTTTAGCAAATATTTGAAATATTAAAAGCACATTAGATAACTGTCTTAAAAATTGTCATTTGGGGAGGTAAATCACCGGTTTTATGGTCGGAAATTTCGTTTTACGGCGACGCGCCAGCGGAGCCGTAAAACGCAATTTGCGACAATAAAACCGATGATTTACCTTCCCAAATGACAATTTTCAATACAGTTATCCCCATTCTAATGCACTTTTCTACATTTTCACCTCTCATAATGTACTAGTTCGCACCCATTTCAAGCGCTGTCAGCAACGTAAAACCAAACGTCAGCCAATGAGAAGCGACGTTGCTAAATGACGTCGGGTTTGCGACAGTATATCGCAGAATATACTGTCGCAACTTTTTGACGTTATCCAATCAGACGTCGCGTTATATTCGTTAGTGCATTAGAATGGGCATTATGTGACATCAAATATATATGCAAATTTTGCGACACAATTCTTTATTCGTGATGTTGAATGTGATGTTATAAAATAATAATTCCAACTTTTATGAGATGACTATTATACAAGCATTGCGCTTACCGTCAGATCCTACATTGAAATGATTTGTATTTGTATATATGTGTGTAGCTTAACTGAATAAAATACTGTTTAAACCAATTCCAACTCAACTTACTTATACTAATTTTGCGCAATTTGATTGGTGAAGCCCAAACAGAAAAGGCGTTTATACTTCGAAAAAACCCCATGAGCTTGAAATCTGGAACTACTTGGAACTATTTTCTTGGCGGCGATTTCTATACCTGACAATTTTGAGAAAAAAATGGTCGAGTTGGAATTATAAGAAATGAATTTTATTTTTGTGGATTTTATGGATGTGTAAACGCCGGTGAAACACTCACAAACTTAACATAAAGCCCTTCTTTATTCAGTTTGTGAGTGATTCGCCGGCGTTTACACATCGATAAAATCCACAAAAATAAAATGAACGAAAGAAAGGGAAACCTAACATCATTTCTCTTATGTCAGCTAGTTTAGAAATATACCAGCTCTAGTGATAGATTAAGTAATATTTTTCTGTTGTGAGGTCAGTTAGTGGTAAGTAGATGTATCAAGAGTGTGTCATTAGACATGTACTTCTAGTGTTTCATTTCAGTTTCAATTTGAATCTTGCTCTGCATTTAGCATGCGAAAATGGCTGCTTGAACAGGCTAAAATCATGGAATATGTCATTTTTGGTCAATTTTTAGACATTCAGTTTACAAATTAGAATAGAGAACAACAGTCCAATAAAAAACCTTATAACATATTATGCATATTGCTACAAATCACATCATAGTGAAAGATTTTGTTGCTTAATTATTGTGCTCATACTTAATTCTCAGACAACTGAATTCTGGAGATGGGATTTTACCCAGCTCAGTATAATTTGCCTGTAAACATTAGGGAAATTTACGCTGTCTATTCAAAGACGTAAGGTTTAAATGTAATTTTAAGTAAACTTTCCCGAATTGAATTATCCTAAAATGACACTATTTTTAACGAGTTACAGTAACTATCCTAAACAAATGTAGCATCAACTGAATTACCCTAAAAATGGGAACATTTGACCAGTTACAACAGCTATCCTATCGTATATGTAAAACAATAATAGTACAGCCTTTGAGCGAACTGTTCCTAATAAGATGCATTCTTATCAGTGTATGTACTTATTGCTTGGAAAGTTCTATCTCAATATTGGGGAAAATTAAGAAAACTTGTTTAAGTTAGACTTGCTTTACTCATCATGCCACCACTATTCCTGAGCTTGTTGTTGGAAGTTTTAACATTTTGTTTTACATTCACGTCAGCTGATGCATATAAAGTCAGTAAGATTTTTTTTGTGCATACTGACAGATGTCAAGCAGAAATTGACTAATTTTGAAGTTAGCCAGCAAATAGTTTAAAAAGTTGCCATTTAGGCTTTCAAAAATGAGTGATACATTTCAAGGCAGCTATAGGATGAAACTGACAGCAAAACATTTATATTTTAATGTGACACTGTTACCAATCAACTATATTTATGATAGTAATCTAATCTTTCAGTAGAACAAGTGAGCCTTATAACTAGAAATTGTGGTTTGCAACACTATGCCCCCAACCATATGCTTGCCACTGAAGGTGTCAAACTCTAGAATTTCTCAGTCTTAAAAGAAGAAACTTAATCTTAACTAAAATATTTATTTAACTCATCAAGAACTACTTTTATACTAAACTAGACAATCACTAAAGGCGATGAATGCCCCCGCCATATGCCTCACTAGATGAGAAATGTGTCAAAACATATTTGTGTGAAGTTACATCAAAATCTGTCAATAAATAAAGGTGCTAGAGGGATGACTGAGTTTTTCTTAAAAATAGCAACTGTGACCTTGACCTTGGAACTACAATCCTGAAAGGTTAGCTTGTCCAAGATATTGTCAGACTTAATAGTTGTGTGAAGTTCTATCAAAATCAGTAAATGAATAAAGGCGCTAGAACCATGACAAAGATTTACATGTACCTATAATAGCATCTGTGACCTTGACCTTGGACCTACAATGCTGAAACGTAAATTTGTCCCAGATATTGTCAAGCTAAATATTTGTGTCAAGTTATGCTAAAATCATTCCAGAGGGATGACAGCATGTTTTCTAAAAATAGCAAATGTGACCTTGACCTTTACCCTGAAATTCTGGATCGCGAACTTGTCCAAGATATTGTCACACTAAACAATTGAGTGACGTTACATCAAAATTGTCAATGAATAGAGGAGTAGAGGAATGATAAAGTTTTTTCTTAAAATAGCAACTGTGACCTTGACCTTGGACCTGCGGCGCTGAAACGGTAATTTATTCAAGATATTGTTATACTTAACATTTATGTGAAGTTACATTAAAATTGATCTATAAATGAAAGCGCTGGAGCAATGTCCTAGTTTTTCTGAAAATAGCAACTGTGACATTGACTTTCATCCTACAAACCTGAAACGCAAAGTTGTTCGAGGTACTGTCATACCCAATAAAGCTGTGACGTAATACCAAAATCGGTTAATAAATGAGGCCACTAGAGCGACGATTAAAGGTGAGATTGTATTTAAGCTATGGAAATATGGTCAAAATATGTGTGTTATTCAAGGGGACATAATTCTGCAATAAAGACCTGACTGAGAGTTCTGTTTCCTTTATGCACATGTTCGATGCATGTCTAAACTGTGTTGCAAGTTTCAAATCCCTACATCAAATACTATTGGAGGAGTTGCAGAGACAAGAACAGTACTACAAAGTGTGAAATATGGTCAAAATATGCATGTCATTCAAGGGGATGTAATTCTGCCATAATGACCTGGATCAAAGTTCTGTTTCCTTTATGCACATGTTCAAGGCATTTCTGAACTGTGTTACAAGTTTCAAATCCCTACATCAAATACAATTGGAGGAGTTGCAGAGACAAGAACAGTACTTCAAATGTGAAATATGGTCAAAATATGTATGTTATTCAAGGGGATATAATTCTGCAATAAAGACCTGAATCAAAGTTCTGTGTCCTTTATGCACATGTTCAATGCATGTTTGAACTGTGTTACAAGTTTCAACTCCCTATATCAAATACTGTAGGAGTATTTGCGGAGACAACAGTACTCAAATGTGAAATATGGTTATAATATGTATATTATTCAAGGGGAAATAATTCTGCAATCAAGACCTTAATCAAAGTTCTGTTTCCTTTATGCACATGTTCAATGCATGTCTGAACTGTGCTGCAAGTTTCAACTCCCTGCATCCAATACTGTAGGAGGAGTTGCGGAGACAAGAACAGTACTACAAAGTGTGACGGACGGACGTACGTACGTACGTATGCACGGACGGACATAAAAACAGCTTCCTAGATTAAGCAATCCAGAAGTTGGAAAATGCCAAATTCAAACAAGGGCCATAACTCAATCAAAATTTTATGGAGCTCTCCTAAAAAAGTATAAGGTTATCTACTCCTCGTACTCTATTAATGTACCGAATATCAAGGGCAAAGCTCAAACACTTTTAAGCTATCTAACTGACAAGATACGTATCTCATTTTTGTAAACGGGAATAACTCTAAAAAGGGGCATAACTAGGAAAAGACCATGAGGAATTCATTCATGAAATTTCAAAACCTTATGCCCAGTGGTTCTTAAACCTAGTCGCTACATAAGTATTGAATATTAGGGGGCATAACTCTGTAATTACTAAAGGCAGAGTTAGCTAATCCTTTCTTAGGTATTTAACTCATCACTGACTACAACTATACAGAAATCAACTTACTAGGCAAAGGGTCCAAAAGTTGGAAAAATGCGAAATTCACACAAGGGCCATCACTCAATCAAAATTTTATAGAACTCTCCCAGAAATTAATCTATGAATTACTCTTCGTACCTGATATCTTGCTAACAAGATATTAACCTAATTTTTAAAGGGGCATAACTCCAAAAGGGACATAACTCGGAAAAGAAAAAATATGTATCAGCTACTTTTCCATAATATTATTTATGAAATTACATGCCCTATTCCCAGTGGAATTTGAACCTAGTAGCTGATATACTGGACATCAGAGGAAATAACTCTGCAATAAACTAATGCAGAGTTATCTAACATGTTCTTATGTATTTTACTCATCAAAGACTATAACTATACCAAACTAGAAAATGTGTTTATAAAACAATATGCCCCAACCGTATGCTTGCCTCTAAAGAAGGTTCATACCATAATGTTTAATTGAGAAAGGGGTTTTAATCGGTTCATCTACATCTTAGCCTGTAACTGTAGGCCAAATATAAGAAACATAGCTTAGCAGTTCTTTAAATATTTTGTTCACAAAGTTATTCCCATTATCATGCTAACAACATATTCGTCTCATATTTCCAAAAGGGGCATAACTCCAAAAGGGGCATAAGTCGGAAGGAAAAGAAAGTCAGCTTTTTTCCATAAGGAGTCCACATATGAAATTTCAAGAGCCTAGCTGGCAGGGTTCCAAAGTTACAGCAGGGGTAAGAAAGTGACGCACGCATGGACGAACGGACAAGCCAAAAGCAATATACCCCACCAACTTTTTTCAAAGCTGCGGGCATAAAAACAAATTTCGATGACCGTGATCTTGACCTTAGGCAGCACTGCCCTTGATGTCAACTAATTAATTTCAATTTCCAGAAGTAAACTCTCCTCTACATGTATATCAAAAGGCTCAATTCTTGTATACTCACACTAAAAGCAAACATTTACAATGGACACCCAAGTCCTATTGGTGATCCAGGGGCCCAGACCGGGGGCTTACATATCAATTGTCAAAGCAACTCCTACAGAGACATCATGAACCAAATATGAAGAGAAGCTGACATGCAATTACAGGGATATGAGCAACCATAAAAAGTTTAAGTAAAACGTTCACAAACAGAAAATGTCTTAAGTCCTATTTAATGGCCCTTGCTCCCCCCAGGGGCCTTATCCCGAATCTTAGAAATTTCATATCAAAGGTAATGCTATAGAAATATCATGATCCAACAATAAACAAGAGGGCCATGAGGCCCTGAATCGCTCACCTGTGTATGGTGCCCATGTAGGTCATGTGACCTAGACCGCTTGATGAATTTTCGTTCCATCAGCCCCTGGAGACTGTGCATGATATTTGGTTACAATTGGTCCTGTGGCTTTTGAGGAGACGTCTCAAATTGTCAAAATATAAGAGACATGGGTCAGAGGTCAAAGGATGACCTTGACCTCTTGTACCCGCAAATCTTCCATGTACTAACTAAGACGACTGTTTATACCAATTTTAGGCCAAAATCTTCTTAACCTGCCATGAACTCTTATGTTCTACCATTTTCCCATACTTGCCCTTGCCTTGTAAAAGGTCAAGTCAGCCCAAGGTCATCATTTGGAAAACCTTGATAGTACTCAAGTACCTGATGCTATATACCAAGTTTCAAGGCCATCGATCACTTGGTTCTTGAGAAGGAGATTTGTAAAGGTTTTTGACATACATGGGCATGGCGACCATGTTGGTCATGTGACCAAGACTGTTTGAACAAATTTTCTTTCCCTCAGCCCCTAGAGGTTCTGTATGAAATTTGGTTACAATTGGCCCAGTGGCTTTTGAGCAGATGTGTGAAATTGTCACAGTACGAGAGACCAGGATCTAAGGTCAAAGAATGACCTCGACCTCTTGTACGCATTAATTTTCATGTACTCATTCAGATGACTGTATATACCAATTTTCAGGTCTAAATCTTCAACAGTTTCCAAGAAATCTTATGTTCTAGCATTTTCCCATATAAAAGCTACAGAATGCAAATTTGACCTTACCGTAAAAAAGTTCAAGGTCAACTCAAGGTCATAATTTGAACAATCTTGGTAGTACTCGCGTACCCAATGCTACATACCAAGTTTCAAGGCCATCGGCCTATTGGTTCTGGAGAAGAAGATTTTTCTAGGTTTTTATTCCATATATGGGCGTGTTGGTCATGTGAACAACTTTTCGTTCCTAAGTCCCCTAGAGGCTACATATGAAATTTGGTTACAATTGGCCCAGTGGTTTCAGAGGAGAAGTCGTTTGAAATTGTTGACGGACAGACGGACGGACGGACGCCGGACGGACGCCGGAGCCTTACCATCCTATAAGCTCCCCCGGAGTCTCTGGCTCAGGTGTGCTAAAAGATCTCAAATATGGCTATATACAAAGACATAACCAACCAAAACTTTGAAGAATGGACGAACAGATGGATCAAATAAAAATAGCTGAACAGACGAAAAGACAAACTTTATATTTTTCACACATTGGGCAAGATAATCCCTTTCAAGTGGAGCTGTCTGAGATTCCTATCTCGATCTGCTATCTCGGCTTATGTTCAGAAATCTGTCTCAAAATGTTCATTTTTGCAATATACATGTAGTACAGCCCAATCAATAACACACTTATTGTATCAAACCCACTTGCTACCTGTCATGTAAGTTGCATGCGTATTTTAGTGAGTGAGTGAACTCGGGTTTAACGTCCCACCAACAACGACGTCATATGGAGACGGGACCTCGGTTTAAAGTCTCATCCGAAAGACCGGAGAAGCGGGGGTTCTATCTTGCGACCCCTGGACTGGTAGTCCGGAGTGTTATCCACTACACTACAGCCGCTCCTAAGTTGCATGCAGAATATTAAATTGACACCCAATGATGTACAGGAAATGTCACCGTAGGTTTCTGATAAGGTGTCAGTCAGTCATGAAAAATGCAAGCACAAGGTGAAATTAACACACATTCCAGAACTATTAATAGAAAATTAGCTTGAAGTTTATAGGAATGGCCTCAACAAAACAACAAAAAATAAGAATTCGATCAATATTCTGTTTTCTAAAGTATCTAGTGCGAAAAAAGAAAATTAAAGCGTGGGTTAAGACCTCAACATGGAAACCTCATACTCGTTTCAGATTATTTAATTCTTATGCTCGGCAAGCCTCGTATAAGACTTAATAATAACAAGAGGACCATTGGTCCTGTAGCTCACCTGGGTCCATTCAGCCTCAGTACTCTAGGGTAAGTTACTCTAAGGCCATCAGTCAATTGGTTTTGGTGAAAAAGATTTTTAAAGGTTTTAACCATATATGGGCATGGAGGACATGTTGGTCATGTGACCTGGACGTTTGAAAAAATTTTCATTCTCTTAACCCCTGGAGGCTCTATATGAAATTTGGTTTCAAAATTGGCCCAGGGGCTTTTGAGGAGATGGTTTGATATTGTCAAAATGACAGAGTTCTGGGTCAAACGTCAAAGAATGACCTTGACCTCTTGTACTCATGAATCTTCATGTACTCATAAAGATGACTGTATATACCAATTTTTAGGCATAAATCTTCAAAACTTTCCATGAAATCTTATGTTCTAGCATTTTCCCACATTTGACCTTGCAGTAAAATAGTCAAGGTTAACCCAAGGTCATTACTTTGAACAATCTTGATAGTACTGGAATTCCCAATGCTACATACCAAGCTTCAAAGCCATCGGTCAGTTGGTTCTGGAGAAGAAGGTTTTTAAAGGTTTTTACCATATATGGTCCTGGCGGCCATGTTGGTCATGTGACCTGGACTGTTTGAACAAATTTTCATTCCCTCAATCCCTGGAGGCTTTATATGAAATTTCGTTACAACTGGCCCAGTTTTTTTAGGGGATTGTTTGATATTGTCAAAATATGAGAGTTCTGGGTCAAAAGTCAAAGAATGACCTTGACCTCTTGTACTCACAAATCTTCATGTACTCATTAAGATAACTGTATATACCAATTCTTAGGCATATCTCTTCAAAACTTTCCATGAAATCTTATGTTCTAGCATTTTCCCATATTTGACCTTGCCGTAAAAAAGGTCAAGGTCAACCCATGGTCATAATTTGAACAATCTTGACAGTACTCGAGTACCCAAAGCTACATACCAAGTTTCAAGGCCATCGGTCAATTGGTTCTTGAGAAGAAGATTTTTAAAGGTTTTTACCATATATGGGCGTGGCGGCCATGTTGGTCATGTGACCTGGACCGCATGAATAAGTTTTTGTTCCCTAAACTCCTGGAGGCTCTATATGATATTTGGTTTCAATTGGCCCATTAGCTTTTGGGGAGATAGTTTGGAATTGTCAAAATATGAGAGTTCTGGGTCAAAGGTCAAAGAATGACCTTGACCTCTTGTACTCATAAATCTTCATGTAGTCATTAAGATGACTGTATGTACCAATTTTTAGACCAAAATCTTCAACAGTTTCCAAGATATCTTATGTTGCAGCATTTTGCCATATAAAAGCATGAGTAAGCAAATTTGACCTTACCGTAAAAAAGGTCAAGGTCAACCCAAGATCATAATTTGAACAATCTTGGTAGTACTCGTGTACTCAATGCTACATACCAAGTTTCAAGACCATCGATCTACTGGTTCTGGAGAAGAAGATTTTTTCAGGTTTTTACCATATATGGGCATGGCGGCCATGTTGGTCATGTGACCAGGACCGTTTGAACAACTTTTCGTTCCTAAGGTCCCAGGAGGCTTTACATGAAATTTGGTTACAATCGGCCCAGCGGTTTCAGAGGAGAAGTCGTTTGAAATTGTGGACGGACGACGGACGGACGACGGACGGACGGACGACGGACGCCGGAGCCTTACCATCCTATAAGCTCCCCCGGAGCCTCTGGCTCAGGTGAGCTAAAAAATAAAAACGAGCCTGAGACTTCCTTGTCTCGGCCTCAACCCCACCATAGATTCTAATACTCCCTGAAATATTTCGTATTCAAAAGGAAACAATATGCATGTAATTACATGATTCAAATTATACACGATGCTGTAATTTTCCTGGTAGGAGAATGGTTTAAATGTTATAAGCTTAAACGATATTTTATCCCCATAAATATTGTCCGTCTCGAATTTCCTTATCAGTATGTGCCATTTAGGGGAATGGCACAGCTATTATTTATACCAATATGAATCACTTTGGTCGCGTGGATGGGGGTGGCATTTTTGGGCCTTAATGCACGTAGTCCTTTGATTTGTGAAATCTAAACCCAAACGAACCTTTGCAGTTCAGAGTTCATACCTTACGCATCATTTATCATAATTCCAGCTTTACAGTTCACACAGACAGGCTCATAATGTTATTTTTTGATACATGTTTACACAAAGAAACGTACATCTGTAAGAATGTAACACAATTCATATCTTATAGTTCATACTTCACGGTTCATAATTCATTTTTTACAGTTCATACTTTATAATTTAGATCATTCTATTTGTTCACACTTTACGACTCATAATTTAAATGTCAGAAAACATACTCAATATCTAAAACACGTTTTTTACTTCACACTTAGAAGGTCATGCAATGGAGTATATGAAAATTGTGATTTATAAAGTATGAAGTGTGAAGTATGAAGTTAGAGGTCACAATACCATTTTCCTCGTTTGAACTTATCCCAGCAGGCATATGACGTCGTAATATTGACGTAGATGCGAAGAAGTGAGCTAGCACTGACGTCAGTACGACGTCATTTCGCCGTCATGTGCTTGTTGGAAAAATGCTAAACTATGATGACCTTCTGTCTTGTTACATTTCTACGAAACATAATGACCTGTTACAACGAAAACTTTAACGAATGCGATCAACGCAATATTTTCATTCTTCCGACGGATATTGGCGGATAAGCCCCCAGTCATCCATCCATCCGTTGTAGTTATTTAAAAGGGAGGCAACCTTGGAAGAACTGTTTTTGATTTCTTAAGTACATGATTGTCTCGTTTTAATTGAAAGAAACGGCAAATTTACTTTGCCTCTTGAAAATTACAACGTAACTGCACTATTACGAACAAATACGCTTGCCTGCTCAAACTGCGCATGTGTACACAGTCTGGTCCAGGCAGTCGTAATCTGCATTTGACATAAGGCCAGATTTCTAATCTAAATCTGGCACTAAAACAAGTTTGTTACCGTCTACTGTCAATAGCGACCGTGGCGGCGAACAAAGAATGGTCGACCAGAAAAGTCCCCCGATCATCCTGTATCTGAGAATCGGGACTCAACTTTTGTAGCAAACAGAGACTGTGTGGCCAGTACAGACTCAGATCAGCCTGTATCTGAGAATCTGGACTCAACTGCTGTAGCAAACAGAGACCGTGTGACCGCTACAGATCCAGATCAGCCGGTGTATGTGCAGCTTGACCACTTAAGGTGAATGGGTACACACCCAGGTTTTTCACAATTTTTACAAAGGGGAACAACTTTCGTGAGTTACTGTTTTGCTTCGTAGGATGATGCATTTCTTCGAAAAAAAGGGGGTCTAGTATACAGGAATGTACTCCTAGGAGAACAAATTATTTCGTTAAAAATGACCCGCACTGATAAGGGAGGCAACAATGTCAGAGTTACTTCCCCTGATAATATACCCAGTCACCCTAAAATAGCCAGCAATCTCTGGATGGATGATGTTTTGCCGTTTGACGGCCATTTCAACAGTATATCAGCCATATCGGGCCGAAGGAAGGATAATAAAGAAAGCTTCTGTGTGCAGTGGAACCCTGTCTACATTTGAAAAGAATTCCGCCTCAGCGACATTTGAACTCGGGCCGACAGTTCAGCAGGCCAGCATTAAACGACAGAGCTTCCAATGCTCATCAAATATACAAAGTGATCAGCATCTGTAAATCTTTGATGTGAATGACTACACTTTCAGGGGAAGGAACTCTGCAATTTTATTTTTTGCCTCCCTTGTCAATCGGGGAAATTCTGAAAGGAAATAATTCACTACTCTATGAGCAATTTCTTTCCAACAACACGACGCCATTGCTGCATCGTCAAGAAATAGTCAACAGGAAGTCACGAAAGTTATCTCTCCTTGCAAATACGGCGAGAAACATGAAAACAAGTGAACAATGAACCAGAAACAATGGACCGAAGTCTGATCTGACAAGAAATACACGTTTGCACACTCTGATGAAAGACATTACAAATACGCATTTAGCAAACAAGCGAGCAGTGAAGACCTAGATCAGACTGCGTGAATACGCAGTCTGATCTGAGTCTTCGCTGTTCGCCCATGCCTCTATGTATGTTTTCCTCTCTGTTAGTGGAACTAAACAACCCGTCACGTGCGAAAGAAATAGTAGTTCATACAATTACATAGTTGTCAGTACATATACTTTATCAGTGTGATAGTTTGAACACATGGAATTTTTTATCATCATAACAACCGACAACAAGAGTTCCATCAGAAGACCTGTAGGCAACTGAGTAAGGCCCCTTTATACCATCTTTCTCTGACAGCAGGATACTGATCTTCTTCCCCCTGGGAGATATTATCAGGAGATTATTAGAGTGATAGCCACAGACAATCACATTATCAGCTGCATCAAGGTACAGCCCTTGTGGATCTCTCAACTTAGGATCACTATACTGGTATATGATACTGCCATCCTTAGACAGACATGTTAGTGTATGGCGGACACAGTCAGTAACATAAATGCGGTCTGTGACCGCACTAACACTGACATATTGTGGATAACTGAACATATAGGAGCTGTGATGTTCACTTGGAACACCAAGTCTCCTCTTTACTGCACCATTATAATCTAGAACTCTCACCTCACCATCTTCTCCACGGGTATAACAGGTGATATAAATTTCCTCACCAAAGACACACACACCCCAACACTCCTTGTCTAACTTTATTACTCGTCCTAGTTGTAGCCTTGGTGTCAGCTCTATATACTGTAACTCTTGTTCATCAGGCAAGGTGATGATGACTGTGCTGCTACTGACTACTGATATATCCCATGGTTGTCTCCCCTGTAGGTCTAAACTATCTTCTTCTCTGAGGTCACTCCTCAACAACATGATCTTATAAGTCCGGTAGTCACACAGAACAAGCTGGCCAGTAGACAGGAAGACACACCCTGATATCAATCGCCTCACTCCATCATCATTCAGCTTAACATCAACAGTTCTGCTAGGAACAACTTTCATATCTGAAACAGACGACATTAGCTGATTATGAAACATACATCACTCATCAGAAAATATACATCAGTTTGTTGTCATTTAAAAATGGCGTGTTTTGATTTTTATTGTCGGATGTCAAATAATAGGTCGTTTCTCGAGAAAATATCTTATTAAAATGGAATGTTTTGATTTTTGTCAAATGTCAGTAAAAAGGAAATGACTTACCGTCAGATCATATATTCTACTGATTTGAATATTATGTACATGTATGTAATTAATGAAGAATAAAATAAAGTTTAAACCAATAATAAAGCCGTTTCTCGAGAAAATATCTCAGTGCATTTTCGAACAGCAACAACCTAGAACAGCCTGCGCATCTGCGCAGCCTAATCAAGGTCATCGCTATTGTCTTTATAAACTGCAAGGAATTTCAATGTTTAGCAGGGATGACTGATCAGACTGCTGGCGAAGCAACTGACGCGAATTTTCACTGTTTACATATGTGATAAGGTTCATTATGTCACGACTCGGCTCAAATATTGATGACCCTTTCACTCCGAAAGACTTAAGTCATTAAAAGTCTGCAGCTCCAGATAAACAGTTTTCGCGAGTGTGTCTTTGAAATTATCCGAGGCCCTTGAGCCTGGGTGCCAAACATTACCATCCCGATGCTCTGTTGACTGATGGATGACTTGCGATTTTACGTCCTTTTCAACAGTATTTCAGCCATATCGGGATGATGGGCGGGTGATAATGAAAGGCTGTGGGCAATGGAACCTCGTTTACGAAGGAAAGAACTCCGCCTCCGGCGGGGCTCAAACCTACGACCTTAGCCGACTGAGCTATCACATGTCAAGATGTATGGGTACACATCAGTCTGAGACTCTTAATCTTGAGTCCGGGAAAACCCTGTTTATATGACATTGTTTTGCTGTTGTTGTCCATCAAAGTCAGCCAGTCCAACGTTGAAGAAACGTCGTATAAACGAGACGTTATGCGACGTTGCATCGACGCAAGTGCTCCGTTGATCACAAAGTTTGTTTCCAGTGGGAGTATTTATTGTGCGTTCTAGAATATCCAAATAAACCTGATGGAAGAAATTCGCAAAATAATGAACACTCTAAAATATAGCGATTTACAGTGTGTTTTTAACATTACTGAACACACGTCAATATTTTCCGACAATTTTTGAAAGGGAAACCACTTTTGTGACTTCCTGTTTTGTGTAAAACCGTGTTTGCAATGCTTTCCTAGGCAGGTAGCAAAACATGAGTCTGCTCTTAAGAGAAGAATTTGCTTCAAAAGGAGTAATTGTTGTTTTCCTTTAAGAGTTGGCCCCTATTGAAATAGGAGACAAAACTGACTGTAGTAGAGTTACTTCTCCTAACACTGTACTCACATGAATTTTGTAGTGACGTGGCATTGCATTATAATTTTGTAGTGACGTGGCATTGCATTTTAATTTTGTAGTGACGTGGCATTGCATTTTAATTTTGTAGTGACGTGGCATTGCATTATAATTTTATAGTGACGTGGCATTGCATTATAATTTTGTAGTGACGTGGCATTGCATTATAATTTTGTAGTGACGTGGCACTGCATTATAATTTTGTATTGACGTGGCATTGCATTTTATCATATGACGTCGCATCTGAGAGTGTAACAAAACCATGCAATTAAAAACGATAATCCACCAGTAGATTAAATATGCAAATTACGCCGTAAGGTGATGCGTTGACGTCCATAGAACGTCGCGTTTTCTAATGGCAAAATCGTGAAGTTTTAGTACAAAATTTGCTAATGAAATGCGATATTAGTGTCATATGATAAACAGAATCTTGCATTCTTGCTCGTGTATAATTGAATTTATTAAACTCGTAGGTGAAAACGATAGGATGCTCGGCACAGCCTCGCATCTTATCTTTTTTCCCTAACTCGTTTAATAAATTCAATAATACATGAGCACTCATGTAAGATCCTCTATATAATTCGGGCTTTCGGGCTTTAATGCATTGTCATAATTAGTTTAACCAAAAGCCGATTAGACAGACCTATGACCTATCGTGTCTTTATTTACTCCTTATCAAAAATTACAATTCGAACAATTTTTTAAATAGATAGATGGATGGATGACTTGCGATTTTACGTCCTTTTCAACAGTATTTCAGTTATATCAGGACGATGAGATGGTGATAATGAAAAGTTGTGTGAAAACGGAATCACGTTTACGGTAGGAAAGATTCCCGTCTCAAACGGAGCTCGAAGTTCGAACACGGACCGGCTAGGTCAGTAGGTCAGCGCTTAACCAAATGAGCTACCGGGCCCCCTAACACTTTAACTAATTTTTAATGTAAGCACTTGAGCATGTACATGAAAGACAGAAATAGCCTAACATGCACACAACGCTCAGCTGGCAAATGTAAATGCAATGAAAAACCATGTTTAATTCCTGTTATTGCAAAAATTCAACCACAATGTTACAAAAAACGCCATTACCTAGGCAGTTACCAACACGCACTACTGTTTCTATCCAAATCGATTCAGGCCATGTTGACCAGCTATCGGGACTTCCTTTAAAACCTTTAGCAGCAGTTCACAAGTCAAAATCATGTTAAATTAAGTTTTCACTCGATGTCGTCTGCACTTCCATTTTTACAATATATCCGAATTTGTATAACTCTCGCGTATTTGTAGGTCTTTTATATCTGCAACTGCAAATATCCCGTTTGCTTCTTTATGGCCAGCTATCGTCAACAGCTCCTTCGGGACCTTCGGGGCACATGGTAATGCAATGAAAAGCAATGTTTGATCGTTGTTATTGCATAAATTCAACCATAATGCTGCACAAATAAGGAACCTGTTTGGGCACTATTTGTTGACCTCATCGATATTAACTAGCAAATACCTACAATAGTCAGGACGCTGAAGCCGAAAAAGTACAACTTTAATGCCCCAGCGATTTGAAAGGAAATTTTTACCAAATTTGATAAGTACAAAATTTGGGCTTTATGATAGAGTATGATGTGGTCACCAAGATAGGATCCCGTGCTTTTAATCACCCCCTTTTACCCCTACCCCTTCTAAACGTTACATGTATTTTGCTCAAAATGAAAACGCTATATGATTCAGTCCATTATGAAGTGCACTCAGGTGTTCTGATTAATTCATGAAATGACGTATTTGTGTGCAAACTGTCACTTTCTAGAATAATTTACAAAATGCAGGCTTAAAATATAAAGAAAACCGGTGTATAAACATATTTACACAACGATAATTTATCCTACCAAGTGTTGGTGTTTGAATGTACTTAATTTCATTTTGAATCGCTATCTTCCAGATTCTGATCAAAATGCGCATACAATGACAGGACAACTGACTCGCAAAATATCCAATGCTGCAGTGCGCTCTGTACTTCATAAAACGTTTCTCTTTGGAGTATCACCACCGCCGTATATCCCGTTTACTTCAGACGATGATTTCTTCAAGAGATATACAAATTTTCCCCGTGTTGTTCATAAAAAAAGCCCTACCACTTCTGCGTATGCAAAGGCTTCGAACAACTTACACATTCACATTTATAAGCCCTTTGAACACTAAGTGGGCATTTGTCTGTTACAGCATGAATGTCAATATTAGAAAAAACAATGTTCTAACGAGTATTCTCACTTACTGGTAGGCGGAAAAAATGAACGACATTTTAAGTTATTTTTAAACAATAACAAAACGTCGTGATTTGAAGAGTAATTACAACGTTAACTACTTTGATATCATAAGAAGCTCTATCAAGTAATATGCATATGGTAGATATTATCAGAGTCGTGGGATCACTCTTTTGTCCAGTAGGTGGCTAAAACCATTGTGAACAGCGTTATTTTGCAAGTTCGTGTGTCTCTCTACAGAATAAAACTTGTTTACATGTTGACTATCTTAATTTGTTTCTTGTTACTTTGTTATACTGTATCTATTAGTTTTAGTGTATGCAATGTAGAAAACGTTTGTAGAAAAACGTAAAAAAATACCCAGGAAAGGCCACAATCACAAAACACAGCCCACATAAGACACCGAAAGAAGATTGATAACATGCATACGACAAAAAACAACACATCTTTGGTAATAGACACTCCATTCCAACACAGAGGTTACTGTACATAAGTACAGCACCACAAACAATACAAAATGCATTCAAACATATAAAACATCTATTTTTATCTATTTTCTATTTCAAACCGCAAAACAAAATAGATATCACAGAGGACAGCTATACGGGCGACCACAAGGCAAGAAAACCAGCCAGCTGGATTCGCCTGTAGAAGTTTTCATATTTGTATAGACACTTCTACATAATCTACCAGGGGCTTTAACCAATACTATGCACGCAACCCCACACTTCCTCTGATGCAGCTCCAATAACACGTGGATATTGAGTTATAAACATGAATCTTTTGCATATATATTTAAAACGAAAAATAAAGTTTTAAAATGGCCAGTCGACAGTCACCATATGTATATCACGTATATAATAGAAGAAATAAAATCACCAGCAGAGAATTCAGTATCCGAATAGGTAATAGATAATAAAGATTCTTACTAAACATCTGGTATCACCCAACGTAAAATTTTGCCTATCGTAAACTTAACTGCTTGAAACATTTTGAATCAGTATATGTTGCACTGCCTATACCAGGTGAATACTTATTAAAACTTATTTACTAAGAATTCAAACAATGTGCCGGATGACTTCGGTATATGAAAAATAGATAGCCATAGATGCTTCAGCCATTGATTATATTTAAAAGTAGTGGGTCCACATGCCACCGTAAAAATAATTAAATAAGTAAACGAGATTGTCAGAGGATTCAACTTTCATCTGTTTAACATGTATCTGAATAGACTTTATACTATGTTACATAATTTTGATTTGAACACTGTTTCATTTAGTGTAAAACAATAATATTTGTCTGTGAATAAGCTGCTTTCAACGGCTCAATATCTGCAGTCTTTAGTATTTAGTCTTTAGTATTAACTTATGGTGTGTATTTAAACAGTATACTTTTATCATTATTGAGCATAATATCGCAACAACGAAGCACGAAAGTTTTTTTTTATAGCTAAAATGTTATGATACTTCACTCCATCTGAACTTAAACTTAAAACAAAGTGTCAAAATTGAATTGAATAGCATATTCGACCGGTAAATTACGTACCGATTAAAAATTGTTGCTGTTTCGATTAAGTACCAATGTTTACTTGCTGATATGTTATCAACGTTACCCGTTTGTAGCGCTCTCATCAGTTATAAGGCAAAATATTTAAAAACAATCTTGTAGTGACGAGGTAACGAAAGAAGAAAATACCATAATTTGCAAGATGTCCCTTCGTCAGAGTGTTCAGGAGTTTTGTCAGTGTTTAGTGTAACGGGACAGGTAACTCACAATATTTTCCACATCATTCCTACATGTTTTCATCTGCACTCAAAATGTTACACGATAATACATTATACTTATAGTCTGACGGCGAGTAATTCCGTTTGCAGTTGACCAGAGGTTGTAACAATACATTATCTCAATGAGTAAAATTTCGGCAGTGAATTTTGATTACCAGTAACATTAACTAATAAGAAGTTTACATGTTTCCGATGTAGTACTACCAAGCGCATGATGTATCACCGTCTTTAGGCACTTTTTAGATTGATCAAATAGGTCAATGCAATGAAATATCATAATTTATTGGTATAATTGGGTTGTTTCTGGTCTGTAATTGAAACTTTCACTTGAGCATTGTTGTTAAAAGAATGCGTACTTTGCAAGCAGATGCTTATTTTTGAGTTGGCAGATACTTTTCTTTGCCTCGTGTCATCAAATTTCGGTGTGCATTTTAGTTTTTTTACCTTTTTGTAGTCTTTCACTTTCTATGCTCTATGAACCGATGTTTTCAATAATCAACGTAACTGCAGGTTTTGTAATGTATTTTACAAGTAATTCCCTAATCTTATATTTATTTATATTTAAAAGAACGATGATTGATTTATTGATTGATTGATTGATTGTCACTTGATCGACTCCTCTGCATATAGCAATGTTCACAGCTCCAGTGGTTTCATTTCCTTTCGTGTAATATCTTCTCTATCTCTCTATTTATCTATCTATCTATTTTTTATTGCTTTTACTAAAAGTCACGTATGTTAGTGTCATGAGAAGCGAAGCAAGAAATTGATCCATTGTAAAATCATGTCAGCAAAAGTATTGAGCGTTGCTACAAGAAGAAAGAAATAGCAAAAAAGACTGTTTGCTCAGTATATGTCACGTCTTCTAACACATAACAACTCCCTTTTCTGTTTCACGTATAAAAAGCAGCTTGCGAGGGCCTTAAACTGCGTTGTCAAAATGGCAACAAACTTCTGTCAACAATATTTCTTTAAAATTGTCTGAATACTGTATTTATGAGAGTTTCCTTGGAGTAGGTGAAGGATGTCAATTAGCTGTGATGTATTGGATTACATTATGTATACAGGTTATTTGCTTTTATTCTACGTCAATTCAAGCAGTAGCATAGGCGAAAGACAAGGAATTAAGCAGGCTGTAATTCTTTTAATATTAAAGATGATTTTAAAGGGGTTATTCTAGCAAAAGAAAACAAAACGATTCAATTTATTTACATTTTGAGAATATACTCATATGTAACGTCTATAACCGAATGTTACGGGCTTAAGCCAAATTGGATAGAAAGCTAATATGTATCAGCTGTTAGCACTATAATAGGTTTCTTCTAAAACCTGACTGAAAAATGTTGTTTGCTTGAAACACCGCTTCAAATGACATAAACATAATGAGAAAGGCAGTCGATCATTTTTAGCATTTCTTTGGTACCCAGGTATCGCCCCTGATTTCACATCCTGGGTGAACTTTTCAGGACCACATCATACCCTAAGTTAAAGTTGGGATAACGAACTTCCATAATATACAAAATTCACCCTTTCCAAATGTCGGGGCATGAAACTCAAAAATAGACCTTTTATGAATTTTTGCGTCCTGACTACAAGCACTATGTATTTCTATCATGGTCTTTTTTTTGGTCAGCTAACATCTTTTTAAAAACGTTTAGCAGCTGTTCACAAGTCAAAATTGTGTTCACTTAAGTTTTCACTCGATGTCGTCTGCACTTCCGTATTTACAGTATCCGAAATTGTATATCTCTTGCGTACAAGTCTTTTATCGATACATACAACTGCAGTCTTGCCGCTTACTTCTGTATTGACGGAGTATTGCCCTGAATCTTTCATATGAAAAGCCATCAAAGCCATGCATCAACAGCGTGTGGATTTCCTTTCTACTTCACGGCTTTTCGCCGGGCAATTCACGGCTGTTATTTAGCACTCTCCCTTAGAATCAGGGAAATGTTGGTAAGTGACTTGTTACAGAAATTATTAATTTTAACCCCCATTTTATCAGACTCCATGAGACACTTTTACAGTACGGAGCATTTCCTGTTTCTTGCAGTGGTTGCCAATGAAACGGGATTTAAATATTTCGTGAAGACTGAACAAAATTTCTCAAGAGAAAATTGAAAATTGACACTTTTCAGGTTGACTGCTGAGCTATGAATACTACTCATTTTAATATTATATTCCTCACAATAAAACAACTTCTTAAGCACTTCTTATATAACACAAAAAAAACATCATTTATCATATGATGTCGCATCTGAGGGTGTAATAAAGCCATGCATTAAAAACGATAATCCACTAGTGGATTAAATATGCAAATTACGTCGTACGTTATACGTTGACATTCATAAAAACTTCGCGTTTTCTAATGGCGAAATCGTGACGTTTCAGTGCAATTTTGCAAATAAAATGCGATTTTAGTGTCATATTCCCCCGATTTCACATCCTGGGTCCACTTTTCAGGACCACATCATACCCTAAGTTAAAGTTGGGATAATAAATTTCCATAATATACCAAATTCACCCTTTCGAAATGTCGGGGCATTAAGATCGAAAATAGGCCCCTTTTGAATTTTTGCGTCCTGACTACAAACACTATGTATTTCTATCATGGTCTTTTATGGTCAGCTATCGTGATCTTTTTTAAAAACGTTTAGCAGCTGTTCACAAGTCAAAATTGTGTTCACTAAAGTTTTCACTCGATGTCGTCGGCACTTCCATATTTACAATATCCGAAATTGTATAACTCTTGTGTACAAGTCTTTTATCGATGTATACAACTGCAGTCTTGCCGCTTACTTCTGTATTGATGGAGTATTGCCCTAAATCTTTCATATGAAAAGCCATCAAAGCCATGCATCAGCAGCGTGTGGATTTCCTTTCTACTGGACATTAAAAGTTTACCTAGGCTGACATTCTACATTTGAGATCGGACGTTCTAGGTACGGAGACATTTCAAACGTATACATCGCATCGATTGTGGTGTCGAATTGCGTTGTACGAACAGGGAGTTTAGGACATTAGCGACGAGCAAACACTCAATCCTATTTAGTCTTTACATATGCATCAAACCAGGAAGACTGATCAGTCTGCGCCGGTGCGCAAGCTGATGTGAGTCTTTCTTAAAGGCACGCACCGTAAGGTAAAATTTTACACGACGCCATTTGCAGGATTGAATAAAAACCGTATCTACGTCGTTGCAACATCATATTTACATCATGACGTTGCATCAACGTCGATTTGACGCTGACAGCTTTTTAGCTACATTAGGACATCTAGGCAAAAAGACGATGCATGTCGTTCATTCTCGTCTGGAAAGCAAAACTCTTTAAATATAAATAAACGTGGTGTTATTTATATTTTTATTTTGCTGATACTGAATTAGCTATTTGCTCAACGACAATGCCCCGCCAGGGATTTTTTTTCTTCCATTTTGATTGGTTGAAGACAGCTTGTGATAGCACCTCTCAAACTAAATCGTCAGCCCATAATGTAGGACAGAATAGCGCAAGGCGGGATCTAGCCGTGTAAACGTCTCCGTCATGATGGAAAATTACACGTGATGTCAGCATTTGCCATTGGAAGTGCGCGCTTATCTGACGTTAAGGGTTGCTTTACCAGTGTATGGCACACAACTTGACTCGGCTATTTTGTACTACTGAATGAATATACAGGTTTTCAGAACCAGTCTGTTGGGAGCCCCGGTAGCTCAGTGGGATAAGGGCTGTCCTGATAAGCTAGCAGTCCGTGTTCGATTCCTGCTGGAGGAGGAATTAAACTACAAACGGGATTCTTGCACATTGTATGAACATTATGCCGAAACTGAAACAGCATTTGCATGCAGCATGCTTATGTATGTGTATACATGCAACGTATGCATTGTTACGAAATGGATCCGATCGTCGACTTTGTCGTCGAATTATTTTAATCCTTTCAATCAGTAGGGCTACAGTTTTTAGGGCAACTGTGGTAATAAAACGTTTACGGAAATTGTGACTACGTTATGCATGGGTTGTTTGTGAATACCTCTCGTGGACAGCGTATTGCATGATTTTAAGGTGAATACCTGCACGAGTCTTTTGATTGTGGACAGCGTGTTGCATGATTTTAATGTGAATACCTGCACGCTTATATTCGAGTCCCATGATTTAAATGTGAGACGCATACTATTCATACGCCTATCTTTTATTGAAAAGTTAGACGTGGCTGTGTAATACTTATACTGAGGATGTTATATTGTTGTGTGCCCAGATTCTGAGTTTAGACCTGAATGGTAAGATTTTATTATATTTATTTAGAATAGTTTGGCTAAGAATGAAAAATGTGACTTCTGATTGATATGGTATGATTATATGTGTCGACTGATTTGATTTTGTTGACAGTGATCAGGCTGTGCATATGTCGACCAATTTTGTTTATACTGACCATGCTGCGCATGGTATTTGTATATTAGGAAGTTTTGTAAATTACGGAAATAGTTTATATCACTGATGTTGGTTGCAATGGTGTGCGTCTATTTGACGTCCAGTGACGTCAGTTGCATTCATGTTATTCATGTGACGTCAGTTGTATTCATGTTATTCATGTGACGTCAGTTGCATTCATGTTATTCATGTGACGTCAGTTGCATTCATGTTATTGCGACGTCAGCACTTTTTATATTAGTTTCACGTATACGTGGCCTATAGAAGTAGATTGATTTGTAATGGAACTAATTTATATACTCGTGACGTCAATTGACGCCATAGCATGCACCGCATTAAGGGTTTTTTCCATAAGTTATAATGGTAACATTTGGTCATCATGCGTTTGATTTGCCTTCATTAGACGGCGTCATATGGTATAACATCATTGATGTCATGATGTCAGATCAAACGTTATGATCCCAAATGTGTGAGAAACGCTTATTAAGTTATTATATTCTATGGCAAATGGTTATACGCTTTGTTTAAAGAAATGAATTAATACATATGCGAGTTAGATTTTGGTCAATCAATTTAATGTAAATAGGTCATTGTTTAGATTATTCATGTTTTATGTAGGGTATGTCATGGTAATGCCTGTTGACGTCAGTATACTTCTTGACAATGTTTGACGTCAGATCCTTCGACGCACATGCGTGGTAGAATCTACGTTTCTTCATTGGCGGAAGTGGTAAGCACAATTTTGGCTTTACATCGTGAGCGCGAGTCGTGTCTAGTGACACGGCTGGCGTGTGCACGTTATGCTCGGCATTCGCCGAGGGCGTTGTATGGTATTTCCAAGATAGGCCCAAGTCTTACGCATTATTATTATGTAGTTACAATGTATTAAGTGTAAGTTCGTTATTTTTAGGCACATCAAGTCCGGCAGTCAGCTGTTAGGGCTTAGAGCCACGTCTCACCTGGAGATTCGATATACGTCTCCAGGTTAATACCAACCCGGGTAGCGCAGTTACATTACTTCGCCAACTGAAAACACATGCTGGTTACCGGCTTTTAAGATGTCAAATGCATTGCGGACATGGCGATAGTAACCAGGGCAATTTAAGAGATCCTCGTTAAAGTGACCAGCCTGTTCCGACTGTGAAATTAACGGGTAGCACCGTTAAACTCGTTTGCCTCGCTCCGATAATGACACGGGCCTAGTTGAGGGTGTGGCAGGTGGGGATTCAATCGGCATAACGATGCCGCTTGCCGCATCAATACCGATAACTATTTTTTCACCGTATCACGTTGCGCTATACTTCAGAGGCCAATTAGACGCGTACGACAATGCAATGATTCAATATCTATTTTCCCGGTAAACATGTCAGATACGTAATGTACGGTCATCACAAATACGGATCATGGTAAATTTGCGCAGGCTGATCAGATCATACATGTTTTCATGCAATCGTCACAGGTGCCGACGATTTCTGTTTATGAATGTCGGTTCGGTCACTTTAAGATTAGTTTCCCGCGTTGTTCTATCTAGTTCCCGCTGATTCAGGTGTACTATCTGTGGAACGAGAACCAGTCAATATTTATTAATAGTACCTCGGGAAATCCGCGATCTTTAGCAATCTCAACTCAGCTGTCACCATGCAGTAATTTGCGATTTAACAAATTTACCGACCTAGATATGCAACAATACGTGATCCTTATTTGATATTTAACTGTTCTAGAGAGGTCTTACGGTAGGTATGTTCATCTAAGTGTAGAATTAAACTCGGTTTTGAGATACATTTTGAGTGTAAACAAGTATCAGCTTTGATCAAAATCACTAGAACAAATCAGACCCATCATCCGAGGTGCAATTTTGGATGTGTATATGGAGGGTGAGGGAAAGGTGGGGAGGTAGCGGTGGTTTGAGAATGCCGGATTGTTTTTTTTTTTTTTTTCAGCTGTTCATTTTTTTTTTTTTTTTTTTTTTTTGAGTACTTCAACAATGGACTGGTCACACTAACACTATGAACAGTACTGCTAAATTACACTGCATATTAATACATAATGGTAGTGTTACTGCACTGAAATGTCATACTTTTGAGATTAATCATTAGCTGTAGGCCGAACAACGTGAGTAACATTGCCCCTCCAGATGCCTTTCGCCGCGCTAAAAGTGCCCTTTTTTCAGCAGCACCCTGCCCCTTTTTCAGTCTGGGGGAAACACTGTACAACGCCCTTGTGCATGTATTCCTAGCAGAGGCGGGAAGCACAAAATATTGGCAAAATCGATGTAATTACTGCAGAGGTGAAAGTGGGACAGTGTTCGTCCACTAAAGTGTGTCATATTATATTTAGACTGGTCTCTGGTACGATCCAGGGAGCGACCAGTATATAATCGTGCACGTGTTAATATAAGTTGGTGTTCCTCATGATATATGGACTGGCCCATGACATGATCCAGGGAAGGACAAAGTGAAGTCTACCAACATAAGGCCTTGGTTTTTTTTTGTATGAGCTCAAACTGACGTCTTTTGTTCTTTGTGTTTTCCTTTAGTTCATGGCGCTGAGCCGAGTACGGTGTTGACGTCAGACGGTAATCTATTTGCGTATTGTACGCAAATCGATTACAGATTTGAAACAAACACCTTACTTGGGCCAGCGACATGAACTGATATGTGTTGTATATTATTGTAATTGTGACAGCTGTAAATTGTATTGTTGTATATAGAATTTACATTATATATAAACTTCAAAACTTCTAACGTTGTTAAAGTTTCCTTATTAGTGTAATACACTGGTAGATAACCCTTTAACCGGAAGTCACCCTCCGCCGTCCTGGCGACGCATAAGGCTCTACACCCTGTCGACCGAGTGTAAAACCCTCTGCGTAACATGCATATGTGTCAGTGATATCTGTTGGAAACATCAGGCTGACTGCACAGACGCGCAGGTAGGTCTGAGTCGTCATTGGTCGCATATGTACAGCAGATCCTGTTAAACGTCGACGCAGTGGCACGCTGATTTTACAGACGAACATCTTTGATCCGATCAAGGCCTGCCAGTAAATCAAATATCATTCAAAATTTTGGGTAATTACAAGTTGTCATAATATGTAGAGTAATTAACACCTTTTTGACTGGTAAACCGTTTTGGCGACATATGCGAACAGTGTAGACCCAGTTCAGACGCCGCATAATGCGTGGTCAGGATGAACGGAATATTTATACAAAATACAATAAAAGTGGAAACATGCACCAAAACCCCCTAAAACACAGAAATAGTCATCCAAATACATGTAACAGACTTTCAAAGAAAAGGGGGGTTGGGGAGACTTGGGAGGCGGGAACTGGGGCGGGCTTAGATTACCCACAATTTAATGGGCTAACAAAAGCAAATGTACTACCCCAGCCTTTCCTGGTGTACATGTATACATGTGCAGTCTGGCCAGGGCATGTGCATTTAGTCCACATAATTGATTCGGCATTACGGAAAGTTCCCAACAGCTGAAAACACCGTGGCAATATAGCATTTGATAGGTTCTGTGCACGCTGCAAATAATTTGCTATACAAAACGTTTGAAGCTTATCAAAGTTGATACGCCAGCAAGACGCTGTTTTGAAAGTTGCCTGATCCTTGGTTAAGCTAAGTGATGAACTTTGGGTACATTCAGGGTTCTGCCAGTGGTGTCATTGGCGATTTGCCAATGGTGCCATTGGTAACCGTAAAACCCTGAACAAGTGACCTTTGGCAGCCAGCTATTGGTAGAGCCAATGGCGCCATTGGAACTATTGCAGAGCCATTTTTTCCAGTAATTAGAAAATTTTTTAGTTTTTCTAATTTGCTTTCATCACTGTCGGGAACAATTATTCTCCTGTCACAACTCAAGCGTTTATGATGGCTTCACTAAATCGCCAAATTGAACGACGCAATTTTCAGGCGTTTGTAATGTTACCCACGCCCTTTGTTGTCTGCAGTACTGGCTGCCAATGGTTGGCAATATTGGTACCTTTGGTACCAACGGTAGAGCTAGTGGTGCCCATGTTGAAACTCTGAACGGCATTGACATGCCTATGCTGACATTGGCAGAACCCCAAACGCCCCTTTGTTACCATATACTTACTATATTCTTGAGAGTGACGAAACACTGAAATGGCGAATGGACGTTGCGTTGACGACGTTGCAAGGACATTGATTCGACGACTTCGTTTGTAGCAATGCACACCAGACAGTCTGCACTCGTTTTGAAATGAAGTCGCTAAATCTGCCTCGATGTATATGCGATGTTGTTTGGTTTCTGCGTGAGTTTCAGTTTCCTAACATTTTACATGTACCTTAACCTTGTTGGCAGAGTTTATACAACGGTTCAAACGTTGTAGTAATGTCGACATTGCATCCACGTTGATTCGACACTTGCCCGCTTGGTTCCTTCAGAGAAGGCTTCCAACACTTACATCTCAAATCAGCCATGTAGATTATCCAGCCAAAAATCCTAAATGCATTACAGCTCTGTTCAATATATAAGGAGCAGCGAGTATCGTGCTCAGACTGCACTTATGTGCATGTCTTAACAAGGGCAAAATACATAAATACATGTTTTTGTGCCGAGCAAGGGCGCACTAGCGGAAATCACACTGAGCGTGTTGGAATTTTGTCAGTTTGGCAACATTTTAATACGCACCTGCGTATTTGCGTACAGGTAGCTACGCTTTTGCCGACATTAGAATCCAGTGTCTGCTCATCGTACACGTTATAAACACACGATCGAAATCGAAAGTAAACACGTCCTTCTCGCAATATAGATAAACCTGATGTTTTGGTATTTTATTGTTCAGCCACATAATTAGTACAGAATTAAGTCATCTAATTTGAATCAGCGCTCAGTTCATCTAAAAGATCCATCCATCCAGTCACCTTCCTACCTACCATTCTTACCTGCCTACGTCCCTACCCTCTGACTGTCTGTATGTCTGTCTCTCCGTTCACCTACCTACTTACCTACCTACCCTACCCTATCCTACCTTACCTACCCTGAGAGGCCGTCTGCCTGTCTCTGTCTGGCAAACCGTCTGTCTGTCTGTAACTTTATGCATTATTTATAGGACACCAATATGTTCAGACAGTATGGATGGATGGATGACTTGCGAATAAACGTCCTTTTTAACAGTTTTTCAGTCATATCAGGACGATGAGTGTGTGATAATGAAAGCAATGGAACCAGTCTATGATTGAAATGATCTCCGCCTCCGGTGGGGCTAGAACCCGAGACCGCTAGATCAGCAGGCCAGCGCTTAACATACTGAGGCTCCATTTTCATACAGTACGAATAGCCTGATTAAATAAATACAGAAATCCCAGATCGGCCTAATGGTAAAAAAACAAGAACACCACCACCAACAAAAAAGAATACTTCATTTTGTGCTTGTAAGATTCCTGAAGATCCGAGCATTATGTGCGAACAGCAAAGACTCTGACCTGACTGCCTGTATGCACGGGTACACTTTCAGTCGAAGCAAATCTGCCATTTGTATCTTTTGCCTCGCTTTTTACTTAAGGGTCAAACCATAAGGGGAAAAAGCAACCTCTGGAGGTTCGAATTTTTTCTCAGTTTGAAAGGGCAACGTTTTGCCGAGAATACAACAGGAAGTCACAAAAAGCATGACAGCCAAGCAGGCACATGACGTGGAAATGGCGTTGAAATGACGTGAATGCGACGTGGTGACGTCGCATCGACGTCAATATGACGTAAGTTTGATGTATTCTGCCCGCTGGGAGTGAACCAATTCATAAGACAGGTTTGCCTACAGCTTGATACTTGGCACATGGTATGAGAAAACGTTTTAAAGCTCGTGCGAACAGCGAAGACGATAATAAGCCTGCACGTCTGCACAGATGGATGGATGGCTAGGCGATCGATCGATCGATCAATAGGTAGATATATAAATAAATCCATGTAGATGGATGGATGGCTGGATGAATTGCGATTTTACGTCCTTTCTAACAGTATTTTAGTCATATCAGGACAATGGGTGGATGATAATGAAAGGCTATGTCCATGGAACTCCGTTTACGATTGAAAAGATTCCCGCCAACAGCGGGGCTCGAACTAGGGACCGCTAGATCAGCGAGCCACTGCTTAAGCTACTAAGCTACCGGAGCTCCGTGATAGACAGATAGACACCAGCAGGTACGTGACGTCGTATTGACGTCGGTTCTACGAAATGACGTTGAACCGAAGTCATCACGACGTCACGTATCCGCTGGGCCAGATTAGGGAGGTAGGTAACATGGAGGAGGAATGGAAAGACAGATAAAATGATGGATAAATGGATGGTTGGATGGTAGGTTGGGTTATGGTTGAATAGAGAGAGAGAGAGAGAGAGAGAGAGAGAGAGAGAGAGAGAAAGAAAAGGAATGTGGTCGAGAGAAAAGAAAACAAAAATGAGGAAGATCAATTAATCTCGAGGGTAATACCAGTTTCCCAACCTGCTTGTCGAACTAGCCAATCAGTTACCGCACATGTAAAAGTGGTTGTCGACTGGGACAATCGACACCAATACCAGCCCGGTCGACGCCCATTTACAATAGTATCATTTACCTTGACTGGTATAGCTTTCGACCGAATTAGCGGTCGACATAGTACAGCCACTTTGCACAGTACCAGATAGGTCCACTGTTGGTTGGCATTATCGGTTGTCAGCCTATATTTCAACCATGACAAATTAAGTTAGTCGCTCATGATTTATGTTGCGTGTTTTTTCCATTCCATGTTAGGGGTGGTCGGTTTGGGCGATTGTGCTGTTGAACATTCAATGCCGTGGCGTTCTTCTAATTTGGTTAATAGTAGGGCAAGGGCCGGTCGGCCTGCAGCAGGTGCGGGATGGGGTTTGTTTGGATTATTCTAGTCTCATCTATCCTATCTATACCTTTTCTTTCTTGCTCTCTCTGGAAGCAGCTCGAAGAGACTGGAATACTATCTGAAAGAGCCGTTAAACCCAAACTCCAACCACCACCATCATCCACTCCACGCTAATATAAACTTATAAGATAACAACGATCGTTTGTCCAGAGCGCTTGGCTTGCGTTTGAAGACGACAGGTTCCTTACTTACTGGCAAACTCCCTCAGTCGTAGTCCGTACCTGATACTTTTCAATCAACAATAACAGACAGCGAAATGACATGACTGGACCATAATTTATGCTATTATATGACGATAGAATGGAAATCTAACAGCCCACAAACAATACGCCCAAATGACATATGTATCATTATATATCTGTATGATGATCCACATTAGTAGGTTCAGCGCTTGCCTGCCGATCTAACGGTCCCGGGTTAGAGATGCACGAGAAGCGAAATCTTTCCGATCGTAAATGGGGCTACATTTCACCCAGACTTTACTATCAATGTCCCTAGTGTGGTAGTTACCTCCCCTAAATCTACGCAATAGCTGCGATTATAGATGAGGTACCCAGTAAATCCTACACACAATATTTTCTGTGTGGGCTACTGCGCATTCTCAACGCGCAGATTATAAAAATCGTCTGCTAGAAGTACAACACTGCAGACAAAACCGTGGTTTATCAATAAGGGGCCTTGTGAGAAAAATAGATATTTGTCTTGTTAGAACTTAGAAGAATCAGATTAGCACGGGTTACACTATGTGACCATACCCTTCATTCTTTCGTAATAATTTTGTGGTGGTTTGCACAGGTTGGGTGACTCTACAATATTATTAAACCGTTGATACCATGACGTTAAGCCACTTTTTTGCGTTGCGACCCGATTAACAGGTGTTGATACACTTCAGAGTTCTGCAGCAAATTTTCGGGAATAAATGTCATTTGTTCAGTTATTTACGAGGTCTAATTAATCGGTATAGTTTAAACTTTGAAATGCTATTTTATGAAGTGAAATCACTTGTGAGTGAAATGGAATGGACAATGTTCTCCACTTCATTCCATGGATTTGGGATGTCATTTAGTTGGTTTGCCCTCAAGGCGATAAATTCCGTTCAGTACGAGTAACACCCCAAGCTCTGGGGACATACTGTGGCCCCGGACTATAGCCATTGGAATGTTGATTATCTCATCCATTCCATTCCATGTTTTAAACTATGCCCCGCTATCTTATGTAGCATAAATATTTTACGTTTCTATGGCAGTTAAGAAATATTAAATTCAAAACTATAATCATTAATTAATTAAAATCAAAGCTACAAAACAGTTAAAAGTGCCAAATTTTTCCATTAGCTCAGTAAAATGAAACAAGTTCAACCATGGATATATAAAAGAAAAGCGCATTTCTCATGGTTTCAGTTCGTGTCCTAATATGATATCTCTCAGCGGTAATGCTAGTGAGTAGTGATAAAACTTGATTCTAAAAATATGGCAGTTACGCGATAGCTGGAGCAATACCATCCGCGGTGATGTTCGGTTTTCTTCGCTGGAGGTTTATAAAATGGCTGATTACTGGGTGTATGACCTCAAATCTTGTTGGTCATATATGATAAGACTATCAATGTCCCATCGTCCTGATATGAAAATACTGTTCTAAAGGACGTAAAACTGCAACACACATCCTGGCAATTAGTATCGGCAAATTTCATAGCCATCCGTTTATTTCTTCTCACGCTGTGATTTAAGGACCACCTTGGACATCCCTATACACTGGCGTGGCATTCATTACAGGCTTGCACGAAGGCGCAGGCTGATCTATGGCAAATTTCATAGCCATCCGTTCATTTCTTCTCACGTTGTGATTTAAGGACCACCTTAGACATCCCTATACATTGGCGTGGCATTCATTACAGGCTTGCACGAAGGCGCAGGCTGATCTGTATTTCGGCTATTGTATGCATCAATTGTGACTAGGATTCTTTTAAATTTGAGATGACACCCAAGTAGTTTGTCAGCCTCGAATATATAAACTCAGCGTATGGTTCAAGTTTTAATGTCCACTACACGGCTTTTCACCGGCCAATTCACGGCTGTTTATTAGCACTCTCTCTCTAAGAATCAGGCAGATGTTGGTAAGTGACTTGTCACAGAAATTATTAATTTTAACCCCATTTTATCAGACTCCATGAGACACTTTCACAGCACGGAGCATTTCCTGTTTCTTGCAGTGGTTGCCATGGAAACGGGATTTAAAAATTTCGTGAAGACTGAACAAAATTTCTCAAGAGAAAATTGAAAATTGACACTTTTCAGGTTGACTGTCGAGCTATGAATACTACTCATTTTAATCTTTTATTCCTCTCATTAAAACAACTTCTTAAGCACTTCTTATATAACATCATTTATCATATGACGTCGCATCTGAGAGTGTAATAAAGCCATGCATTAAAAACGATAATCCACTAGTGGATTAAATATGCAAATTACGTCGTAACGTTATACGTTGACATCCATAAAAACTTCGCGTTTTCTAATGGCGAAATCGTGACGTTATAGTGCAAATTTTGCGAATAAAATGCGATTTTAGTGTCATGATAAATAGAATCTTGCATTCGTGCTTTTGTATTATTGAATTTATTAAAGTCGTTGGGGAAAACCGATAAAATTACTTCTATATAAATTTGCTTAAGAGAAGTTATGTTCTTTAAAAATTATGTATGAATGCTGACAGTTTGCTGGTTGGGTTGCAATGGTACCGTAAATATGGAACATTGAATAACTTTTAATTTCTGTTATGGATAAAAAATGTGTGTATCACATATATCCTTACTGAAAAGAATAAACTGCTTTGAAAATGCAGTTTTATATAAGATTGGTGATGGCTTGATGTTCGGATTGCCATGGTAACATAAATTCCTAACATTGCTTAACTTTTTATTCGGTAAGAATGAAAGAGATATGTGCTTTTTTGTTGTTGTTTTTGAACTATTTTAGGAACTGCACATGAGATACGCCTATGCCGAAGAAAAAATATGCCTTAAATTTGCTGTTTTAATGAGACATTGATGATTGTTTGACATTTGGAATGCTATAGTAAAGTAAATTGGGAGCATTAGTTACCTTCTCGTGTTTGGCATGGGTAAGAAAAATGTGTGTTATTTAAAGTTTATTGGAACTGCTCATATACACCTTTGATGAAGAGAAATAATGTGCTTTGAAAATGCTGTTTTGTGTATGTTTGGTGACATTTCACTCTTTGGGTTGTTATGGTAACATTATTTGTAACATTGCATAAATTTTAATGTTTAGTATGGGTAAAAAGAAAGGTGTGTTATTTAAACTTTATAGAAATTGCACACCAGATAATCTCTTCTGAAGAGAATTAAGGTGCTTTGAAAACGCTGTTTGTATATCACATGCGTAAGTTTATCTTTTGGTACGGATGAAAGAAATGAGCACTATTTAAACTGAAAAGGGATTGCGCATCAGATACACATTTGCTGAAGAGAAATAATATGCTAAAAATATGCTATTCATACGAGTATTGGTGATAGTTTGACATTTTGGTTGCTATGGTATCTTTTTAATTTTTAATATGGGTATTGGTATCAGAATCGTTTGTTATTTAAACTTTTTGGGAACTTCAGAAACACCTTTGCTGCAGAGAAATGATATGCTGTTTTAAGCAAAATTGGTGATAGTTTGCCGTATTGGCTGCCATGGTAACGTAACTTTTGGAACATTCCATATATATATATAGCTTTAATGAATAGAAAAATGTGCTTCGAAAATGTTGTATTGCAGTAACTTTGGTGACAGTTTGCTGTTGTGGTAACGTAAATTTGGAACATTCTATAGCTTTCATTTTTTTGGTGTGGTAAAAAGAACTGTGTTATCTAAATTCTATAGGAATTGCACATCAGATGACCTCTTCTAAAGAGAAAAAATGTGTTTTGAAAATGCTACTTTATATAAGATTTGCGACAGTTTACCATATGTGTTGCCATAGTTACATAGATTTGAAACATTGCATAAATTTTTATTATTAGTGTGAGTGTAAGAAATGTTTGTTATTTAACCTTTATAGGTTTTGTGCATGGAGACATCTCTGCTTAACAGATATAATAGGCTTTAAATATATGCTGGGTTTATATAAAATTGGTGATAGGTTGTCATTTTGGTTGCTATGGTAACGTAAATTTGGAACATTGTATATTTTTTATTTTTGATATGGGAAGATAAGAAGAAATGTTTGTTATTTAAAGTTTATAGGAAATTAATATTTAAACATTTGCTTAAGAGCAAAAAGTGTGTGTATTTTATGTAACATTGGTTAAGTATGTGTCATTTTGGTTTCTATGGTAACCTAAAGTTGGAAAAATGTATAACTTTTTATTCTTGATCTGGGAAAAAGAGATGTTTGTGATGTAAACTATATGGAAAATTCGTATATACACTTTAGTTGAAGAGAATAATTTGCTGAAGAGAAATAATATGCTTAAAATATGAGCCCGTCCAGATAGAAATCGACCTTATGACATGAAAACTCGATTTTTAGGTTTTCTGTTATCTGAATGCGCATGCCATTATAGAACAAAAAGGTAAAAACCGTTTGAATTTATCTTGGATTTTAAGGATGTTATGGCAGTTTTAACCACACTGGTAACTAATGAAATTTGCCAGAATTGATAACGTTACGTGACGTCACGTTACACTGTTATGGATAACGCCTTGAAATGCATATCATTATTATTAACGTTAACACAGCAAACGCATGTAATCAGTATGAGTAAATTTTCCTATAACACAGTTCTAGACTTTGGTCCCACCCTGGGACATGCCTCTTGGGATAGGCAGAAAAAAAAGGAAAGATTTTGATCCAGGTAAATGGCATACCAAGTATGATCCCTTTACCTCGAATGGTAATCAAAAATATAAAAATTTGAGCCGCGACACGACAAAACCAACAATGTGGTTGTGCGCCCAGCGCAGACTCAGATCAGCCTGGGCATCGGCCCAGTCTGATCAGAGTCTTCGCTGTCCGCATAAAGGTAGCTTAAACCCTTGGCTACCCTTTGAGCACTTAACGAAGAGTCTAGTCAAACTGGACGGATGCCCAGGCTGATCTGAGTCTGCGCTGTGCACACAACCACATTGTTGGTTTTCTTGTGTCGCGGCTCATATTTTCCAAAAAGCAGCTTTAATGGAAAATGTACTTAATATTCGGACTGACCGACGTGCCTAAGTATTGTCGCACGTACGGACAATCCGGAAACTTCATACCTCCAGTGCTCCTATGGCTTCGACTGTATAAAGCAAAAAAAATATCTTTTGATGTTTTGAAATACTTCAACAGTTTCTAAAGATGAATAAGCAATGAACTTAAATTTTGTAATTTTCTTTTTAATAAAGCAAAGAATTTGTTGTTCCTGTGTCAGAGTCCTTCAGCATTCTAACTTTAAGAGTAGACCGCATTTCGGAAGAGCTACGTCGTCCGAGGAAGCAAAAAAAAAAAAAGAAAGTCACAAAAGTTGTTTCCCTTTGTAAAAATGGTGGGAAATCATAGACATGCATCATACGCCACGTCATAAGAATTTTCACTTCTACTTTTGAGCATCTGCTCACCATACAATTTACCAGGCCCAAAGGCCGATATTATATTATACAACTAGTGGACACAAAGACACTGATGCGAAGGCTGAGTTTAAAAGACACTGATGCGAAGGCTGTGTTTATTTGCATACAAATGATTGCATGCATGTTCTATTAAAGTCTCCTTATTCCTATCAGTTGTAAAATCGCCTAAACACAAATTGTTTTGAAAATCAGTTCAACCTTCATGATTGGTGACAAAATGTCGGTTGATGAGCATATACTGTGCCAGATAACTGGCAAAAAAAAAATGAAAACTGTCTAACTGCTCAGCAAAACACAATTTCTAGTTCTAGTTTCCCGTCCAGCGATGCAATATAAACAAGGGTAAGACAATAAATTGGGTTCCAGGCTTGTATGTTGTGTTTTTACCATTTTGTTCAAGCTAAAAAAAACTCGAAAGGAGGTCATTTTACTTGCCAGCTTAAAAGACTCAAAATTTTTCAACCTTTTTATGTGAAACTCAGTGGCGTTTTATTACGAGTTCCTTCAACCTGCACACCTATGCACGCTTTTGGTTAAAACGGATTTCTTGATCATATAGGCGTCTCTTTAGAGAGAGGACGACACCCTTTATTTTCTGTGTCCGTAACTAAAATAAAGTCGTCACTATGGTATCAGTTATGGACTTTTGAGTTCCCAAACTGCGGAAAAGCAAACAAATCACAATTTTAAACTAAGTAAAATATCATTTTTCTTTAATTTCTTAAAAGCCCCATTGCTCTATCAGCATTAAATATTTTATCGTAATGTATCCCTGCAATCTTCTCACTTCAGTTTCGTCCCCGAGTTTCCCCGAGTTTCGCCATTGATTATTATCGTGATAGGCCGGCTTTGAAAAATCAAAACGTCCTTAGGTTTCCGATAAAAAAAAAAGATTTAAAAAATAACTAGGTCATTTTATTTTTATAATGATTTGTATTTCGACGGTTTTTACCACTGGTAAGACTATGGATACTTTAATTTATTTTACAAACTATAATTCACCAACCACCAGCAATATAAACAGGGAAAAGATAAAAATAAAAAATGTATAAGCTTAAGGAAAAAACAAAACAACCAGACGGACTTTTGACTTAAACTCGCAATTTTCATCCCATTGGACAAGGAAATGTAAGAAGATCAAAATGTTTCAGGATCTCCGAAAACTGTGTTAAAATTGGACAGCGTATTGTCTGCCACAATTTAGAGACATTTTAAAAGATTCAGACGACATTTCTTTATGCCGCCCTTTGCCGTTCACCACCCGGCATTCGCCAGCGCTGACAGGTAGGAGAGGACTGATTGACTGATTTTTTTTTTTGAGGGGTGGGGGGGAAGGGGGGATTAACGGCCGTTTGAGACAGTATTTCAGTCTATATTATCGGGCCGTCTCCCGGAGAGAGGAAGAAAGAAGAGAAATGATAGACGAGAGAAAAATGCCCAAACAACGCCCACCTGCACCTACTGCAAGCACAGTAAGCCCTTGCCCTACAATGTTCCCAATCAGTAGGACGCCCCGGCACTGGAGGAGTAGGAAAAATCGTATTGCAAATTTACCTTCGACCTGGCAGTCTGTGGTATACAAAAAGCAGTGCATGTAAACTCGAAATTGCTTTTTCACAAGATTTTATCTACATTTTGTTTGTTGTCTTGCAGTTTAGACTGAAAAACTGTAAACAATGTCAGTGAATGGATGAATACGCTGACGATGTTCGTATACCTAAACATAGCGATAGGCTTGGGATGTTGTTGTTGTTTTGTTTTTTTGTTTTTTTTTTGCTTTTTTTGTTTGTTTGTTTTTTCGGTTGGGGGGGGGTTGGGGGCGGGGGAGTTGGGTGGTGCGATGGTGCTGGTAATAACTTCCAGTGCCGGGGCGTCCTACTGATTTGGGTAACAGTAGGGCAAGGGCCTGCTGTGCTTGCAGTAGGTGCGGGTACGGGTTTTTTGGCCCTTTTTCTCTCGTCTATCGTTTCTCTCTTCTTTCTCCCTCCTTCCGGGAGACGGCCCGATATAGACTGAAATACTGTCTCAAAGGGCCGTTAAACCCAAAACAATCAATCAATCAATTTTCGGTTCGGGATTTTACTTTTGATATTAATAATATAATAACTATTATTATTATCCGAGACTGAAAATTATTTTCTCTAGATCAAAGCTGAAAATTTATGAGCATGAACTAAAACGGGACCAGAAATGTCGAAAGTCTCAACCTTTTTTCTACGCATCTGCGAATAATTTTTTTTTCAATTTATTAAATTTGGCTTTAAACGCAAACTGCACTTTTGGTGATGCATAGTGCTCCAAAGAATCATATTTCCGGATTCCTGGCAACAAATATTCGCCTACGGTGGTTTCCCACACTATTAACATTCATATTAAAGTTCAATCACATGCCGTGTGAAACGGCGGGAAAATCGTCTGACGTAACGTCAAACTTTGACGTCATTTATCTCAGTTTAACGTCGCGTGTCATAAGGTCGATTTCTATCTGGACGGGCTCATATGCTGTTCATACGAATATTGGTGATAGTTTGACATTTTGGTTGCTATGGTATTTTTTTATTTTTAATATGGGTATTGGTATCAGAATCGTTTGTTATTTAAACTTTTTGGGAACTTCAGAAACACCTTTGCTGCAGAGAAATGATATGCTGTTTTAAGCAAAATTGCTGACAGTTTGCTGTTTTGGTTGCCATGGTAACGTAAATTTGGAAGATTCCATCACCTCGAATGTTTGGTATCAGTAAAAAGTTGTGTTATTTAAACTTAATATAAATTGCAAATAAACATCTTTAATAAACAGAAAAAGTCCTTTGAAAATGTCGTTTGTATGTATGGATGACAGTTTGACATTTGGGTTACCATGGAAACGAAAATTTCGAGCACTGTACTACTGCTTGTTTATAAAATTGGTAAACCAGATGAAGGTTACCTGGAATTTATATGGATTGTAAGTATGACCTTAAACTGGAGGTAGATAATTTGTTATGAAAAATGGGTTTCAAAGTAAATTTATTTACGGTTCGAAGCCGAAACTATGTTGTCTGGCCCATGTTCCTACTTCTGTATGTATTCTCTGCTCCTGAGGGAACTTTTTAATATTTTAACTTTACCTCACTGCAGCTGGTGTTGTGCCGTGTGGCGGTCGTAAAACGTCTCCCTGTACATTATCCATAGTGCAGATTATAGCAACCAACCAACGAGTTGTTTGCCGCCGAAGGCGGCAAACAACGAGAGTTGGTTGCTTTACGATATAGGCGTATTTCTGTTCTATTCTATTCTGTCCCGTACCACTATAGTCTTATCATATATGACCAACAAGATTTGAGGTCATACACCCAGTAATCAGCCATTTTATAAACCTCCAGCGAAGAAAACCGAACATCACCGCGGATGGTATTGCTCCAGCTATCGCGTAACTGCCATATTTTTAGAATCAAGTTTTATCACTACTCACTAGCATTACCGCTGAGAGATATCATATTAGGACACGAACTGAAACCATGAGAAATGCGCTTTTCTTTTATATATCCATGGTTGAACTTGTTTCATTTTACTGAGCTAATGGAAAAATTTGGCACTTTTAACTGTTTTGTAGCTTTGATTTTAATTAATTAATGATTATAGTTTTGAATTTAATATTTCTTAACTGCCATAGAAACGTAAAATATTTATGCTACATAAGATAGCGGGGCATAGTTTAAAACATGGAATGGAATGGATGAGATAATCAACATTCCAATGGCTACAGTCCGGGGCCACAGTATGTCCCCAGAGCTTGGGGTGTTACTCGTACTGAACGGAATTTATCGCCTTGAGGGCAAACCAACTAAATGACATCCCAAATCCATGGAATGAAGTGTCCATTCCATTTCACTCACAAGTGATTTCACTTCATAAAATAGCATTTCAAAGTTTAAACTATACCGATTAATTAGACCTCGTTAATAACTGAACAAATGACATTTATTCCCGAAAATTTGCTGCAGAACTCTGAAGTGTATCAACACCTGTTAATCGGGTCACAACGCAAAAAAGTGGCTTAACGTCATGGTATCAACGGTTTAATAATATTGTAGAGTCACCCAACCTGTGCAAACCACCACAAAATTATTACGAAAGAATGAAGGGTATGGTCACATAGTGTAACCCGTACTAATCTGATTCTTCTAAGTTCTAACAAGACAAATATCTATTTTTCTCACAAGGCCCCTTATTGATAAACCACGGTTTTGTCTGCAGTGTTGTACTTCTAGCAGACGATTTTTATAATCTGCGCGTTGAGAATGCGCAGTAGCCCACACAGAAAATATTGTGTGTAGGATTTACTGGGTACCTCACCTATAATCGCAGCCATTGCGTAGATTTAGGGGAGGTAACGGTAACGGGTCGTTTCGGCCTTATTCCCGTTCGGCCCCAGGTCGTTTCGGCCTTATTCCCGTTCGGCCTGAGTCGTTTCGGCCTGGGTCGTTTCGGCCCGATTTCCGGGTTGGGTCGTTTCGGCCCAATTTTAGCGGGTCGTTTCGGCCTGACTTTTTTCCCATAGTTGTAATAGACAAAAATGTGTCTTTATCCCAGTCATATCTATCTATCTGGCCTGCATATATATCATATATCTATCTATATGAATGGCTTGCATATGTATGTATGTATGTATGTATGTATGTATCTGGACTGCATATCTATCTATCTATCTATCTATCTATCTATCCGATGAAAGGCGAGACACACCAATGCTACATAATTTGTTTTCCATATAATCTCTAGTTTTCCTTTGATGCCTAATTATCTTTATCGGTTGCCAATTAGTAATGTTTGGAATTGTCTGTGTTTAACTGACGTACGAGTTCGGACTTATGATTTGGGTACTTTGACCATTTTCATTGTACTTAATAATGTTTGTACTGTCACTGGTTCTTTAATTACCTATTGTAACGTGGGCCGACCTGCAAACAAACCCCGTCAGTGGAAAAGCATGCTCACCCACCAAGGGCGGTTTATTTGCTTATATACCCCAACATTTACTCGACCACAAACTACCGAGTTTGTAATTTGCATATCTATTTATATCTGTGACCTTCTACCGTCACATTACTTTCCCCTCCGAGAAGTCTCGTCCCGAGACTTGGCCTGGGAATGACATGGGTAAGGCAACTCCGGTCTGGCAGTTGACCTTATCCCACCGCTGCCGCCAAATGTAACGTGGGCCGACCTGCAAACAAACCCCGTCAGTGGAAAAGCATGCTCACCCACCACGGGCGGTTTGTTTGCTTATATGCCCCAACATTTACTCGACCACAAACTACCGAGTTTGTAATTTGCATATCTATTTATATCTGTGACCTTCTACCGTCACACTATTTTCAAAATGTTTCAACTACCCTGTTTGCTTATTAATTCAGAGGTGTGAAAATTATTTCATTGTAAATAAGTTCTTGAAAGGCGGGATTTTAAAGAGAAAAGATTTCTTTAATTGCCAAAGACAAGAAGAGATTGGATTTTTATTGTCTGGAGAAATCCTCCCCAGCATCACAACCTTGGAAAAAATAGTATTACTAAATAATTAAGGCCGAAACAACTCACCCATAAAATCGGGCCGAAACGACCCACCTTTGAAATTGGGCCGAAACGACCCACCCAATTGGGCCGAAATGACCCACCTAGGAAATCGGGCCGAAACGACCCAGGCCGGAACGACCCAGGCCGAAGGGGAATAAGGCCGAAACGACCCGGATTCGAGGTAACTACCACACTAGTACCACTAAGGCTTCGAAATTTTTGTGTCACTGAATTTCCGGTAGTTTATTGGACTTAAAAAAGAATCTTCTCTGAAAGAAAAATTTATTGGTCAAACTTTATTATTTTGATTGTCCTTTTGAAGAAACAGTGTCTGCTATTTTTTTGTTTTCTTCTTTAGAAACTGATATTTTGCTACTTGAATTATTTCAACCAATCCACAATGCCGATCGACTCAGTCTGATGAGAAATTGTCAAAATTTATTTTGACTTTAAAGACTTACCTGTGTAATAGTAGCAATGTTTTCGCTCAGTTCTACATATCTATTACAATTATAGAAATATCAAAAATAATCCAAACAGAAAACAATAAATTATCAGTTAATGTTTGGTAAATATAGTTACCTCCCTTACTTGATTACGGAAGCTGTGATAAAATCATGAATGAAAATTGGATTTCAATGATTAGGATTAAATAAAGAAGAATTCAGCAAAAGGACAGATGGCCCGTTTTGTCCGAGTACCGGGTGGGGGATACTTTGACTTTTTGCCCTGCATGATGCCTGGCACTGTGGGGACAAATGTCTGATTAAACCCCACTTAAAAGCCCCCACCCCGTGACTATGTTCAACAGTTGAGGTCGCTATCATGATATCATCTGATCATTGCCCCAGCTATTTCGACAGCCAGTCAAAATCCCCACACATGCACTGCTCCAGGGACCATGCTTCAGGTAAACCACAGTATTTATGTCCCTCTATCCCCGAAGATTCAGGGTTGCTACGGCCTTTTTTCCAACTGGTTGTTTCAGCCTGATTTCGGGCGGGTTGTTCAGCCCGATTTTAGTATTTAAAGCCGGTTCGTGTTAGTCTGAATTTAGGGATAAGTCAATTCAGATTTATTTATGATCTACGGAAATGGGTAAGAATAAGAATCAGAATTGTTTACTGGTGATATGTCCAAAAACAATCACTCATTTGGGGATTAGAACAGATTAGGCAAAAAAAAATAGGTGTGTTTCCAAACCCGACCGATCCTGATTCAGACCCCGACTCTGCTATTTTTATAGACAAAAGAAAAAAAATGCTCGAACCCTCCAAATTTTTCGCCCGAACCAAATTGTTTTATACCGCTTTTTTTTTATCGCTACGGGCACCTCTTTCAGTTCTTTTTCGGTAGTTTGATGGCGGTTCGATTGATTCCTCGATACGGAGTTACCTTTCTTGAGACAAATAACCTGCATATTCAGTTATCAAGTCGTCATCTGGAAATTTTCATTTTTACAGCCGAAAATTTTTTATTTCATATGTAAAAATTTGGTAAGTAGCTGCTTAAGTTTGTGTAACATTTAATGATTGACATCAACAATAACATCACATTTTCTTAAGGCAAAATGTTGACGTTTTCATGCGATAATTATGGAATAGATATAAGCGAGCTCGGAGTTCCGCACTGCGCATGTGCAGACTCAGACTTTGCTCTTAGAGGTCAAAGGTCACCGATGCCAAAAAAGGTATACGCACAGCGTAGCACAACATATTGACTAATATTTCAATTTTCAAATATTTCCTGTCGATTCTATCTTGCTAAAGTAATGTGACTATCCATTTTCTCTGAATTGAAAACAATTTTCAGTCATATCAAAGATTTTTAATCATGAAAAAGCTGTTTTATATCGACTGACCAGGTAAACGTAATGATGACCTATCTGATTTTTCCACACTTGACCCCTGACTTTTGTGCTCCAGGCCAAACGGAAACTCGGAACTCTAAACTCGCTTATTTCCGTCATATGATAAATTTTAGCATCTTGCATAAATTTGTGTTTCTGTATTACCGTAAATACTGTAAGTTTTGATACGCCTGAAATTATTGTAATTGTCCTAATATTTGAATGGTTTGATTTTAACTGTATGGACACTGCCAGCTGATGGATATGGAATGGCAATCAGTGCAGACCCTGATCAAACTGCAATCTGATCTGGGTCTTCACTGTTTGCACAGGTCTGTCTTTCCCAGTTTTTACGTTACTGAATTTATTTAAACGTTGTGCAAAAGATACAAAATGCTTGGCAAAGTCTTTTCATTTTAGCCTTTTTCCTTGACTTGTTTGATAGATTTAATAGCGACACCGATGGCTGCCCAAAGCTATGATCAATGGTGTCTTCAAACAGTAACGCCGATGTTGAATATAGAAATCTGTGTACTGACCAACTAATAAAAATTTCTAAACTGACAAATGATAAGATTCTGACGAAAATGAGCAAGGTTTCCGATTGAGTCAGTGGTTTCATGTGACGAATGAAAATGCTTCGCGATGCTTGACGTTGCTATGTTTTTTGGCTTTTTTTTTTTTCACAAATTTAATTGGCAAAATGGCAGACCTGCAGTTCTCGCTAAAAATCAGATCATTTGGTATTCTACAATGGTGATGATGGCTTGGTGTCCAGTCATGGCGGTTTGCATTCACGGTTGTCATGTTATTAGCATTGTAGCTAAATTGTCTGCCCTTACTATCGTCGAAAGTCATTCACAGAAGCAAAGTCGATTTCTACTGCGTTTCATTCGGTATCTGAGTCTTTGTATGTTTTATAAGAGATTTAATGAAGTCTTAAAAGGTAATTTAATGAGTAGATTATTGCAAACCATTGTAATGTTGCTTAAATCCAATCTCTTCATGCGAAGTATCTGATTGCTGACACCAGAGGCGCGTGAAGTTCTATGCTCCAAAAAAAAAAAAGAACCTTCAAAACCCTTTAAATTTGACTCATTTTTTTAGGCCATTTCGGCAGGGTATATCCAAGCAAAAATGCCTGGATTTTTGGACTGCTAAAACCGCCAGTTAAAAATACCCTAACAGAAGCAAACTTCTTACCTGTAAACATCCTTTTAAACATGATAACTTTCTTCAGTTATGGTCTATGCCATGCTGTTATCCTGAATTCAAAATCTGCCACAAAATCTCGTCGCCATTATGGTGTCCAGTTTTCCGTTTACTGTATTGCGCCAAAGTTGAACATGTGCTAGATGCTTTAAAAATCACACATCAGTAAAATCATTCAAGTACTCTTCTAGATACGACCAATGTCATTAAGTCACTGTCTCCATGTTATTTACAATATTTTGTTTGTCCTAATTTCGGTCAAAACGTTTCTTACCAATGAAAACTTGAAACAAACATGATGAAAATGACGGTCGTGTCAACAACGTCAAAACTGCGCAGTAACGTTAGCGTAAAATTTTCATAAAATATTGTTTACTGAGGCCTACATGTACTGTCTTTCCGAACAACAAAGATGCAGAGTAACTTGCGCATATGCACAGTCTGATCAGCGATTTTGTTATTTAGAGGTTGGACAGAGAAGGAATCGTACATTTAAGAGGATCGTTATCCACAGAATCATCATTTTTTTCCCGCAATAAAACCTGTTGACGTTGCTGTGCGACGTTGATACACCGGAAACTGGAGACCATAATGGAGTCCGAACACAAGCTTGCACACCTGGCTATTTCTTCAACTAACCAAAATGGCTCATAGCCTGGGTATTTAGCGGCAACATTGGAATATATTTAATAGCATATAACTTCAAGCGCCTGTGTTTACACATGCATTGATTCGGATATGACATTTGTCTGTAATCGTCAACAGACACTTTGGTTTAAACTTTTGTAAGTACATCTTCGTTGAGCTTCAAGCTTCTTGCGATGCAATTCGAACATCATCAACAAAGAAATACCACCAAAGGTTAGCTGCATGTGCATGTAAGCATTGTAGATAAGATCAGTGTTTCATAAACATACAGCTGAAGTTTAAATTATGCTGCAAATATTCAACAGATTTCAAGCCAAAGAAAAATTGAAGTAGCATCCAGAAACAAAGAAGTCAAGGTCACATTGAAACTTTGACCTTTCATGTTAAATTATTGCGTTAAAGTTTTTGAGATCTCTATATGATTCAAATTCTTTGTTGGGTTGGATTGATGTTTTGCATGATGATAGATGTTGGTCCAAAGTTTAATTCTGTACACCCCTATCCGTGTCAGTGACCCAGAGGTCAAGGTCACAGACTTTGATTTTCATGTCAAGTGTTCGAATAATTTTTTAATATCATATACCATCCAACCCCCTTTGTTCAATTTGGTTTATATGTCCAAAGTTTTATTATATACCACCCCAACCCATGCCCGTGTCGTGTATTGTGTTTCAAGTTTAATGTCATAAGGTGGTGGCGCTGGCCGTATTTATACCTGAGCCCCTGCTCACTTGCTCTAGTTTTGCAAAGCCAGCATTAATTACTTAATTTTGTCTACGATTTCTTTGTCAAGTTATCTTGTTGATTTTATATTTTACATGAGCGACATAACAGGCAAAATGTGTTCTTTGACAAAAAAGCGATTTGGACCGAAATATCTAGATTCACCACGACACAGTTTATAGGCCAACAGTCAAATAAAACTGAAAGTAGAAACAGAAAGCAAAAGTAAGCTACTTACATAGAAAACCCGTGTATATATATATTGGCCAACGAAATACTTAAAATGTAGGTCAATACTTAAGGTTATACGGCTAATGCCAAACAAAAAAATTAACTTTTACACAGGTGGTTGTCCACATTATGTTAATTTTTTACCCTGGACAGTCAAGTCTCTCTTAAGGGGCATATATTAAAAAAGGAAGTGGAATCAAAAAAGACTGGCAGGAAGAATCTCCTCAACATCCTTCCATTGATATGGGATGGGACTCACACAGGGAAGAATTTGCTAAGAATTCTGGTGCTGAACAATTTTGAATCCAACTAATTTTTGTCAGAAACAAGGTTTTAATGCAAGTGTAAGTGATAGTGATAATTTCATCACAGGAGAATCAACATGGGATTGCAACATTACCTGTGATTACCTGTCGACATCATCGTTGAGCTTCAAGCTTCTTGCGATGCAATTCGAACATCATCAACAAAGAAATACCACCAAACGTTAGCTGCATGTGCATGTAAGCATTGTAGTTAAGATCAGTGTTTCATAAACATACAGCTGAAGTTTAAATTATGCTGCAAATATTCAACAGAATTCAAGCCAAAGAAAAATTGAAGTAGCATCCAGAAACAAAGAAGTCAAGGTCACATTGAAACTTTGACTTTTCATGTTAAATTATTGCGTTAAAGTTTTTGAGATCTCTATATGATTCAAATTCTTTGTTGGGTTGGATTGATGTTTTGCATGATGATAGATGTTGGTCCAATGTTTAATTCTGTACACCCCCATCCATGCCAGTGACCTAGAGGTCAAGGTCACAGACTTTGATTTTCGTGTCAAATTTTCGATTACCGTTTAGCTCACCTGGCCTGAAGGGCCATAGTGAGCTATTGTCATACAAATGCGTCAGGTGTGCGTTGTGCATCGTCCCATGCGTCGTCTGTCAACACCTTAAAACAAAATTTCAAACATCTTCTTCTGTAAAACTACTGGTCCCATGGTTCTCAAATTTCACATAGAGCATGACCTAACTCCAGGGTCTCAGAATTGTTAAAATGGGTCAGGTTGAAAATCCCAGATGGCCGCCATTTCAAAAAATAGCAAAAAAAAAAAAATCAACTTCTTCTCCAGAACCACTGGGTATATTTGTCTGTATTTTGGCATGGAACATCAGTGAAACTTAAGTATTCAAAATTTTAAAATGAAAAAGGAAAACTGTAGCGGAGTTTTGTCAAAGTGACCTACTTTCTGTTTACGAAAGTGATTTTGCTCAAATGCAAATGTAAAAAAAAAACGACTTGTTCAAACAACTTCACTAAAACCACTGAATCCTAGGGTCTCAAATTTCACGTGTAGCATGACCAGACTGCAGGGTCTCAAAATTGTAGAATTGGGTCAGGTCAAGAATGCAAGATAGCGGCTGTTACTAAAAATAGCAAAAACAACAAAATCAACTTCTTCTCCAGAACCATTTGGTATATTTGGTTGAAAGTTTGCGTGGAACATTATTGGGATCTTGGAATTAAAAATTAAAAAAATCAAAAATATCTGTAGCAGAATTAGGTCACAGTGACCTACTTAGAGTTTACAAAACAGATTCTGCTCAAATGTCAAAATCTCGAAAAGCGCAACCGATTCTGGCCACATTTGGTCAGAAATGGTCCTTGAATGGAATTATTTCAATATTGTGGCAGTATTCTATCCAAGATGGCCACCATGGGGGCTGTTACTAAAATAGCACAAACATAAAAATGACAATTACTCAAGAACCCTTGAATGGAATTGGACCAATTTTGTGTCAGAATGTTCATTGCATGAGGCTGTTTTGATTAATTGCAATTTGGCATTCCAAGATGGCCGCCATCTGCCGTTACAAAAAATAGCACAAACATAAAAATGACAATTACGCAAGAACCCCTGAATGGAATTGGACAAAATTTTGTGTCAGAATGGTCCTTTCATGGAGCTGTTTCGATTAATTGCAATTTGGCATTCAAAACTGGCCGCCATCTGCCGTTACTAAAAATAGCACAAAAACATGAAAACTCCGATATCTCAGTAACCACTGAATGGATTTTGACGAAATTTGTGGCAAATGACTCTCGCATTGAGATATTTCAAAAATAGCTAACTATAGACCAGGCATGTTGGCCTCTGTTACTAAAAATAGTAAAATGTGAAAATTAGAAAATCTCAATGGAATTGGACTAATTATGTGTCAGAATGGTTCTTTCATTAAGCTTTTTCGAGTTTTTGCATTTTGGCATTCCAAGATGGCCACCATCTGCCGTTACTAAAAATAGCACAAAGCATGAAAATGACAATTTTCAGTAACCGCTGAATGGATTTTGACGAAATTTGTGGAAAATGATTCTTGCATTGAGATGTTTCAAAAATAACTAACTATAGACCAGTGATATTGGCTTCTTGGATGAAAAATAGAAAAATGTGAAAATTAAAATATCTGTTGTGACGGGAGTCCTTGATCCACGACCGCCGGATTGGTCCCATGGATTAGAGTGCTCTGCCAGGATGTAGTTGGACCCCAAGTGAAGTTGGCGCATGCGCTAGGCAGACAAGAAAGAGCGCACGGCTGTGGTGGACATGCTTTTGAGGGCTGAGACCAGGTGAGTGGCTCCCTATTTCGTCCTGTAAGCTTGCTCAATACTTGTTTAATACAGACATGAAAGTAGGGTTGATCCAAGCGTATTGAAAATACAATATATCTCAATGGAATTGGACTAATTTTGTGTTAGAATTGCTCTTTTATTAAGCTTTTTTCGATTTTTTGCATTTGGGCATTCCAAGATGGCCGCCATCTGCCATTACTAAAAATAGCACAAAACAAGAAAATGACAATATCTCCGTAACCACTGAATGGATTTTGACGAAATTTGTGGCAAAATGATTCTTGCTTTGAGGTGTTTCAAATCTTTACAAATATAGGTCCTTCAAGTTGGCCTCTGTTACTTAAAGTAGCAAAATGTGAAAATTAGAAAATTACAATGGAACTGGACCAATTTTGTGTCAAAATGGTCATTGTATGAAGACTTTTCGATTTTTCGCATTTTGTCATTCTAAGATGGCGGCCATCTGCCATTGCTAAAATAGCACAAAACATGAAACTGACAATATTTCAGTAACCCCTGAATGGATTTTGATGAAATTTGTGGCAAAATGATCCTTGCATTAAGGCATTTCAAAAGTAAATACATGTATACAAAGACCAGGCAAGTTGGCCTCTGTTACTAAAAGAAGCAAAATGTGAAAATGAGAAAATCTCAGTGGAATTGGACCAATTTTGTTTCAGAATGGTCCCATTGCAAAATAGCCAGGTGAGCGATATCAGGCCTCTTTGGGCCAGTTGTTTAAGATCATATACCATCCAACCCTTTTGTTCAGTTTGGTTTATATGTCCAAAGTTTTATTCTATACCACCCCAACCCATGCCCGTGTTGTGTATTAAGTTTAAAGTTTAGTGTCATAAGGTGGTGGCACTTGCTGGGTTTATACCTGAGCCCCTGCTCACTTGCTCTAGATAGTTTTGCAATGGATGGATGATACGATGGTCATACAGCTAAAATCGTTTTACCAAGGAGAAGGTATGTACATACAGATATGCACACTTGCTGAATAAAATTTTACATTTTTTTTTCCAAATTTTTTTGCTTCACAGGCCTGAACCATAGCCAACTTAGGGCATAAAATTGCAATAAAGTATATTTCATAAAACAAAAAATATAACAAATCTGGAAGAATGGTAGGCAACAATTGAAATAATGAAAGCAATACATGCGTATCTGTATCATAATGTGGTTGCAAGACCTAATATTGACATTTTTACTGGCTCATGGCTTTGCTTATTTGCATATAAGATTTGAACTTATCTTTTTTTATTTATGATTAGCTTACACTAGAACAATTTTAATGAGCTTGCATCCAGGATTGCAGATGAGAAAAGTCAGCAGTTAGTTAGGGATAACAGAAGTGTTTCTCATGATGAAGTTTGTTGGTGTATAAACTTTACATCTAAGTTTAGAATTAAACCTTTATGATTACTAACAACTCTGTAACTACAACGACACACCAGATTCATTTCATATTTAATCCCTGATATCACTGTAGCATATAATACATTAGATGTGAATAATGTATGACCATAGGTCAGGGCCTCATGGTGGGGCCAGAGGTAAATAAATATGACTTAGGCATTTTCATTTTTTCAGAGTATTGCATTAAATCTTTTTGATTACTCATATCTCAGTAATTATATTGCAGATTTTTCTTCTGCATTTGGTTTATGTTATCTCTGTAGCATACCTTTTGATATGGACTGCCAAAGCCCCTAGGTCAGGCTGGTGGGTGGGGCCAGGGGTCAGGTACCAGGACAATAGGTGTTTGTTGTATTTATTTTTGCTTATAGGTTTATTTCATACTTGTTTACACCATATGGATGCTGCTGCTGATCTAAGGTCAAGATCACAGACACAAAATAATTTTGTACATGTATATAAAATTTGCATTAAAAGTTTGTTTTAAACGTCTGCTTCATTAGGCGATGAAAATGATCAAGATATACGTGAGACTGTGCTCACTTGCTCTAGTTTGAAAAACCTTTCAGTTCAGTGTTGCAGTAGTAATACTGGTTGGTTGCATTTTAGGTAGCACCTATTTCATATTATTTTATTTACATCCTCTAAGATCAAAGGATAGATTCTGAGAAATCTAAAATTCGAGGTCGATTTAGACTATTATTCTGGATCATCGTCTTTTATATTATTTGGATCCTTTTGAAATTAATCAGTTGTTGAATCGACTGTTCAATTAAAATTAAAGAATTACAATATGCTTTTTTCTGGTTTCATCACCAATAATTGTCAGGGTCACTGACGAGGCTTCATTAGCCGAAACTACGTAGTCTGGCCCATGTTTCTACTTCTGCATGTATTCTCTGATCTCGAAGAAACTTTTTAAGATTTTAATTTTACCTCACTGTAGCCGGTGTTGTGCCGTGTGGCGACCGTAAAACGTCTCCCCGTACATTATCCATAGTGCAGATTATATTTTATTTACATCCTCTAAGATCAGAGGATAGATTCTGACAAATCTAAAATTTGAGATGGATTTAGACTATTATTCTAGATCATCGTTTTTAATATTATTTGGATCCTTTTGAAATTAATCAGTTTTTGAATCTACTGCCCAATTAAAATTAAGAAATTACAATATGCTTTTTTCTGGTTTCATCACCAGATATTGTCAGGGTCACTGACGAGGCTTTATTGCCGAAACTACGTGGTCTGGCCTATGTTCCTACTTCTGTAGCCAAGTGTTTGCCATTTAACATGTAGGTGAACACCGGGCCTGTCTTAGTTTAAACTTTCTTTTATTTGCACAAACACTAATACATTTATACACATTTCAAAATATAGCATTTTATGCAAATGGGATTCAGAAGAAAGTCAAACGACTTTTTTCAAATCTGTATCACCGGGCTTGTCTTAATATCATAATCAATATTAGTCCAGACAAATTCTTGGGGAACCTAAAACAAATAGCAACAAAATGTTTCTTTGCAGTAATAAGCTCCTAAGACCTACATTTTTAACATACTAAAAGTAGGACAAAATCGGAGAAAGCGAAACTTGATTTTTTTCATATGTCTTGTTTTCGAAAGATTTAAACAACTGCACAGCTACTTTTGGTCAGAAAGCCACTTCTATACATAATTTCTAGACAAGTTAAATCTAAAGAAGTCGTAGATAAACAGTTATATACTGTTCTTTAGCCTATGTCTACCATTAAATTTGCTTATTATGCATAACCGGTCGATCATACAGTATATTACTATTGGTTTACCCCACCCACCAGTGCAAATTTTGCTTTTACCATAACCTCTATTCAGATGGACAATACGGATGGTAATGAAGATAGTAAACAGAATCAATGTTTTTAAATGAAGACTGTGACAGAACAATAGAAGAAAACAGCTTGATGTAATTTATCAAATGACGGGACATCTGAGAGTGTTGTTTGTTGCTTCACGTCCACGGTAAACAGCCATGGTCATGTCAGGATGGTCAGTTAACCTTACGGCACTATTCTTTGGTCAGCTTAGACTCCTGTGCGGTTAAGCAGTACTAAGTGCACATACTTTCGTCAGTAACTGACAACTGTCCTTCTTGAATCAGCGGAAGGAGAAACGGAATTTAGTAGCCGGACCGGATATCGAACACAGGACCTCTGGCTCTTGAGTCAGACGCGCTACCGACTGCACTATGTGGCCCTGCTAAATACTTTATGTGTTGAAAGGATAATCCACTAATGGGTTTAATATGCAGATAACTTGGACATGCTTAGGGATATTAGGTGATGACCTCCATGACATTTTTGCATTCACAAATGATAAAATGTTTACTTTTCTGGTTCAAATTTACAAATTATACCTCCTTTCCGCCTAACAGCCACCTCCCCACCCCGCCCACTCCTCTGGAAAGAAGTCATTGTTTTAGCTCGCCTGGACAACCTTCAGAACGAGCTATTGTTGTCACCCCGGTGTCGGTCTCCTTGTTTGCATCCACGTCCATGTCCACCTTTTGGGTGTTACACCCTTATCTCTTAAAACCATTGATAGCCTAGGTTGATACTTTCACTTATGCTAGATAATGGTCTTACGTTTTACACCCTTGTCCCCTCAGTGACCTTGAGGTCAATGTCATGGAACTGGAAATTTCATGTCAAAATATGGGATTTCTTTAAGGTTTTATTGACAGGTAGGTGAGCTTATACTAGTATAGCCTTGGTAGGTAGTCCGTCGTCGTCTTCCACACTTTAAAACATGCCTCCTAAACCATCTGCCCAATCTTGATCAAATTTTATGTGTAGCATTGTTGGGGTAGGGGACTGACTGTATAAGGTAAAAGGGCAAATCATATTGGAACTCTAGTTGCCATGGCAACATAAAGCTCCAATAGACTTTTAATGGGAAAAACTTAAAAAATCTTGTTCTCTGAAACCATGGGGCCCAGAGCTTATATATTTAGTATGTAGCAATGTTTAGTGGTCCCCTACATCACTCCTGCCAATCCACCCCTGGGGTCCAAACTGGCCCCACCCTAGGGGCCCATTCATATATATAGGGCTATTATAGCTAAAGAACCTTAAACATTTTCAATTCTGAAACCATGAGGTTCAGAGCTTACATATTATAGTATGTAGCAATGGTTAGTGGTCACGTACGTAAATCCTGCCAACCATGCCTCTGGGGTCTAAATTGGCCACACCCAGGTGTCATTATTTCCAATAGACTTATAATGAGAAGAACTTAAAAAATCTTCCTCTCTGAAACCATGAGGCCCAGAGCTGATATATTTTGTATGTAGCAGTGTTTAAAGGTCCCCTACATAAATCCTGCCAACCATGCCCCCCCCCCCTGGGGTCCAAACTGGTCCCATCCCAGGGACTCATTTGTTTATATTGGGCTTTTTAGCTAAAAAAACTTCAAAAATGTTCCTCTCTGAAACCATGAGGCCTAGAGCTTACATATTTAGTATGTAGCAATGGTTAGTAGTCACGTACATAAATCCTGCCAACCATGCCCCTGGGGTCCAAATTGGCCACGCCCAAGGGGCATTAGCTCCCATAGTCTGATGAAGTGAAAAACTGAAAAAAATCTTCTCTGAAACCATAAGGCCCAAAGGTTAAACATTTAGTATGTAGCAATGTTTAGTGGTCCCCTGAATAAATCCTGCCAACCATGCCCATGGGGTCCAAACTGTCCCCATCCCGGGGGTCATTAGTTAATATAGGGCTATGTAGCTAAGAACCTTCAAAAATCTTCTTCTCTGAAACCATGAGGCACAGAGCTTACATATTTAGTATGTAGCATTAGTTAGCAATGGTCAGTGGTCATGTCCATAAATCCTACCAACCATGCCACAAGGATCCAAATCCCCCCTCCCCCGCCCCCCTGGATCAATCATTAGTTCCCATAGACTTATAATGGGAAAACTGAAAAAATCTTCTTCTCTATAACCATGAGGCCCAGAGCTTATATATTTATTTAGTATGTAGCAATGTTTAGTGGTACCCTACATAACCCCTGGCCCAAACTGGCCCCAACCCAGGGGGTCATTTCTTTATAAAGAGCTATATCGCTAAAGAACCTTCAAAAATCTTCACCTCTGATACCATGAGGCCCAGAGCTTAAGTATTTAGTATTTAGCAACTTTTAGTTGTCACGTACATAAATCCTGCCAACCATGCCCCTGGAGTCCAAATTGGCGATGCCCAAGGGCTCATTAGCTCCCATAGACTTATAAAGGGAAAAATCTTAAATAATCATCTTCCTCGAAACCATGAGGCCCAGAGTTTACTTATTCAGTGCATAGCAATGTTTAGTGGTCCCCTTCATAAATCCTGCCGAAGAGATTTACAAAGATTATTCATAAGTATGTTGCACTGTTTGTGTTATTATGCATGTAGTATTCTGCTCTTTGTGCCTTTTGTTTCGGGCTTCTCATGCCTCCAGAAATCAGTGTTCTAAACTGAAGCATGTTTATGCTAAGCAATGTCATCAGTATAACATATTTCTTGTTGCAGTTCAGTTACTGACCTTCAAAAATTCACTTCAGATTTTTAGGCAGCATAAAGTGGGTGGGGTAATTTATACCGTTTTTAGACCTAGATGGCTTTACATTCAACAAAAAATGTGCCAAATTCAATCTTAAGCTTCTAGATTCAATTCTGGCAGAGGCAGAATAGGTTCTTAGAAATAAAACTCACAGTAATAATGTTAGTCATATAAAAAATTAGAAATAATTGGTATATTTAAGGCACAAATAGGCGCTTATAAAAATGCAGAAAAAATATATTTTGCATTATCCGATTTTATCCTACTTTTGATATATTTGATATATGTCATATTTTAATGTTAGTTCTCAACAAAAATGCTAAAAAAGCTTTTGTTGCAATTTGTTTTGTGTTAAGGGAAAAATGAACTATATGTAAATAACAGACAAAGCAACAAACAGTACCTAAACCAACCAAGGGGAACCAAAGAAAGAAAATAGCTAAGGTTTGTATACAGTACAACTATTGTTAGTTCCACCCTAGTAATATATATTCAGGGATCTCCAGGTGTCGCAATACAATGTTTCTGTCAAGTCCTCATCTTTGAATCATCATGTGCCTTAACGTGAGTCTCAATGATAGTGCCGACATATACATGTAGCTATTTATTTTAGTCGTTTTTGGACCGAAACATTTCTTTTATGTTGCATAACTATTCGGGATTCAGCTGGTGGTTTTCGTTTGCTACTGTCTTTCTATTGTGTTGTTTGACCTACCAGGGATTTCCAGGTGTTGCAATACATTGTTTATATCGATCTCGAGGTGCTGCAACCTGTTTTCTCTGTGGAGTCAACTAAATGTTTCGAACCATTTCACAAGCTGAGGACGAGGGTTGGGATCCAATGCAATAGTTTAAGGACGCCCCAGCATACAAGATAGGTTTGTACACTATCTAGGACTCCTTTTAAGCTTCAAACGTCTTTTATATTATTTGGATCCTTTTGAAATTAATCAGTGTTTGAATCGACTGTCCGATTAAAATTAAGGAAGTACACTATGATTTTTTTCTGGTTTCATCAGCAGATATTGTCAGGGTCACTGACGATGCTTTATTAGCTGAAACTTCGTAGTCTGGTCCATGTTTCTACATCTGTATGTATTTTCTGCTATCGAAGAAACTTTTTAATATTTTAATTTTACCTCACTGCAGCTGGTGTTGTGCCGTGTGGCGGCCGTAAAACGTCTCCCCGTACATTATCCATAGTGCAGATTATATTTTATTTACATCCTCTAAGATCAGAGGATTGATTCTGAGAAATCTAAAATTTGAGATCGATTTAGACTATTATTCTAGATCATCGTCTTTTATATTATTTGGATCCTTTTGAAATTAATCAGTTTTTGAATCTACTGCCCAATTAAAATTAAGAAATTACAATATGCTTTTTTCTGGTTTCATCACTAGATATTGTCAGGGTCACTGACGAGGCTCTATTAGCCGAAACTACATAGTCTGGCCCATGTTCCTACTTCTCTATGTATTCTCTGCTCTTGAAGTAACTTTTAAAGATTTTAATTTTAGCTCTCTGCAACTGGTGTTGTGCCGTGTGGCGGCCGTAAAACGCCTCCCCGTACATTATCCATAGTGCAGATTATATTTTGTTTACAACCTTTGAGATCTTAAGGATAGATTCTGAGAAATCTAAAACTTGAGATCGATTTAGACTATTAATCTAGATCATAGTCTGTTATATTATTTGGATCCTTTTGAAATTATTCAGTTTTTGAATCGACTGCCCAATTAAAATTGAGAACTTACAATATGCTTTTTTTCTGGTTTCATCACCAGATATTGGCAGGGTCACTGACGAGGCTTTATTTGCTGAAACTACGTAGTCTGGCCCATGTTCCTACTTCTGTATGTATTCTCTGCTCTTGAAGGAACTTGTAAAGATTTTATTTTTACCTGTTAATTTTTTTTTTGCTAAAGCTTTTAAGAGCTGTTCTTGCTGTTGAGTGCTCATACTGTTTCATCTAAGTAGTTTATCCTGACTTGTATGTTAGCTGTTTTTTTATCCGTCGACGGGTTTAACTGTTTCACATGGACCTTATAACTTGTATGTTTATACATCCCAACAAAATCCAGGACCAGGGTTGCGCAAGTGCAAAAGTGTTAAACCAGATTTAGACCATCTCCACCCAACACCTACTCACCCCAACCCTTCCCCAATTTGATTTATTAGTAGTTGTTCAAATGCGCTGCTTCTGGTGAGGTTTGTTACTGTTATTGTCAATATCTGTCGGCTTTCTTCGAGTAATTGACTTTTTGTTCAGCATTTAAAATGATAAAGAGAAGCCCTGCGGCCATCTGCCCGGAAAGAGCTGACTTTTTGGCTCTTCCCTTGTCTTGTGGTACTTTGTGTTCCGTCTTTACTTTTCAAATTTCTTTCCCATTTGGTATTTATAACAGGATATGCGAAGCGATTGTGTCGTTTTCTGATACTTGCCTTTTTATCTACTTTAAAATCGTTTAGACCCTTTTAGAGTGCAATTGAGATACATATTCCATCACTTCAACTGAAGCCCTTTTTCTAATATAAAAAGAGTAGTTCAGGTTGGACGTCACCTTGTTATTCTTCTGCAAACAGATCACTGGAACCTATGGTCTCCGCTGTTTACTTTTCGATACAAACATAAATCTCTAGACTTACCAGAAATATCTTTCTGAGCGGTTTCAGAGGCGACTGATGCTGAGAGTTTGTATTGCTCTTCCAGGGCCGCAATGTTTTTCTGAAATTTAACGAAATGCTTCGGGTAAAATAATGTGTGCAGTTGAAACTAAATATACTATGGAGATAGATTCGAAGATGTTAACAATTTAACGTTTGAGATCAGAGTACAAAATTTTACCGAAGTGGGTAGAGGTTACAAAATTAACATAGCACAAGAAAGCATTTAGGATCTCATAATTCAAGGCCGAAAAAAGCAATGCAGTCTCACGATAAAATACGAGGGTTTGTCTGTTTCTTGGTCCTCCGGGGTTCAACTGGTGGTCTTCTTTTGCTCCAGTACTCCAGTGGTGTTGCTGACGCCCCAGGGATCTCCGGGTGTCTCAACACGTTTTGGCTGTCGAGTCCTCATCCTTGCTTCATCACGGTCTTTTCTTGATCTTAATTGTTGACCGTGATGACTCTCTGATGAGTTAGGGGACCTCCATACGAACCGAACTACCAACTAATTGTGTGCACTGCAGCGGAGGGTAAGGGTGAAGGTTTGGGCCCAGTAAAACCGGTTTAAACCCCCCAGTAGTTATTACTGACCGTCCCAAAGCGGTACTTTTGTTGCGGTTGCATTTGTTTTATGTTCGGTGCTGTTTAATTTATTGTGTTCTCAGTTTAATCCTTCTATCATAAAAATAGAAAATAGGTAAAAATAATTGTTAAATGTTTTTTATATAATTTGCTTTGTCCGTTGTAACCCGTCTGTTGGTCTAAATTATTTAGTTCAATAAAGATAGCTGAGTTGCCATCTATTTGGGAAAGAGCTGCTGACTCGGCTTATCACTTGTAATTTATTGTTTGTTGGGATGTCTTTGTCAATCTTTCCCTTTGATGTTGGGGATAGGGTTTGGGATCTGATTCAGTCAGTTCTTGAGATGTAGTTACTCTTTAAATTTGTCCCAGAAGTAATGTCACTGTAGCTATAAAATCATGCAGAATAAGAAGAAAGCAAAAGACGTTTACATCGAAGTAGGTTAACATATTTGTGTTATGCTCTAAAAATGTCATTAGAGTACAGTGCAGAGATATCGACATAGACAGAAGGCATGGTAACATTATTGACGTTAATGAGGTCATGCCCAAAGTACATCTTCGAAAGTACATCTTCGATACTGTTTTGCATTAACACTACAGAATGAGAAGAAAGCAACATAAGTTTACATCGTAGTAGGTTAACATTTGTGTTATGGTCTGAAAATGTCATTGACAGACAGTGCAGAGTCATCGAGATATCGACATAGACAGAAGGCATGGTAACGACACGCGCCGAACATTATTTGACATTCTTGAGATTCCAGTCGAAGTTTCGATATTTTGTCATGCCCAAAGTGGAATCTTCGTTATTTCAGAAAAACACTAATGTCTGTTCACCCTTGTCTGTCCCTTCCTTCAGTAGAATTTAAACAACCCCGCGGCTCATGTTTAAAAATTTACAAATGATATAATTGCACAACATCGATCTTCATATATGGGGTTTAAAGGAGAGTGACGTTGTTCTATGACATTGCAGAGAAAGGTCCTTTGATTTTCAGACGATCCTCTAGTGACTCATCTGCATCACTATAGCGCTGACTGCGCCTTTACATGAGCCTCATAATCATTGTTATATAACCGCATGCCTAATTAAACAGTTCTAGGGTCTTTAATGTTCATATTCCTAATTTGTGACAAATCCACATAACTGTGTGCTCACACCTTTGTCAGAAATCGACATTTTATTCTCTAGGTAGTAACAACCTATAGCCCTAACTAGCGAACTTCTTCTAGATGACATTTTCATCAATTTTGGTACCAAGTTACACAGACAAATTGTAGGAATTCCGATGGGTTCTAACTGCGCTCCTCTTGTAGCAGATTTGTTTTTATTTTGCTATGAAGAGACTTTATGATGTCACTTTCTGATGATACTCAAGCTCATGTCATTGAAGCATTCAACTCAACATCTAGATACTTGGACGACCTTTTAAATATTGACAATCCTTATTTTGAAGGAATGGTTAGTCAAATTTATCCTGCTGAAATGCAGTTAAATAAAACAAACACTTCTGATACCGAGGCCCCATTTTTGGATTTACATTTATTAATTTTAGATGGATTTGTGTCATCTAAAATTTATGACAAACGCGATGATTTTGATTTGGACATCTTTAATTTTCCGTTTTTGGATGGTGATGTTCACCGCTCCACTTCTTATGGTGTTTACATTTCTCAACTTATTCGCTTCGCTAGGGTGTCTTGTCATTTGGCTGATTTCAATGCTCGTAATAAAAGTTTGACTGCCAAGCTTTTACAGCAGGGATTTGGTATCATGAACTTCGGAAAGCTTCTTCTAAATTTTATCGTAGACACTTTGAATCGGTTTCTAAATAGAATACAGGGTTAAGGTCACTTTTGCAACAAGGCCTATCGGAACCTGAATTTTATGGTGACTTAGTATATCAATTGCGCAAAATCGTAGGGAAAACAGAATTTTCTGATCAATTTAAGAAAAATATTATGCGATTTAAACGCATTTGCTATAACATAGATGTAATGCGACAGTCTGCATGCTTTGTGGTTAACCCAATCACAGATGACTACTTTGCTGTCCTCTTTAATTGCACGCCGGCAGGTCTGGGTTCAGACTCTATGATAGCCCCTACATAAAGCTATATATTAGTTGGTTGGGGCCGGATGTTTGTCTGTTTCTTGGCCCACCGGGATTCAACTGGTGGTCTTCTTTTGCTCCAGTGTTCCAGTGGTGTTGCTGACGCCCCAGGGATCTCCATGTGTCTCAACACGTTTTGGCTGTCGAGTGCTCATCCGTGCTTCATCACGGTCTTTTCTTGACTTTAATTGTTGCCCATGATGACTCTCTGATGAGTTAGGGGACCTCCATACGAACCGAACTACCAACTAATTGCGTGCACCACGGCGGAGGGTGTGGGTGAAGGTTTAGGCCCAGTAAAACCGGTTTAAACCCCCAGTAGTTATAACTGACCGTCCCGAGGCGGAACCTTCGTTGCGGTTGCATTTGTTTTTATGTTCGATGTTGTTTAATTTATTGTGGTCTTATTTTAACCCTTCTATAATAAGAATATAAAATAGGTAAAAATAGTTTTTAAATGTTTTTCGTATAATTTGCTTAGTCTGTTGTAACCGTTATGTTGGTCTAAATTATTTAGTTCAGTAAAGATAGCTGAGTTGCCACCTAATCGGGAATGAACTGCTGTCTCGGCTTATCACTTGTAATTTATTGTTTGTTGGAGTGTCTTTGTCAATCTTTCCCTTTGATGTTGGGGATAGGGTTTGGGATCTGATTCAGTCAGTTCCTGAAGTGTAGTTTCTCTTTAAATTTCCAACTGCAATGACGTTATCAAAGTTTCAACAAATGGTGTCTAAATATATTTCTTCATCGTGTTAGATTTTCATCCGATTTTGCTCGTCAGTTGGATTTCAATTTGTGATTGCCTTTGAAAATTATGTTCTTGCATTTAAGTGTTTTTTTTTTTTAACTTTCGGGTTGGTGGCATACTTTGAACGTCTATATAATTGTAACAGAAAAAGGTTCCAAATTGATTTTTATTCTGTTAATCAGAACTGCACGACAGTGCAGCTTGATATAGTTTTTATACTACTACTACTAGGAACATGCGCTTCAAGATCCGCTTGAGTAATTATTGAGAAAGAAATTCAATTTATCGATTTATTTAAGGTAAACATCTTTTTTTAAGTAAATAATCTTTCTCTGTCTCATCCACATCTATGTATGAGCCGCATCGTGGAAAAAATGATAAGAAAATGTAGTGATGAAATGAGTACCGCTGAAAGCGTCAGACACAAGTTTGTGTGCGTGTGCACTATGATCAGAGTTTAAAGGTAGCTTCTTAGTTTGGAGAGTGTAGTTTGTGACTTGACTGCGAAAATTGACACGAGTAATTTTGTAATGATGCCGCTCATACAATATACATCAGGATCTTCGCAAAGATCCCTACCAAGATAAAGTGATTGGATATAATAAGCTATATGAGATCAAAACTTGTTTTCCTCTAGACCGGTGTAGACAACACTATATGCATTGGGCTCTTTGCCAGATATCCTGCATCAGCTCATGCGTTTGTATATATTAAGCTATACAGGTTCACTTGACCTGGATACTCCAAACCATTACATTAGAATACGCTAGAGATCCCGCAGCAGATAAAGTGTCGGATATATTTGGCTATATGAGAGTACGACATGTTTTCCTCTTGACTGGTGAAGTCTACACAGTACGTGAGGGACAAAAGTTATGGTTCCCATCCACGTCTAAACAGCCCTTATCATTTTACCCACCAAAGATGTGGTTTTGTGCTGAACATTACATTGAATAAAAATATTAGGATGGATGGCTTCAAAATTAGCTTCTGGCTAGGCCTGGGCATCAATACTGAACAACAGCAGAACTACTCTGCTTATCAACATCTACTTTAACTACTTATTATACGAAAATGTGTTGTTAGATACATGGGAGCCAAATTATCTACTATGCTGTAAGCGTAAAAGTGTATTTTCACATCGAAAGTCACGGCAAACTTAAAATTCTGTAGCTGCCTAAATACTAAACCGATTGTGACAAAAAGCACCATTTCAATAGACGCATAGGCAACTGATATTTATACAAAGTTTCAGGTTGTCCAGCCTTATGGCTAATTAAAAACCTTTTCATTATTTTGCCTTTTTCAGCATTTCTGTTATGGTAACCAAAGTAGAAAGATATGCAAGGCAACTAAGCAGTTGTCATTAAATTTATGTGAATGAATTTCCGAGATGAATTTGTAAATATATCTGCAATGCTAAGGCGGTAACAGTTATTTTCAATTTGCTCATTGACAGTCAATGACAACCTCTACTTTGCCTAAACACATTTAGAATTAATCGCGATCTTAAGTTTCCATAGCAACCAAAATACTCATCTGTTTGACACAAAATTTAAATGTCTACACAGTTTAATCTGCTACTGAAGAGTTGATAGTTTTTCAATTTTCAGCATTTCGATTGCCACGACGACCAACCAATTAATCAGTTAGCACAGTTGTCTGTACAATGATAGAAGGTTGACGTAGGATTTTATGTCCCTTTTAACAGTATTTCAGTCATATCAGGACGATGGATGGATGGTAATGAAGGCTATGTGCAATGGAAGTCCGTTTACGATTGAAATGATTTCCGCCTACAGCGGGGCTCGGCGTCGGGACCTCTATGTCAGCAGGAAAGCGCTTAACCTACTCAGCTACCGGTGCTCCTGTTGTCTGATGAAGCACTATCTAATGAGCGGTTCCATAAAAATATGTAATTATAGATGCATGGCTTAAGCACTATTAACCAATTTCCAATTTTCCCATTGAAGTCAATAGTAATTTTTAATTTCCATAACAAGCAAAGAGCTATAGCATTTGACATTTATTACTGCCGCATCCCTTCGACGCTACAATGAAACAAACTTTTAGTATACGAGAAGATGTCGACAGAAAATGTTTACGACGGACGATGGACAATCGGCTAATGTGAGCTAAAGGATAAAGGAAAATGTCAGAATCATGAAGGTCACATGTATTTAATCCACAGCATTCCTGGACTCACTAAGGCAATGACTTTGAATGAAGCAGAATTGAGAAACATCGACACTTGCAGAATGCTTAAATCACGAAGTAGGACTTAGAGTCTGGGCCAGTTGTCATAAAACATCGCAGATACACAGGGTATATAGATAGGGTTATTTCCCTTTACACAAGACATTTTGTAGATCGGAGGTATAATAATAGACTTAAATAAGATCAATGTGCCTGCAGCATCAGCATGGGCCCATTTCGTGAAGTAAGAGAAGTAAGTGCCTTCTCCTTACTGAACAGTGCAGAAAAGATTTTTGCTAGTTTTCAAGCATATTTACCAATAGCTGGATAAACTAGGAAACGCGTTTAGATTTTAGCATTGATACAGTTGTCTCAACACGTTTTGGCAGTCGAGTCCTCATCCTTGCTTCATCACGGTCTTTTCTTGATCTTAATTGTTGACCGTGATGACTCTCTGATGCGTTAGGGGACCTCCATACGAACCGAACTACCAACGAATTATGTGCACCGCAGCGGAGGGTGAGGGTGAAGGTTTGGGCCCAGTAAAACCGGTTTAAACACCCAGTAGTTATTACTAACCGTCCCAAGGCGGTACTTTCGTTGCGGTTGCATTTGTTTTATGTTCGGTGCTGTTTAATTTATTGTGGTCTTATTCTAATTCTTCTATAATAAAAATAGAAAATAGGTAAAAATAGTTGTTAAATGTTTTTCGTATAATTTGCTTAGTCTGTTGTAACCCTTCTGTTGGTCTAAATTATTTAGTTCAATAAAGATAGCTGAGTTGCCACCTATTTGGGAAAGAGCTACTGATTCGGCTTATCACTTGTAATTTATTGTTTGTTGGGATGTCTTTGTCAATCTTTCCCTTTGATGTTGGGGATAGGGTTTGAGATCTGATTCAGTCAGTTCCTGAAGTGAAGTTACTCTTTAGATTTGGTAGCACATCATTACAGTATTTAAGTGGATTGTCTCAATAGTTAGACAATTATCCAGATATTTACGATGAGAGCCCAATAAAATTGAAGAGGGCATTGTACGGGTTTCTTTAAACAGGTAAAGGTATCCCATATACAGATTTGAAAAAAGTCGTTTGACTTTCTTCTGAATCCCATTTGCAGAAAATACTATGTTTTGAAATATGTAAAAATGTATTAATGTTTAATTATGCTAAAAATAAAGTTTAAAACAAAGGTATCCCATAGCCTACTGGCCGTAAGAGGCCCTCTGTATTGGAAGGGCATACGAAAGGATGAATCTATCTTTCTCCTTGCACTGCTTTTATGCGGGTATTATTAGACCGTTCCTTTTTGTAAAGAAAGTGGAGATACAACATTGTTTACACCAGCTTTTTACCCAAAAAGTTTAAAGAACAGGTGTTTGCATGAACTGTCTAGGCGGTGTACCTTATACATATGAAGCTGAGAGAGACTCTTTAACCGAAAAAGGTTGGCTTTCGGAATAAACCATGAAATGGCCACCTCACTCCCAGGAGGATTTTTATCCGTTAGATTTTTTTATAGAATACATCATGAGGACAAAGTTAACGACCACTAACCAAATGGTTAAATGAACTGAAAGTCATTATTCGTACAGTGATATGGACATACTGGAAGGACCTGCAAAACAACAGTATACGCTTCCAAATTCAAACAATTTACACTCAAGCAACAGATTAGCTGTTGTAAATAAAGTACTAACGATAATTATTTCACTTTGTATCCTTATTTGGTTGTGCATGCAAATAAAGAATTCTTTATACTAAACCTTTTCTGTTTCTGTTTGTACTTGTTTCTGTAGGTCTTCGATCTTTAAAGAAAGTTCCTCATTAGTTTTTTGACTGGCTTTCAGGTTCGTTTCTGCTGTGTTTCTTAGCTGGTTTTCTTGATCAAATTTCTGTTGCAAGTCTGCAAAAAAGGTATCTTTAGTTTTGACAAACAAGAGCATCGTTTACCAGAACAATATGTTTCATGCGCTAAGAGTTTATCTTTGCGTCGTTTTTGGTTCAAACGCATTTTATTTTATATTTTCAGTTAACAAGAACTTTAACATAAAACACTGGCTCCTTAGCCGCTTAGCGAATATCAAAATACTGGCTTGGCACCATAGATTGGACGGTTTTAATGAAAGAAAAGAATATAGTTCTTTCATATAATAATAAATCCCGAAATGAAATATTTTCACTCTGTCCACAACTAGTGAAGCATTACCAATATCAGCGATTTAACTTGGCGTAACGCAGGTCGAACTTAGATAAATTTTAATTAGGCGGTAAAGATATTGATTATAAGAGTCGTTGTATTTGAGAAACCAACCAATTTCTAATCGCTGTTATGGTATATAAGTGTAAAGTAAAAAGATAGGCAATTATCAGGAATTAATACAATTATACCCCACATGTAACTCTCCTAGAGAAATAATAATAATAATAATAGTGGTACATAGGTAGGTGTGTGGAGCCTGGGACAGGTGCCACAGCTACGTGATTAAATTTTGAAACAAACAGCAAGACAGTTGACTTGATTTCAATGGGCATATGAAGAAAATGTACGAAAATGAAAGCTCAGTTATATATTACTAGGATGGGGCTTATAATAGTTGTACTGTATCCAAACCTTAGCCGTCTTCTTCTGCAGTGGTTCGAAACATTAAGCATTTATCTAAAATATGCAAAATAGATGTTGCTGCTGTTTTTTATTTGGGTAGCTAAATGAACGCCTGTTTTGGAAAGAGCTGCGCATTCGGTTTGCCGTGCTTGTCTATCGTGAACGTTTTTTATAAATTCCTGATCATTCCCTATGTTTTACTTTTTCTGCTCCGGAATTTCAGGTGTTGCTATTTCTATGCATCCTCACGTTTCTTTTATCTTAGATTTTATTTTGATTTCTATTTTTTTGGGAGAAGCCACCTATGAACTAGAAATATTCCCCGCAAAGCAAACAACTAAGTGTCCGATGAACCAAAGCAGAACCAAGGACGAGGGTTGGTCGAAGGCAAACCGGTTAAGCATCCAAGTAATTTCCTTGCCGCCCGTCCCAAGGTGGCACTTCTGTTTTGGTTCCTCTTGGTTGTTTCAGGTGTTGTTTGTTGCTGTGTCTGTTATTTACATATTGATAATGATGTTTAAACAAGCCCGGTGATCACCTACATTGGAAATAGCTGAACACTTGGCTGATGTAATTGGTGGTGTTTAATTGTGTGTTGTCTTTTCCAATATGGTATCCTTGGTGGTATCTAGGATTGAATTGTGTCAGTTCTATAGACTTTTTCTGCCTTCTGTTCCTAACTCATCAATGCAACATCAGCGGGTACATAAATTGTGACGGTTAAGGCACATAATGATTCAAAGATGAGGACTTGACAGAAACATTGTATTGCGACACCTGGAGATCCCTGGATTGTCAAACAACACCACTGAAATACTGGAGCAAATGCAAAAGCACCAGTTGAACCTTGAATGGCCAGGAAACAGACAAGACGAGGCCAGTTTTGAATAAAAAGTCTACCATTCTACCTTTTAGGGGGTTTACGTTTCTGAAACAATTTGGAAGGTGAACATTTTTAAAGTAATGGATAAACGTATTAAATTCTATTCCCAAAAACACAGATCTTTTGCTGCCTAAACCTAAATCAACATTCCGTCACCTGAAGTTGGGTATCCAGCAGTTTCATAGTAAGTATGTTTTGGTTCCAGCAGACAAGGCTGCAAATAACGTTGTCGTTGTTTGACGGTTATACAATATTAAACCATTAAAACAAGAACTTGGCGGCACTAAGGCCTATGAAGAGACTTCAGAAGACGAAAAGTCTGTTGTCTTTAGGCACTGTAATGATATAGCCCTCAAGTTTTCTGTAAATGTAGAGGAACGGCAGGACAAGCTTCCTACGATGTACTGGTTACCTAAACTTCATAAACGACTATATAAAGCCAGGTTTGTTGCTAATTCTAGTGCTTATACCACTACTGAACTTTCCAAATTATTAACTTCTTGCCTTACCGCTATCAAAATTCATGTAATTAGGTACTGTGAAACAGATTACGAACGGTCAGGCAAAAATTTGTTTTGGTCAATTAAAACTTCTACTGAGGTTCTTGATAAACTGAAGGCTAGAGGATATCGCGCGTCTAGTTTGTCTACATACGATTTTTCTACACCCTATACAACTTTGCCCCATAATTTGATAAAACAGAAACTAATAAATTAAATTGAGACTACTTTTCAGAGAGAGGGTGCTCTTTATCTTGTTTGTAATGATAAATATGCGTTTTTATACTTCCGATGACCATAAAGGTTTTAAAATTTGGTCTTGCCAAAATGTTTCTGATGCTTTAGTATATCTTCTAGATAACATTTTCATCAGATTTGGTACTAAGTTACACAGCCAAATTGTAGGAATTCCGATGGGTACTAACTGCGCTCCTCTTGTAGCAGATTTGTTTTTATTTTTGCTATGAAAGAGACTTTATGATGTCTCTTTCTGATGATTCACAAGCTCATGTCATTGAAGCATTCAACTCAACGTCTAGATACTTGGTCGACCTTTTAAATATTGACAATCCTTATTTTGAAGGAATGGTTAGTCAAATTTATCCTGCTGAATTGCAGTTAAATAAAGCAAATGCTTCTGATACCGAGGCCCCAAGTTTGGATTTACATTTATCAATTTTAGATGCATTTGTGTCATCTAAAATTTATGACAACGCGATGATTTTGATTTCGACATTGTTAATTTTTCGTTTTTGGATGGTGATGTTACCCGCACCACTTCTTATGGTGTTTACATTTCTCAACTTATTCTCTTCGCTAGGGTGTCTAGTCATTTGGCTGATTTCAATGCTCGTAGTATATGTTTGACTGCCTAGCTTTTACAGCAGGGGTATCGGTATCATAAACTTCCGCAAGCTTTTTCTTAATTTTATCGTAGACACTTTTTAATTGGTTTCTAAATAGAATACAGGGCTAAGGTCACTCTTGCAACAAGACCTATCGGAACCTGAATTTTATGGTGACTTAGTATTTAAATTACGCAAAATCGTAGGGAAAACAGAATTTTTTATTCAATTTAAGAAAATTATCATGCGATTTAAACGCATTGGATATAACATAGATGTAATGCGACACTCTGCATACTTAGTGGTTAACCCAAAAACGGTTAACAACTTCGCTTACCTCTTTAATTGCACGCCGGTGGGTCGGTGTTCAATCTCTATGATAGCCCTTATTGCCTACAAAAAGCTATATATTAGTTGGTTGGGGTCGGATATTTGTCTGTTTCTTTCGGGGGAGTGTGATGGTGAAGGTTTGGGCCCAGTAAAACCGGTTTAAATCCCCCAGTAGTTATTACTGACCGTCCCGAGGCGGTACTTTTGTTGCGGTTGCATTTGTTTTATGTTCGGTACTGTTTAATTTATTGTGTTTTCATTTCTACCCCTCTATAATAAAAATAGAAAATAGATAAAAATAGTTGTTAAATGTTTTTCGTATAATTGCTTAGTCTGTTGTTACCCTTCTGTTGGTCTAATTTATTTAGTTCAATAAAGATAGCTGAGTTGCCACCTATTTGGGAAAGAGCTGCTGACTCGGCTTATTACTTGTAATTTATTGTTTGTTGGGATGTCTTTGTCAATCTTTCCGTTTGATGTCGGGGATAGGGTTTGGGATCTGATTCAGTCAATTCCTGAAGTGTAGTTACTCTTCAAATTTGTTTTTTGCTAGAATGTCTTGGCATTCAGTAAATTCTAACTGATACATGTAAGCGTCTCCAGGGCTGCTGGTGTCATAAACTTCGAAAGGCTTTTGCAAATTTTATCGCGATACTATGATTTTGGTTTCTAAATTCAATATCGGATTGGAAACACTTCTGCAGCAGAACCAGAATTTTATGGTGACAGCCTAAATATAAAAAATGCCAGTTGCTCTATTTTTCAGATAAGTTCAGCAAAATTATCGTACGTAACAAACGTATTGACTATAATGTAAATGTAAGGCAACAGGCTGCATGCTTAATGGCTGACCAAATCGTGCTTAATTATTTTGCTTCTCTCCTTGGCTGAACGTAAGCGGGTTGGGCATCAGCCTCACTGGTGGTCCCGACATACAGCTATATATATTAGTCGTTTTGGGACCGAGACTTTTTTCTTATGTTGCATGACCATTCGGGATTCAGCTGGTTGTTTTCGTTTGATACTGTCTTTTTATGGTGTTGTTTGACATCTTTGGATTTTCAGATGTTGCAATACATTGTTAATATCGATATGCAGGTGCTGCGACATGTTTTCTCTGTGGAGTCAAATAAATGTTTCGAACCATTTCGCAAGCTGAGGACGAGGGTTCGGATCCCATGCATTAGTTTAAACCCGCCCCATCATAAAAGACAAGGTTGTACACTATCTAGGACTCCTTTTAAGCGTCAAACAATAGAGTTTGTTTTGGACTTGCTGATCTTTTTTAGCTGGAATCATCGGCGTTTACCTGTTGAACATCTTTGCTCCAGCGTTTAAGTGCTGTTCTTGCTGTTGAGTGCTCATCTGTTTCGTCTTAGTAGTTTATCCTGACTTGTATGTTTGCTGTTTTTATCCAACGACGAGTTTAAATGTTTCACATGGCCCGAATAATTTGTATGTTGATACAACTCAACAAAATCCAGTGCCAGGTTTGCGCAAGTGCAAAAATTTAAACCGATTTTAGACCACCTCCTCCCACCACCTACTTACCCCAAACCCTGCCTCAATTTGATTCATTACTAATCGTTCCAATGCGCTGCTTCTGGTGAGGTTTATTACTGTTAGTGTCAATACATGTCGGCTTTACTCGAGTATTTTACTTTTTGTAAAGTATTTAAAATAATATAGAGAAGCCCTGTGGCCATCTGCAAAGAAAGAGCTATTATTTGGCTGTTCTCTTGTCTTGTTGTGCTTTGTGTTCCGTATTCACTTTTCCAATTCTCTTTTCCATTTGGTATTTATAACAGGATATGCTGAACGACTGTGTCGTTTTCAGATATTTGCCTTTTTTATCTTTTTTTTATATGAAATAATTGGAATTCTTTGGAATGCCTTTGAGATACCTATTTCATCACTTTAACTGAAGCCCTTTTTTCTAACATAAAAGAGTAGTTCAGGTCAGACGTCACTTCATTTTTCTTCTACAAACAGATCACTGGAACATATGGTCTCCGCTGTTTACTTTTCGATATAAACATAGATCTCTATACCTACCAGAAATATCTTTCTGAGCGGTTTCAGAAGCGACTGATGCTGAGAGTTTGTATTGCTCTTCCAAAGCCTCAATGCTTTTCTGAAATTTAACGAAATACTTCAGGTAAAATAATGTGTGGAGTTTTAACTAAATATACTATGGAGATAGATTTAAAGATGGAAAATAATTTAACGTTTGACTTCAGAGTACAAAAGTTTGCCGAAATGAGGAGAGGTTAGAAATTAACATAGTACTGGAAAGCATTTAGCACCTAATAATTCAAGGCCGATAAAGCAATGCAGTCTGGCGGTAAAATACGGCCCGGGCGTAATGTCACTGCAGCTATGAAATCGTGTAGAAAGAGAAAAAGCAACAGAAGTTTATATCCAAGTACGTTAATATATTTGTGTTATGCTCTGAAATTGTCATTACAATACAGTGCAGAGTTATCGAGATATCGACATAGACAGAAGTCATGGAAACGACACGCGCCGCATGTTATTGGCGTAGTTGTTCTAGACGCAGTTTCGATATTTTGTCATGTCCAAAGTAGAATCTTCGTTATTTCAGCATAACACTAATGTCTGTTTACCCATGTCTGTCTCTTCCTTCCGTATAAATTAAACAGCCCAGCGGCTCATGTTTGAAGAAATGTTCGAATTACACAACATCGATCTTCATATATGGGACCTAAAGAAGAATGACATTGTTAACTGACATTGCATCGATCCTCTAGCGACTCCTCTGCATCACTATAGCGCCGACTGCACCTTTACACAAGCCTCATAATCATTGTTATATTTCCGCAGGCTAGAGTCTTTAATGGTGATATTTCTAATTTGTGACAAAACCACATAACTATGCACTCACACCTTTGTTAGAAATCAATCAACCCATAGCCGTAACTAGCGAACTTCCAACTGCAATTACGTTATCAAAGTTTCAACAGTTGGTGTCAAAATATATTTTTTCAACGTATAAGATTTTCATCTGATTTTGCGTGTTAGTTTGAATTTTAATTTGTAAATTATGTTCTTGTATTTAACGTTATTTAACCTTCGGGTTGGTGGCAAAGTTTGAGCGTCTATATAATTGGACAACCTCTACTTTGTCTAAACCATTTTACAATTAATAGCGATTTTAAGTTGCCATTGCAACTAAAATACTCATCTGTTTGGCACAAAATTCATATATCTACACAGTTTAAGCTGCTACTGAAGAGTTGATTTTTGCTAGTTTAAGCATTTTGATTGCCATGATGACCAAACCAATTAATCAGTTAGCACAATTGTCTGATGATGGATGGATGGTTGACGTAGGATATTATGTCCTTTTTAACAGTGTTTCAGTCATATCAGGACGATGAGTGGGTGGTAATGAAGGCTATTTGCAATGGAGTCCGTTTTGGATTGAAAAGATTCCCGCCTACAGCGGGACTCGAACCCAGGACCTCTATGTCAGCAGGCCAGCGCTTGACCTACTGAGCTACTGGTACTCCTGTTGTCTGATGAAGCACTATCTTATGAGCGGTTCTATGAAAATATGTTTTTATATCTGCATGGCTTAAGCAGTAATAGCCAATTTTCAATTTTCCCATTGAAAGTCTATCTATTCTATTCTGTTCTATCCCATAACCTTATTTGGTCGTTGGGGCAACACAGATGACTTCGAAACAATTCCTTTCCACTTTGTCCTGTTTTCACCTGCCCTAGTTGAGGTGGCAAAGTCCATCCCTGTTCACCTGTCCACACCTTAGTTTCCGTTTCTTGACCAGCGTCAGGAGTTCATTATACTCTCCAATGGCTGCTTGGATCTTTCTGTGAATCTCCTCATTGGTTATATGGCCCATGTACGAAATGTTCAGTAACCTTCGGTAGCATCTCATCTCAAAGCCCTGCCGTTCTTTTCTCTTACTCTGCTGTCAATGTCCACGATTCACAGGCATACAGAAATATGGAAATGACAAGGGGAGCGCATAAGTTTCACCTCTGATCAAAGACATATGATGTTATCTCTCCAAATTGGTTTCAACTTGGTAAGAGCTGAAGTGGCTTGTGCAATCCTTGAGAGAACCTCCTGTTTTGAGCCATCATCTGAGACAATTGCTCCAAGGTAGTTGAAGCTTGTTACGTTACCTAGCTTGTGCCCTTTTACCTCGATCTCCCTCTGGATGCCATCTGCGCTGATCGTCATCAGTTTGGTCTTCTCAGCGCTGATCTCCATTTTACACCTTGTGCAGGTTTGGTCGATACTTTCAACTAGAGCTTCTAGTTCCTGCTCTTCTTCAGCTAGAGTGTCTATCTCATCGGCAAACCGCAGATTGGTAATAATTCTGCCGCCTACACTATCCTTTCCGTCATGTTCTTCCAGGCCATCAGACATGATCCGTTCGAGAAAAATGTTGTAGAGGGTGAGTGACAGAAGACATTCTTGCTTACTCCAACTGTTGTTCTGAACCATTCTCCTGTGCTACCATTTATCAGGACTGCACTTGTAGCCTTGTCGTATAGCTGCTAAATGGTGCAAACTAGATTTGCACTGATATTGTACTGCCGCATGAGGGCCCAAAAGGCTACATGCCATACCCTGTCAAAGGCTTTTTTGAAATTAGTGAAGACATGGTACAGATTCTCTTCTGATGTTGGAGGTACTTTTCACACAGGATTCTAAGGCTGAAGATTTGTTCTGTGGTGCTCCTTCCTGCTCGGAACCCAGCCTGTTCCTCAGCGATTATCTCTTCGACTTGAGGTTTTAGCCTGTTGAAGATGACTTTTCAGCATGACTTTGCTTGAATGACTTATGAGGCTGATGGTTCTGTAGTTCTTGCAGAACTGTAGGTTGCCGTTTTTAGGGAGTGTAATAACCAGCGACTGAGTCCATGGGGTAGGCTATTCTCCTGTCCTCCAGATCCTGTTACAGATATCTGTTAAAACATCAATTATGATCTCCCCGCCAGCTTGAACAAGTTCTGCTGGTATATTATCATTTCCCGCAGACTTCGTCACCAGATATTGTCAGGGTCACTGACGAGGCTTTATTAGCCGAAACTACGTAGTCTGGCCCATGTTCCTACTTCTGTATGTATTCTCTGCTTTTGAGGGAACTTTTTAAGATTTTAATTTTACCTCACTGCAGCTGGTGTTGTGCCGTGTGGCGGCCATAAAACGTCTCCCCGTACATCATCCATAGTGCAGATTATATTTTATTTACATCCTTTGAGATCAGAGGATAGATTCTTAGAAATCTAAAATTTCAGATCGATTTAGACTATTATTCTAGATCATCGTCTTTTATATTATTTGGATCCTTTTGAAACTAATCAGTCTTTGAATCGACTGTCCAATTAAAATTAAGAAATTACACTGTATGCTTTTTTCTGGTTTCGTCACCAGATATTGTCAGGGTCACTGACGAGGCTTTATTAGCCGAAACTACGTAGTCTGGCCCATGTTCCTACCTCTGTATGTATTCTCTGCTTTTGAGGGAACTTTTTAAGATTTTAATTTCCCCTTCTTTAGTGCTGCTACAGCAACCCCAACCTCCTCACGAAGGATCGATTGTTGACCTTCTTCTGGGGGCTGATTGCAGTCCAGAACCTTATTGTCGCCATAAGTCTTATGGTTGTATAGTTCTGAGCAATATTCTGTCCATCTGCTGAGAATCTCTTGTTCCTCTGTAAGGCGTTTCCCAGACCTAACCTGGATAGTTGTGGATCTATCCTGTTTCTCTGAAGTTAGATCCATCACCAGCTGGTACGCTTTCTTGCTGTTGTTTTTGTTCAGGCAAGTTTCGATCTCCTCGCACTGGCTAGCTTTCCAGTCCTCCTTAGCTTTCTGCAATGCCTTCTGAATCCTCTTGTTTGATTTCCTGTATTCTTTTTCTCCTCCCGCTTCATACCGCTTCTTCTTCAAATTTCTCCTCTCATCACAGAGGTCGAGAACATCTCTGGTGACCCAGGGCTTTTTCCTACGGCGTTTCTTCCCAAGTATCTCACTGGTTGCATTAGTCACTACTGTATTGTAGGTGGTTATCATGACATCTATGTCCATGTCATCATCCCTCAGACCAATGAGTGGTGCGAATTTCCCACCTATTGTTGCTTGAAAAGTGCATGCCACTTTTGGGTCCCTTAACTTCTCAAAATCGAACTTTAGTCCTGGCTGGGTAAGCTTTTTAGCCTTCTTCAGACGAGCTCGGGAGGTCATCATCCCCAGGTCATGGTAACTTCCTATGTCTGTTCCAGGAAAACTCCTCGTCCTATGGATGTTGTCGCCTGATCGGAAGCGCTTCCTGAAAGTCTATATTAATTTTAAAAGTCCATAACAACCAAAGTGCTATAGCATTTGACATTTATTACTACCGCATCCCTTCGACGCTACAATGAAACAGACTTTTAGTATTAGAGAAGATGTCCATGGAAAATGTTTACGACGGACGATGAACATTCGGCTCAGGTGAGCTAAAGGATCAAGGAAAACGTCAGGATCATGAAAGTCACATATCTTTCATCCACAGCATTCCTGTTCTGACTAAATGAAGCAGAATTGAGAGACATCGACACTTGCAGATTGCTTAAATCACAAAGTAAGACTTAGAGTGTGGGCCAGTTGCCAGAAAACATTGCAAATACACAGGCTAGATAGAGTCATTTCCCTTTACACAAGACATTTTGTATATCGGAGTTATAATAACCGACCCAAAAAAATCAATGTGCCTGCAGCATCAGCATCGACCAATTTCTTTAAGTAAGGGAAGAAAATGCCTTCTCCTTCCTGAACAGTGCTGAATCGCATTTTGCTAGTTGCAAGCATATTTACCAATAGCTGGATAAACTAGATTGTGGAAGTGATACAGTTTTTGGTAGAACATCATTAGAGTATTTAGGTGTAGTGTCTTAATATTTAGACAATTATCCAGATATATATGATGAAAGCCCATTAAATATGAAAAGGTCACTGTATGGGCTTCTGTAAATAGGTAAAGGTATCCCTTAGCCTACTGGCCGTAAGGGGGTTAGATGCCCTCTGTATTGCGGGCACGGCATACGAAAGGATGAATCCATCACTCTCCATGCGCTGCCTTTATAGGTGTTAAACAGCAGGGGTATTATTGGACCGTTCTTGTTTTTAGAAAGTGGAGATATATTATTGTTTAAATCAGTTTTTCACCCTAAAAGTTTAAAGTATAGGGTTTTGTCTGAACTGTCCATATGGTGTACCCCATACTTGTGAAGATGAGGGACACTTTTAAACCGAAAAGGTTGACTCTCGGAACAACCATTAAATGGACGCCTTACTCCCAGGATTTTCATCCGTTAGATATTTTTTCTTAGAATACATCTTAAGGACAAGGTTTACGACCACAAACGAAAATGAAATGGAAGGAATTATTCGTATAGAAATATAGAAATACTGGAGGGTCCTGCAAAGCCACAGTATATACTTCCAAATGTGAACCATTTATAACAAGCGATGGAAAAGCTCTTGTATATAAAGTGCTAACCATAATTATTTCGTTTTGTATCCTTATTTGGTTTAACATGCAAATTAAGAATTCTTTATACTAAACCTTTTCTGTTTGTACTTGTTTCTGTAGTTCTTCAATCTTTATAGAAAGTTCCTCATTAGTTTTTTGACTGGCCTTTAGGCTCGTTTCTGCCGTGTTTCTTAGCTGGTTTTCTTGATCCAATTTCTGTTGCAAGTCTGTATAAAATATATGTTCCATTTTGACAAACAAGAGCGGCGTTTATGAGAACAACATTTTTCATACGCTTAAAATTTACCTTTGCGTCGTTTTTGGTACAAACACGTTTTATTTTATATTTTAAGTTAACAAGAATTTTAATATACAACACTGACGCCTTAGCTGCTAAGCGATTACCAAATTATTGGTTCGGCACCATAGATTGGACGGTTCTAATGAAAGAAAAGAATATAGTTCTTACATTTAATAATAAATCCCGATGTGTGATATTTGCACTCTGTAATGTAGCACTACCAATATCCGTGATTTAACTTGGCGTAACGCAGATCAGGCTTAGATAAATTAGGCGGTATAGATATTGATTATAAGATTCGTTGTATTTTGAGATACCAACGAATTTCTAACAGCTATTATGGTATATAAGGGTAAAGTAAAAAGATATGCAATGGTCAGGAATTAATACATTCATACCCCACATGTAACTCTTCTGGAGTGGTACATAGGTAGGTGTGTGGATATTGGGACAGGCGTCACAGCTAGGTGATTAAAGTTTGAAGCAAACAGCAAGACAGTTGATTTGATTTCAATGGGTATATGAAGAAGTTGTACCAAAATGAACGCTCTGGTATATATTACTTGGGTGGGGCTAACAATAGTTTTACTGAATCCAAACCTTAGCCCTTTCTTCTGCAATGGTTCGAAACATTACGCTAGCTGTTTGTTGTGCATGACGGTTTTACAACATGGTTTGATTGGTAGGTTTTGTAACTTAAAATAATAAATAGGTAAACATAGATGTTGCTGCTGTTTTTAATAAGCCTAAGGGCAGCTAAATGAACGGCTGTTTGGGAAAGAGCTGCTCATTCGGTTTGCCGTGCGTGTCTTTAGTGAACTTTTGTATAAATTCCTGATCATTGCCTTTGTTTTACTTTTTCTGCTCCAGAATTTCAGGTGTTGCTAATTCTATGCATCCTCATGTTTCTTTTATCTTAGTTTTAATTTTGATTTCTATCTTTTGGGAGAAGCCGCCTATGAGCTAGCAATATTCCCCGCAAAGCAAACAACTTAGTGTCCGATGAACCAAATCAGAACCAAGGGCGAGGGTTGGTCGAAGGAAAACTAGTTAAGCATCCCAGTAATTTTATTGCTGTCCGTCCCAAGGTAGCACTTCTGTTTTGATTCTACTGAATGGTTGTTTTAGGTACTGTTTGTTGCTTTGTCTGTTATTTACATATTGATTATTATGTTAAGACAAGTCCGGGGATCACCTACATGGGAAATGGCTGAACACTTGGCTGCTACTGGTGATGTGATTGCTGGTGTTTAATTGTGGGTTGTCTTTTCCCACATGGTATCTTTGGTGGGATCTGAGATTGAATTGTGTCAGTTCCTTACAATTTTCCTGCCTTTTTTTCCTAACTCATCAATGAATCATCAGTGGGTACAAAATTCACGTTTAAGGCACATAATGATTCAAAGATGAGAACTTGACAGAAACATTGGATTGCGACACCTGGAGATCCCTGGATTGTCCAACAACACCACTGAAATACTGGAGCAAATGAAAAGCACAAGTTGAACCCCGAATGACCAGAAGACAGGCAAGACGAGGTTCGGTCCCTACCAAATAGACAAGAGGGCCATGAGGCCCTGAATCGCTCACATGAGTATGGTGGCCATGTAAGTCATCTGACCTAGACCGCATGAATAAATTTTCGTTCCCTCAGCCCCTGGAGGCTGTGTATTAAATTTTATTTGAGGAGAAGTCTTAAATTGTCAACCCTTGAGAGACATGGGTCAGAGGTCACAAATGACCTTGACATCTTGTACCTGCAAATCTTCCATGTACTAACTAGGACGACCAATTATTAGGCCAAAATCTTCTAAACTTGCCATGAAATCTTATGTTCTAGCATTTTCCCGTACTTGACCTTGCCTTAAGAAAGGTCATAGTCAGCCCAAGGTCATCTTTGAACAAACTTGATAGTACTCAAGTACCTGATGCTAAATTCCTAGTTTCAAGGCCATCAATTGTTTGCTTCTTGAGAAGAATATTTGTAAAGGTTTTTCCCATATATGGGCAAGGCGGCCATGTTGGTCATGTGACACAGACTGTTTGAACAAATTTTAATTCCCTCAGCCCCTAGAGGCTCTATATGAAATTTGGTTACAATCGGCCCAGTGGCCTTCTAGGAGATGTGTGAAATTGTCACAATATGAGAGACCGGGGTCAAAGAATGACCTTGACCTTGTACATATTTATTTTCATATTCTCATTAAGATGACTGTATATACCAATTTTCAGGTCAAAATCTTCAACAATTTCCAAGAAATCTTATGTCTCGCATCTTCCTATATAAAAGCACCAGAAAGCAAATCTGACCTTGTTGTACAAAAGGTCAAGATCAACCCAAGGTCATAATTTGAACAATCTTGGTAGAACTAGCGTAACCAATGCTACATACGAAGTTTCAAGGGCGTCAGCCTTTTGGTTCTGAAGGAGAAGATTTTAAAGGTTTTTACCATATATGGACGTGGCGGCCATGTTGGACATGTGACTAGGACCGTTTGAACAAATTTTTATTCCCTTGCCCCCTAGAGCCTTTACATGAAATTTGGTTACAACTTGCAAAGTGGGTTTTGAGGAGAGGTAATATGAGAGACCAGGGTCAAAGGTCAAAGAATGACATTGGCCTCTTGTACGTGTAAATATTCATGTACTTATATGACTGTAAATACTAATTTTCAGGTCAAAATTTTCAACAGTTTCCACGACATCATTATCTTCTAGCATTTTCCCATACTAAAAGCACCAGAAAAGCAAATTGATCTTGCAGTACAAAAGGTCAAGGTTAACCCAAGGTCATAATTTGAACAATCTTGGTAGTGCTTGCGTCTCCGATGCTACATACCAAGTTGTAAGGCCAGTGGCCTATTGGTTTTGGAGAAGAAGATTTTTAAAGGTTTTTACCATATATGGGTGTGGTAGCAACGTTGGTCATGTGACTATGACCGTTTGAACAATTTTTCATTCCCCTGCCGCCTAGAACTACTACATGAAATTTGGTTAAAATTGGCCCAGTTGTTTTTGAGGATATGTGTGAAATTATAAACATATAAGAGACAAGTATCAAATATCAAAGAATAACCTTGACCTCTTGTACACATAAATTTTCAAGTACTCATTACGATGACTGTATATACCAATTTTCAGGTCAAAATCTTCAACAGTTTCCAAGAAATCTTATGTTCTAGCATTTTCCCATATATAAGCACCAGAAAGCAAATTTGACCTTGCCATACAAAAGGTCAAGGTCAACCCAAGGTCATAATTTGAGAAATCTTGGTAGTAGTACACTTGTACCCGATGCTACATACCAAGTATCAAAGCCATCGGCGTATTGATTCTAGAGAAGAAGGTTTTTAAAGGTTTTTACCATATATGGGCGTGGTAGCCATATTGGTCATGTGGCTAGGACCGTTTGAACAAAATTTCGTTTTCTTGCCCCCCTAGAGCCTCTACATGAAATTTGTTTACAATTTTTCCAGGGGCTTTTGAGATGTGTGAAATTATAAAAATATGAGAGGCCATGGTCAAAGGTCAAAGAATGACCTTGACCTCTTGAACGCATAGATTTTCATGTACTCATTAAGATGACTGTATATATCAATTTTCAGGTCAAAATCTTCAAGAGTTTCCAAGAAATCTTATGTTCTAGCACTTTCCCATATAAAGCACCAGAAAGCAAATTTGACCTTGCCGCAAAAAAGGTCAAGGTCAACCGAATGTCATAATTTGATCAATCTCGGTAGTACTTGTGTACCCGATACTTCATGCCAAGTTTCAAGGCCGTCAGCCTATTGGTTCTTGAGGAGAAGATTTTTAAAGTTTTTACCATATATGGGCATGGCGGCCATGTTAATCATATGACTAGGACCGTTTGAACACATTTTGTTCCCTTGCCCCCTTGAGCCTTTACATGAAATTTGGTCATAATTGTCCCAGTGGCTTTTGAGGAGTTGTGTGAAATTGCCACAATATGAGAGACCTAGGTCAAAGGTCAAAAAATGAGCTTGACCTCTTGTACGCATAAATTTTTATGTACTCATTAAGATGACTGTATATATCAACTTTCTGGTCAAAATCTTCAACAGTTTCCAAGAAATCTTATGTTCTAGCATTTTCCCATATATAAGCACCAGAAAGCAAATTTGACCTTGCCATACAAAAGGTCAAGGTCAACCCAAGGTCATTATTTGAACAATCTTGGTAGTAGTTGTGTACCCGATGCTACATACAAAGTTTCAAGGCCATCGGCCTTTTGGTTCTGGAGAAGATTTATATAGGTTTTGCCATATATGGGCGTGGCGGCCAAGTTGGTCATGTGACCAGGACCGTTTGAACAATTTTTCATTCCTAAGTCCCCTAGAGGCTACATATGAAATTTGGTTACAATGGGCTCAGCGGTTTCAGAGTAGAAGTCGTTTTAAATTGTGGACGGACGGACGAACGACGGACGCCGGAGCCTTAGAATCCTATATGCTCCCCCGGAGCCGCTGGCTCAGGTGAGCTAAAACGCTACTTTGTAGTTTGCTTGTTTTGTTTTGGTTTGTTTGTTGGCTTTATTGTTTTCCGTTTCCGTTTGGCCTATGGGGCAGACTGTGTAACCGGCTTTCGTTGGTACCTGATCATCGCCATCTCATCTACTTGTTAAGGTCAACAGAAAATTATCCATTCTGCATGCCAGAATTCGTAACAACTGTAGTGACCTAAAAAGTGATTTATTTCGTAATCACCTATCTGCAAACAGTTGTTGTTCCCGTTGGAACGATAATGAAGATGCTCTGCATTATTTTTTCGAATGTGAAAACTTCAACTATTTAAGAATTTTAATGTTTCGTAAAACCCGATCGTTGCATCCTCTTAGTTTAAATATGATACTTTACGGTAAACTTGGTTTATCTAATGATGAAAATTTTCTTCTTTTTCAGGCTGTCCAACAGTATATAAAAGACAGTGGAAGATTTAATTAGATCTGTTTTTCTTCCCATACATTTTCTGGTTTACTGGGGCTAATGGCTGACACTGTGGTTCTCGAGTTATTGGTCTTCTTGATTTCCTTTTTTTTTCTTCTGTGTTTCCTTTTTCTATTATTTATTTTTTGATCTTGTTTATGTGCAGTTACCGTCATGGTCCTAAATATTGAGACAAAGTGCCTGGTATGTGGTATAGTGTGGGCTTGGATCAGAGCAATAAAATATGTTTAAACTAATCTCATCTACTTGATCATATATCAGGCATCCGATGGCAAAGCCCTATTTTTTGAATGTACATCTGTCTGTTTCGAACGGATTTGTTTTCATCCAAAATTTATGACAATCGCGATGGCTTTGATTTTGTATAGTGTTGCAACATAAGTTGAAAATCATCATCGATCATCGGTTGGAATCGGTTTGCTTTTCGGATGCAATTTTACCAATTATAATCGGTTGTACAATTTTTTAAATACCATGCATGTAAATGGGCACTTCAGTGCTTGAAACTGTGTTTTATCTCAAGCAATATGCATGCAGTGCTTGCCTAAAAGTTCATTAAATATCCATACCTCTTCATGACAATGGAAAATTTAGCTGCCTACAGCTAGGTGGCTGTCGAACACAAAATACACATATACGAGGGATGTTCAGAAAGTTCTGATCGTGATGTCATATTTTGATAAGCATCATAAATACAGAACTTCTGATAGCGAAACTTTATAAAGATAAAGCTGTAATAGGTCAGGACAACTGTGCAAACGCAGTGTATATTTTCTGAATGACATATTTTTGAACGTCTTCGAAAGAGGTATGCCCTACAGCCACTGCGAATTTTTACTTTAGAAGGTCATAGTTCACATATAAGCAGTCTTTAAGTTTTTTTGTCATGGCTACCTTAACACAAACCCTAGGCAACCGTGTCCTGTAAATATCGCAGAAATTATATTCAATATAGGTTTCATACTGCCCCTTGAATTTGGATTATCTGCATTTCATGTGGTAGCAAATTCACCCTGTCTGCTAAAGTCATTATTTTTTAAACGAAAACAAATGCCTTAGCATTCAAAATCTTGTCAGGAAAACCTTTTGCATGGCCCAATTCGAAATTGTCGAATAATTAAAATTAGTGTAAAAAAACGAAATTGTCACAGCCTTCGAAAAAGACGTTGACGTCGATTCAATAACGTCATTAGAACAGCGCATTGCTTTGCAAGGAATGAATTGGAAACGTTCGCTACCCCTCTATTTTTTAATGGATATTGACGGCAACGACTGACAAACAGCTGACAAAAATTCATCTTGTATTTACGATTTTTTTTTACTTGAATGACACACTGAAAATAAATTCACATATGACTTTAACCCAGTGGTATGACTGGGGCCTAATAAAACGCGTTGTACCTTAATAAGAAAATATATCTTTGTATAGTGTTTGGTATCACTGTAAAGGCTAAATGTGGTGCTTTCAATACATGCAAAGCAATTGCCTCCAGCATGCCGCTAAACGAAGTTATTCGGCGAGAATCAAAACTTTCTGAACAACCCTCGTAAGTTGTAGAATTCATGCCACTTGCATTCTTTTGTGTTCCACAGCCAGTTATGATACATAAAATAGTATTCAAAATTACCCTTTATATTCCCTTTGATGTTGGAGATAGGGTTTGGGATCTGATTCAGTCAGTTCCTGAAGTGTTGTTACTCTTTAAATTTCTATATTCACAGTATTGACAAAAAGTGGCGTATATATGTACAGTCCGTTTGCTCCCAAATGTAAACGGCATCCCAAATATTTTATTAAAATTGGTGAGCGGTAGAAGATATTCGAATTGCTCATTCTTAATTTTTATCCTATACATAACCAAATCAGAATTTGTAGAAATGTGGGGCTTTGCATAAAAAAGTTTCTTTACAAAATAGGACCTACGATATGTCATTTTTGCCTTTTAATTACAAGGGAGTAAAACTTGGCTGTTGGAGTTCCCGTTTTGTCTTACGTGTTAGACCATGTGACCAATGTATGCCATCCCTAGAACAAAATTTGCATAATTAATTGAAATTTTATTAATTATCCATTTTTCCCCTACTTTTTGTTTAACCCATAGATTATCAAACGTTGAAACATACATTTTTACTCGAATAACTATATAATAGTTTAATATATATGTACAACATAGTATCACCTGGCCAGCGACACCATGCGTTACGCGTGCAGACACGTGGATACATTTTACTATTTCTTTCATATACTCCCTCAACTGTAGTAAACAACGAGTTTACGCTATGGCCGGTCAACAATATTTTGGCTGTTCTAACAAGAAAATGACGCCCTTCACTGAAATTGCTTAATTTCTACACTACTGTTAATGGAAAATATTTTACAAAAGCATCCAAAAATTTGGATTTTTCGTATTCTGTTATGTATAGATATAGGAGTCATTTGGACATTAGAACATTAAACGGATCTTTTATCGTTTTCGAGAAATTAAGCAAAACCCCGTTTGCGCTTGGGACCAAACGGACTATATTTGGTTACCAGATGACAATCTGGATCAGAGTCAGAGTTTTCAAAGGATTCAATAAAAAGGTCTGTTCTTAATGCAAGCAAGTGAAATTTTTGTGAGTGTAGTAGAGGAGTAGAATATATTCAGTGTTTAGCTGATTTGTTTTTCCTTCCACCTCAATTTCAAAGTTTCATATAATGTATGTAGCTGGATAAACCAAATATTCCAATTACATTGCTCTCTTCTTTAACGCTCGTAGTCTAGAACAGTTTCTCATTAAGTTTAAGTCTTATGACCAGTTCACATTTTATAGTGTGTGCAGTGTTCTAAGCCTGGCAATAAGCAAACTGTAATTGTATGACTTCGGCACAAGTAATATGATCTCTATATATAGTATTGGGTGCACAATTGCTGTCCAAGTGAAAATAATAATACAGTATACACATTTTATCTTAAACATTAGGCACCAGGGACCAAGACCTGTATTAAGGTTCATACAAGTGACATCATGTAGCACGCATTTTGATTGAAGATTAGAAATTGGCATTATTGCACTTAAAATCAATAAGAGATAATTCCTTATAAGCCTAAATCCCATATGAAAGTACGAAATATAACAGTTTAGAGTGAGGCAACATCTTCCAGGGCTACGTAACCAGTAACATAAACTTATACCGTTGAAAGATAAAAGGGTGATCACAATCAAAAGATGTAACGTTAACATTAATTATTTACTATCCTTTCTTTGACCACAGAATGTAAGATAGAAGTTAAAAAGACAGAACTGTTCAGATATGCACTTCATCTTAAAAGTTCTAATTAATTATCGATTATGACAAAACGGAATCGATTCTCGCATCAGTTGATGTCTCTAGTCGGTTTATTGATTATTTCCGATTTTCGTTTCACCACTAAATTTTGACATACCATTTTTGTCATTTTTGGATAAAAGTCTCCTATTCTACCTCTTAGTGGGTTTACATTTCCGAAACATTTTACTTTTTGCTATAATGTCTTGGAATTCAGTAAATTTTAACTGATAAACGTCTCCAACAGGGCTGCTGGTGTCATAATCTTCGAAAGGCTTTTAAAAGTTTTATCTCAGACACTATGATTTCGGTTTCTAAATTCAATATCGGACTAGAAACACTTTTGCAGACAGGTCTATCGGAACCAGAATTTTATGGTGGCAGTATCAATATATATATATGACGTCATTGCTCTTAAACAAGCATAGTCTTGGGTGAGTTGTACAGCAGAAAGAACCAAAATTATCAGGTACTTAGCAACCGATCAACTGACTTCAGCAAAATACTAAACAGTACGGAATAAAATGTCAAAAGCCCTAAAAATCATTTTTGTAACCCCTGTTCTTGCTTTGAGTCATACCATATTTCAGAGTATTTTCATAATCAATCATTATATGTGTATTTGTAAAGCCAAAACCTAAATGGAAGATGTTCCTAAATTTTCGATTTATCTTTCGATATCCTGCATTACAAACATAATAAAAAGACCTCCTTACCAAAATGACGTCAAAAAAATCACACGCCGTACCCAGCATGAACGTGACGTCATATGCTGCTATGGTAACACGTGAAGATTTCAATTTCAAACATGAATATTAAAAGCTCGAAAGGCAGTCTTTGGTATAACATGAAGGATACTCATTTGGTAATAAAACTGACTCATCAAGACAGGTGTTCCATTACTTAATGAACAACCCTCGTATTACTGTTATTGTCAATATTTTTTGGCTTTCTTCGAGTATTTGACTTGTTGAATATTATTTAATATAATTTAGAACAGCCTCACGGCCATCTGCCCGGAGAGTGCTGACGTCTTTGCGTTCCGTCTTTCATTTTTTTAAATTCTCTTACCCATTTGGTGTTTATAACAGGATATACTGAATGACTATGTCATTTCCTGATAATTGTCTTTTTATCTATTTTGTATAAAATGATTGGATTGCTTTGGAATGTATCTAGACTGAGATATTAGAGATAATTAGAGATACATATTGTTTTAGCTCTTTTAACAAATCAATAGCACCTATGGTTTCCGCCATTTACTTTTCCATACATACATAGATCTATAGACTTACCAGAAATATCTTTTCGAGCGGTTTCAGAGGCGTCTAATGCTGAGAGTTTGTATCGCTCATCCAAAGCTTCAATTGTGTTCTGAAATTTAACGAAATATTTAACGTGTGCAGATGAAACTTAATATACCACGGAGATATATATTCGAGGATAGAAAACAATGGAAGTTGAGAGTTCAAAAGTTTGCCCAAGTGAGTAGAGGTTAAAAATTACAGAGTAGAAGAAACCATTTAGCATCTCATACTTCAAATCCGACAAAAGCAATGCAGTAACTAAGCATTTGTAGACTGCGACAGTGCAACAAAATGTCAAACTTACTTCTTATGGCCATGATGACTCCTTCAAATAAAAGCTTTCACAACTTTTAGTCCGGTATAAACTACCTACATAAGTTTCCGTTTTTTTGTGTTTTTTGTGTGCATAATGTTGCTATAATGGTAGTGCTTCGGCTGAGGCCATCAAATCGGAAATAAGTTAAGAACCAGCCAGACTGTAGGAATCAACGAGATCGTCGTGGCTCCGATAAAACTTTTAAACTGATGAAACAACCCCTGCTCTACGATAACCCCGAGACAACAATTTACTGGCGAGTACCTTCTATCTATCAACCAAGTCTGGATATGATATTCGAAACAGGCTGTAGCATAGCAGCCTAGCTGAGAGACATAAACTCCGTATGCAGGTGTCGAAAAGAATAACGCTTCTTACACCTGGGTACTTAACTACGGTAGTATTGAAGCCGCCCCTCTTGTCATAAATAAGTTCTGAATTGTTAGATCCCTTGGAAGCAAGGAATACACCAATGAAATGATGATAACAGTCTCGGTTTAATTGAGTCTGTTCATGACCAGTAATACAATAGGCAGCATTGGCCACGCCCCCTAGTACCGGCTTCAGCAGAACTCTATTTTCATAAAGGACCCAGAATGAGCTCAATGTTCCCAAAGGACCGGGCCCAGTAACCAGTTTTCCATTGTCAATATACAGATCACAATCTAAGTATGAGGCAGATAAAGTGGGCCATGTTAAACTTAGACTTATGCAGTAATGCCAGGATTCTTTCATATACTGATTGGTCTAAAATGATAATCTTATATCAAGCGTGTGTACTGTTGAGGAAATTTTATATCAGCTTAACAGAGGTACAGGTTTAGTTAGTCTAGTCAATCCTACAACCTTGCGAGTTTGTTGGAGCACAACAAGATAACATCAGTATTGCTTGATTTAGGATATGAGTTTTGTTGCCGTATTTTCTTTAGTGGTGATTTATGGTAAATGCAAAAATCTGCATCAAACGATAAAAAATAACGAATCTCCCTGAAGGTTAGCAGACTTCTTATTTCTGTTGTTCTCTACAGTTTAGAATACAAAATAGAGGTACATGCTGCTTAAAAAGGTGTTGTTATCAAAAAAAAAAGATCAAAGGGACTCAACGATTTGGACCAATTTTGTGCGCTAGATGGAAAATGTACATAGCGCTGAAGGTATGTTATGGCATAATATGGAGCGTCCTAGCAATTATTTGTTCGCAACTCTTTCTTAAATTGTAATGTAGACCAGATGAAAACAGTAGCTTTTTCTCAAATGTTCAACCATGTACAAGGTAAATGTACACGGGACACATTCATTAAATACAGAGCAGGCAAGCATACTTATATAACACCAACGATATAAATGGTACATAACTGATATAATAACAGGTTGGTGTATATGCAATTGTTCAACCTTGTTAAAATATTCTCACCTGTGTGTTTTCACACAAAAAAAATGGACAAAGACTTCGTCTTTTTTTCTGTCTACTCAGCCTGATAATGTGTGAAAGAGCTGGAAAAAATAATTGCTGGGATGCTCTCCGTAATGCAATAGGGAACCCTCAGCACTAAGTATATTTTCAATAACAATATCATTTTTTTAGATTTCTGCGCATAAAATTACTCTTGATCTTTCCTTATAAAAACACTTTTAACATCAACAAACCCTGCATTTTAGGGTTCTCAGTTATGAGAAACAACATAAAGAAGGCATATGCTAAGTTTTGGGAAGGTCTGTTGTATTTTTCAGTATTTTATGCAGATTTTTGTCATTGCCCCAAATCAGTGATTATCACCACCTTAAATAAACGATTTCCTTGCAAAGATCTGGTTCATAGCACATGGCAATTGCTACCTGCGCAGGTAAAGGCGTGATACTAGTACGAAATACAGCGTATCATTGGCTTACTGGAGGTGTTGACACTATGCGACTAAGAGACCGAATGAGACTGAAAATTTTCGTAATTTTAATGTTACGTACCACCTTGTCTAAATCATGGAGTTGTCAAACGCTCATCTATTACGTTTAAATAACTTTGACATGGTGTCTGTAAATCTGTAAATGCTTTTTCGACAAATGACACATAACGCATTAAACAAAGCTGCAAATGATAATAATAGAGAGAAATAGGTTTAAAGGTTTTAATATTATAATTTCTTAGAATTATTAGATCTACGCTTTAACTATAATTGGGAAAATTTATAAACAATGTAAGTGTTGGGCTTCCTTCGTTAGTATTTAGAAAAATGAAACAAAAATATGAATAGCTGTATATCTTGTATTTACGTTTCAGCTCAAAACTGCAGAACAAGTGTCAAGCAACTAATCTATAAATTCCTGGACCTATAATCGCTATGTGTTACTTGCAAAATCAATTGCGGTAATAGTTTTTGCTGAAAAAATTGTGAGGAACTTTTGCACAGGTAGGTACATGTGTGTAGAGCTCCAATGGTGATATAATTAATTTATTTGTACCCTTTTCTGACTTTTTTGCATGCAAATCAAGAATGTTTTATGTAAAACCTTTTCTGTAACAACTTGATTCTGTAGATCTTCAATCTTTGCAGAGAGTTCCTCATTAGTCTTTTGACTGGACTTTAGACTTTTTCCAGCTGCTTTTCTAAGTTGGTGTTCTCGATCAAACTTCTCTTTCAAGTCTGCAAAATAAATTATGTTTAGTTTTGACAAACAAGAGCAGCGTCTACAGGAACAACCTTTTCTCATTATGCTAAAATTTCTTTTTTTTATTTCTTTATTTTTTTATATTTTTTTTTTGCCTTCTATGATCAAATATATTTTATTTCATATTTTCAGTTAATACGGACTCAAAAGATACAACACTGACAACTTTTCAGAGAATCAGTATATTGGCTCGTTTCCCCGAATCAAAAGGTTCTGTCAACAAAAGATTTAAAACCCCATGAAAGAAAAGTTAGAAATCTTTCATCAACTGATTTATAACTTCCGAAGAATTATGTTGGCAACCAGCCTGTAACTAGTGTTTCATCTGAACCTTTCGCACTATCAAAATTACTGTTGTAATTTACCGAAACGGACGTCCGAGTAGGACTGTACAGAAAATCTATAATAGCAGAATGTGTATTGTTAATTATCAAACAAAGTAAAAAATAGATACGCAATGTTAAGGAGTTAATACAAAAGTTCGCGAAAGACACATTCAGTAACCCAAATGAGCAGCTCTACAATAACGACGTCTTTAGGAGTGGGATCCGAAATGATACTGAAGGGTTCATGACATCATCAAAGTCTGGAAAAATATTAATGAGGAAACTCAGAAAGTGACATTAGGAGTGTCAAAGCCATAGGGTGGGATGTGGGATTTTATTGTATTAATTTCTGATCATGATCATTGCCTGTCTTTTTACTTTGCATATCAGAGCTCTTGTGGTTGTACCGTGGTGCTCTAAACAGTCGCCTCGTACAATCATTCAATGCACTTATTTCTCTAGTCCCAAGGATTTGTTTGCAATCAAGTTTTAGTATTATTTTCACTCGATGCCTTGCCTTTTCGATATAATCTATTACTGATCGTTCCAAGGCGGTACTTCTGTTGTGGTTCCTTAATCATGCAGGTTGTTATGTCCGATTGTCTATGTTTCTAACAATATGGTCACCTAAATAGCCGCCAAGGCTGCTTTGGGTTTTGGGTTGTTTTGTGGTATCAAAACGCAAATATACGTAAAAAAAGTTGTTGCGTCTGTTTTAAATTCGTGTAGCTGATTGACCACATGTTTTTGAGCTGTTTATCCAGTCAACAGTGTGTAATTTCATGTGTAATTTCGTTATATTTTTTCAATTTATGTATGCAAATATTTCTTTTCCACTTGGTCATAAGGACAGGGTGTCGAGTCAAGCAGTATTAATGCTGTTAATTGCCTATCTTTTTACTTTTTAAAAAGCACTTAGAGAAAAAGTTAACAAAATGGGGCAAAAATCATTTACAAATAAACCACCGAAAAGAAAAATTTCCAAAACTTTTCTTACCGTGTCGAAAAGCTACGTCAATGCATAGTAGTATAATAGGAATATGGTTCTGCACAATACAAAGAACTTGAATATATTAAATGTATGGAATGCACATATCAAAATAAGGTTTATGGTATACGCTTTTAACTTTATTCTTAAAAACAATTAATCAGCCTGAATTTTAAAGCGCACCAAATGTTAAAAAACATCTGTCTATATTTGTAGCGCGTTTATCAGTGTCATTTGTCAGGACTGTCCGTGTAGTGTGTGTTTCTACCATTTTAATCCTCACTTAAAGTCCAAATAAGGGTTTGTTGTTTCATTTGTCCGATTTACTATTATACCGTTAGTGTGGTATTCTATTCTATTTTATTCTATCCCATAACCTTACTAGGTCGTTGGGACACCACAGATGACTTCAAAACAATCCCTTTCCACCTTATCCTGTGCCCTGGCTGAGCTGGCAAAATCCATTCCTGTCCACTCCTTGATATTGTCTTCCCACCTCTTCTTCTGTCTACCTCTTCTTCTATTTCCTTTTACTGTGCCCTGATGTGTGGTATTAGATACTGCATAAAGATTGAAGGCTCTTGCAAGTAGCCATGCAAAGAACCGGTATGGCTACAGACAGAAAGCATACAGAACACTTTTCTTGCTGAAATGCTATTCTCATAATACAAATGTTTTATCCCAACAAACCAAATCTTCTTTCTGGCACCTAAATCAGAGCAAAATTTTATAAAAATGATCGTTTGGTTCCCGCAGATAAAGTTGCAAACAATGTGGTTGTTGAATGACGCATATTAATACTCTTAAGCAAGAGCTAAGTGGAAATAAACTCTACCAACTAAATGTTTTGAAATTATCTGCAGTTAACGGTCCGAAGCTATTAGTCAGTCATTAAATTTGCTAGAAGTATTAAGCAATTTAGAAAAAAGAGGGCTCCTACTCTATACTGGCTACCTAAGCGTTACAAAAGCCCACTTGGAATTTGATTTACAATTATCTCTAGGTCTTATACTACTACTACTGAAGTTTCTAAATTATTCACATCATGCCTTACTGCTATTAAAAGGGTGAATGTAATTTTTCCCACAGCATAGTGGATGTAGGGGCAGTGGGGGTTATCATGGCACAGCATATGGTGGAGCCTATCTCTCATGTTTTGCTGCTTTATCCATCCCTGATCCGACAAAAAGGTACCCATTTACCGCTTGGTTGCCAGAGACTGTTTTCTAGACGCCGGCTTGCACATCCCAAGTACCTACCTACGACGATCTGCACCATAGTCGATCGTCTTTAACCACTCTATCACAGCGCCTCTCTGCTTTAAAATAATTTTATTAAAAATAGTGAAAAAGTATACGAAAGATCTAGTAAAATAAGTCTGGTCAGTAAAACCCGCGGGTGAGACCTAATTAAACTGAAGTCTTGAGATTTTGGTGCGACTAGTGTTGTCAACTTCAGATTTTTCAATATTAAATATGACCTCATAATTTATTCAAATAAAAAAAAAATTCTTTTACACTTTTCAATGAATTATAGAGATTTCTCGGTGAAATCGAAACTGATAATCTCACTGTTTCAAACAGTAAAATTATCACTTTCGATTTCACTGTTTCTGAAATAGGATTTTTGTCAAATAGCTTCAAGTTTTTTGTTGATTAATTGGCTAAATCTTATCTGGCTTGACGAAAATTACGTCACGCATGTTTGCACGTCATTACGACGTTAATGACGTCACTTAAAGCGCCAACGTAACATTGTTACTGCACGCTACGTCAGGCCGCCTAAGTCTCCTGTAGGAATTCTTTCTTGGCAATTTTTTGAGATCTGTTTATCAAAATGATATTTGAAGCTATTTTTCAGTTGCAAACTTCGTTTACAACCAATATCATACCCAATAAACACGCTGGAAGCATCAAATTTGACGCAAAACGGCTAGAAAAAAGTTGCGTTTCTGTCGAGATGGCGGACGCTCTTGAATAAACAGAATTATTGCGATTTTCAAGCATAAAAGAAAAAGAAAATTTGACTTTTTTAGTGTAAGATGAATTTTTATTTCACTCATGAACACCAAAAATGGTATTTTCACTCGTGGCTTCGCCACTCGTGAAAATACTGCTTTTGGTGTTCACTCGGTGAAATAAAAATCGATCTTACACTGAAAAAGTCAAATATCCTCTATATCCATTTGATGGTAGAACGTTTCCATACGAATGACTCCGTTATCTTGATTGTAAAGACTTCACATTTCAAGGAGGCTCTTCTGTGTCTTCTGGAGAAAATTTACAGCATTTACAGCATTATTCAGACAGATACTATGTATTTACATGGAAGCTAACTGTGCAAGTGTTCCCTCCCGTATTTGTATATATTTCTTTATTTTATTTTATTTGCTATGAATGATTCTTTATGATGCCTTGTTCTAGGAATAAGGAAGCTGAAACATTTGAATCTTTCGACTCTACGGCTGGGGATTTAAAGAATCTATTAAGCCTTGCCACTACCTATTTTGACGGAAAGGACAATCAAACCTACCGATAAGACCTTCATAATTCGTCTGGTATCGCGCCCCTTTTTCTTGAGAAACCATTTGAAAATGATTTTAGATCATGTTGTTTCTTCAAACTTAAATGATACATGGGATGAGTTTGATAATTGTATTTTTCCTGTTTTAGCCACTCCTTTCTTCCCTCTCCTCCAGTAATAGATTTCTGACCGTTCCAAGGCGGTACTTGTTATGGTTCTTCACTGTTGTTATTGTGTCTATTTTTCTAAGGTTTGCTAGCGATGTTTATAGGTTATTGAATTTATATTGTGAAATATTCGGCACGAGTTCATATGGCTAAGGACGCACGAGCTTGCGAGTGCGTCTACGCCATATGAACGAGTGCCGAATATTTCACAATATAAATTCAATAACCTTTTTATTATATACCTTTGACATTAGTCTGCTAGTTTCATCAGTGCTCTCTGCGTACGAAATCAAAATATTATATCGGTATATCAAGCACAATTTGTTTTAAATTTGAAATTACATTATGCCATTGTGTGTCTTCATACACACTAAAAGCCACGCCTGATGGCGCGAAAGTACAAATGACGTTACGTTATCGGACGTGACGTCAGTAAACAAACGTTGACGTTTACAAGAACTGGGCGCCATTTTCGAGTCTTACTCTCAGCAGCTCTGACGAAAACCGTTATTTCCGCAGAATATTAATTAAAAGAGTGGCGGATCAAAGGTGAATTATTCTTAATTGTCTTTTATGTAATTTATACACCGAAACCGACACTGGTGTCATTATTCTATCCGTTTTTGAATAGCAGTCGACGACAAAATGGCCGCCAAACTTTTCTTCTTTCAAAACAAAAGTAGTTCTTGAGAACGTGACTCCTTAACTCCGTGCAATATGCACTTGACTCCGTGCAATATGCAGAAAATATTGCACGGTTACTCCAATGTAAAGTGACTAGGGGATCTTTTTAGGTATATAATAGAGCCACATATATAGCTGCCCACATTGCTTAAAGTTATGTTTGGTGATAAAATAATAGAAACAAGGTACAAATGTTGTCCGTTTAATGTGTTCTCATTGTCCATACTGATGCTTTTGTTGGTCTTTTGTGTGGGTGGTAATTGGTTTGCTTTGGTTGAAACCATTAAGGGCGCGATTTTGGATGCAGATAAACTAGTTTAAGTACCCCTATACCCACAGTAATTAATTACTGACCGCTCCAAGTAGGTGCATTTGTTGTGGTGTTTCACTGTTGTTCTTGTGTCTATTTGTCTGTGGTCTGCTAGCAATGTTGCCACATGTACTGCTGCCCACTTTGCTTTCTGTAATGTTCTATTATAATTGATAATATGTGAAAGCAGATGTTCCATGTTTTTTGTATATTTTGGTCTAAAGGCCAAATTGGTGCTTTCATGTATCTACTGTAAGGATAGTTTTTGGTGGGTTGAACCAATGCTGAATCTAATAATGAGGATTTTGATCCAGTAAAACAAATTTTAACCCTGTAAGTAATATATTCAAAGGCGGTTCTCTTTGTTTTGTAATTTAAAATAGAAAAGTAGGTAAAAAAGATGATTTTGCTGCATTCAATAAGGGTACCTGGATGACCACCTGCTTTGGAAAGTGTGTTCATTCGGTTTAACGCACGAGTCTGTCGTGAACCTATTTCTATTTATATATATCTATCTTTTGGTTTTGAGGGCCGAATGTGCGATGAGATCTGATTGTATTTATTCCCGTTCATTGCCTTCCTTTAACTTTAGAAGGAGACGCTCGTCGTAAAACAACCTACACAGTTTATATTTATCAGCTCGGTTTAGTAAAAACAATATATTTCATAGTCTACACATGAATATAGATATAACAATCTTTACATTGTTACGCAGAAGGTTTTACACTCGGTCGACACGGGTGTAGAGCCTTATGCGTCGCCAGGACGGCGGAGGGTGACTTCCGGTTAAAGGGTTATCTACCAGTGTATTACACTAACAAGGAAACTCTAACAACGTTAGAAGTTTTGAAGTTTATATATAATGTAAATTCTATATACAACAATACAATTTACAACTGTCACAATTACAATAATATACAACACATATCAGTTCATGTCGCTGGCCCAAGTAAGGTGTTTGTTTCAAATCTGTAATCGATTTGCGTACAATACGCAAATAGATTACCGTCTGACGTCAACACCGTACTCGGCTCAGCGCCATGAACTAAAGGAAAACACAAAGGACAAAAAACGTTAGTTTGAGCTCATAGAAAAAAACAAGGCCTTATGTTGGTAGACTTCAATTCGTCGTTCCCTGGATCATGTCATGGGCCAGTCCATATATCATGAGGAACACCAACTCTTATTAACACGTGCACGATTATATACTGGTCGCTCCCTGGATCGTACCAGGGACCAGTCTATATATATTAAAACACCTTAGTGGACGAACACTGTCCCACACTTGATGTGACCTTCAGATCTTATCACAGAATCTGGCAAAACTGTGCTAACCACTTCCGCCTACATTTTGTGCTTCCCGCCTCTGCTTAGGAACCATGCACAAACGGCGTTGTAACTGCCTCTACCCGGGTTGGTATTAACCTGGAGACGTATATCGCATCTCCAGGTGAGACGTGGCTCTAAGCCCTAACAGCTGACTGCCGGACTTGATGTGCCTAAAAATAACGAACTTACACTTAATACATTGTAACTACATAATAACAATACGTAAGACTTGGGCCTGTCTTGGAAATACCATACAACGCCCTCGGCGAATGCCGAGCATAACGTGCACACGCCAGCCGTGTCACTAGACACGACTCGCGCTCACGATGTAAAGCTAAAAGTGTGCTTACCACTTCCGCCAATGAAGAAACGTAGATCCTACTACGCATGTGCGTCGAAGGATCTGACGTCAAACATTGTCAAGAAGTATACTGACGTCAACAGGCATTACCATGACATACCCCACATAAAACATGAATAATCTAAACAATGACCTATTTACATTAAATTGATTGACCAAAATCTAACTTGCATATTTATTAATTCATTTCTTTAAACTAAGCGTAATACCATTTGCCATAGAATATAATAACTGAATAAGCGTTTCTAACACATTTGGGATCATAACGTTTGATCTGACATCATGACGCCAATGATGTTATACCATATGACGTCATCTAGTGAAAGCAAATCAAACGCATGACGACCAAATGTTACCATTATAACTTATGGAAAAAAAACCTTAATGCGGTGCATGCTATGGCGTCAATTGACGTCACGAGTATATAAATTAGTTCCATTACAAATCAATCTACTTCTATAGGCCACGTATACGTGAAACTAATATAAAAAGTGCTGACGTCGCAATAACATGAATGCAACTGACGTCACATGAATAACATGAATACAACTGACGTCACTGGACGTCAAATAGACGCACACCATTGCAACCAACATCAGTGATATAAACTATTTCCGTAATTTACAAAACTTCCTAATATACAAATACCATGCGCAGCATGGTCAGTATAAACAAAATTGGTCGACATATGCGCAGCCTGATCACTGCCAACAAAAAACAAATCAGTCGACACATATAGTCATACCATATCAATCAGAAGTCACATTTTTCATTCTTAGCCAAACAATTCTAAAATAAATATAATAAAATCTTACCGTTCTGGTCTAAACTCAGAATCTGGGCACACAACAATATAACATCCTCAGTATAAGAATTAAACAGCCACGTCTAACTTTTCAATAAAAGATAGGCGTATAAATAGTATGCGTCTCACATTTAAATCATGGGACTCGTGCAGGTATTCACATTAAAATCATGCAACACGCTGTCCACAATCAAAAGACTCGTGCAGGTATTCACCTTAAAATCATGCAATACGCTGTCCACGAGAGGTATTCACAAACAACCCATGCATAACGTAGCCACAATTTCCGTAAATGTTTTATTACCACAGTTGCCCTAAAAACTGTAGCTCTACTGATTGAAAGGATTAAAATAATCTCGACGACATAGTGGACGATTAGATCCATTTCGTAACATACATGACATAGCGATATACAGTAAGATGAAAGGGTTACAGAAGTAAGTCATTGACTTATATAAAATCTGTCCCCCAAAAGAAAGGTCGGTTTGCTATGATTTCCAGTATTGTTGCTGGCGTAAGCACTCGTAAAACAAATTTAACAGCAAAACGTCTTAAAACAAGGCTGAGGTATCGCAAAATCCGTGGGGCCTTTTTCAAAATGTTTTCCGACACTACCATGATTTTGTATCTAAATTTAATACGAAATAAAAACTGGTCTTATAACTGACCTGTTGGAGCCTGTCGCAGGAAGTAAGAAAAACCGGGAATGATGCTACATGTCAACCACTCACTCAACGTTATTATACAACCTCACTCAGCATTCTTGTTATACAAATTCTACCCAAATCCTGATATTGTTTATACTACAAAACCCCGTCCCATAAGAAATAGCTGCTATTTGAGCGTGCAAAGCCGAAGGGTCTTTATTCATATCAACAATAAGAATGTATTCGCGTTGTATTGTCCTTTTACTTTTAGTTGACCGGGCGGAGCTGTTAGAGGCTTGCCAGTCAATGTTAAAACCGAACAGTCCACATGAAAAGTCGGTAAAGTAGCATGCGCGGGAATTATTACGCATAATTGTGAGTTTAAAAATGCAAAATAAACGCTATCGGTCATCTCAAATGATGAGAGTGTTAATAAAGGCACAGCACGTCGAAACAATGTCGGAAGAACGTCATCGAAAGGTTATGGTGTATTATTGGCGTCTTTCTTAGATTGTTCCAACGTCAAACCATTACATCGACTTCGTCATAACCTTGTTTAGACGATGTATGTATGCTGGGTTAAAAGAAGAAAAAAGAAGATTGTTGTGCGATATCCGATCATTTCGTGCATGCCTATTGTACAGACGAGCTTTGTTCTAGGCGAGTTAGCATGAAATCATTACAACATTAAACCTTTTTAGAAACTATACTTTCCGAAGGTAAGGCCAGAAATAAGCACTGCCCCGTACAGGAACGGAAATCAGACAATAACAGACATTATTATAAAAAACTTGGAATTTTGCTGTAATTCAGGATACATGTATCAACTATACAAACACACCCTTTAGGAACTTTATAGAATATTTTGCCAGGTATTTGATATTTCTTTTCTGTGAAATGACGAAGGGAATCAAATATGACAGTTCTCATTGCATAATACAGATACAACCGTCTAAGCAGATTGCGTATGAGTGGTTTACGCTCATATATAATTTGTCTATCAAGGAATTCTCACCTGAAATCATCTTAATAATTAGTTGTTTCAGCTTGTGTACGTTTGTTTCCGACAGAGTATCGCCAATTAAGATTCCTCTCATGCAAAACAGACTTTGAATGAGTGATAGTATTTCTTCATCTGCATTATCTTCAAGCTAAAATAAACAGAGATAATTATTGTATCATTGCTTGCCAGAGCAATATAAAACTTCTTATTTGAGAATTATCGTTGATGCCTTTGGATATTCTCAAACACAATAATGATACCTAATAAATGGGTGAGATTGTCCTTAGAACAATGGTTGTTAGATAACATGAACCCATATATTTAGCATAGCTCATAAGGCCGCATAACTACCTAAAACTGGTATAAGTAAAGGCGTTCAAAGTATCATATAAAATCAACTAATCCGAAATATTTAGATACACAGCTGTGGATCCCCCCCGCCCCCCAAAAAGGCAGTTAGATCAGGTGCTGGCCAGTGGTAAGCATTATACGAGTATGCCTAGTATAATACGCCCGCCATGTCTATGTTTCTGATAGACTAGTAAGTGAAAACGAACAAGTACCATACTATGTTTCGGCCGTGGGCAACAAGTTGAAAATAAGTTGAGAACAGATCAACGAGGCCATGTGTTTTAAGAGAGCATTTTAAGAACTGGCACAAGTTTTTATTTTCTGTGATAACTCTGTCACAACAATTTACCTGCAAGTAAATCACACTTTTAAAGTAATTTCGACGTTTAATTTTATTCAGGCAAATATTGAAATTGTCAAACTGCAATTTAATTTGAATTATCATACCTGACTCCAATATTCATCCTGGTCAATGGTATGTCGAATCTGATTCTGAATATCTGCCAGTTTCTTCACTGCTTCCGACAGAATCATAGCACTGACATTAGCTAAGCTTCTTAGAGCTTCTTCAATGTTTAGTTTATTTTGTCTGATAATTTCTGCTTGTGAAATTTCACGTTGCAGATAACCTTCAAGCTTGTTGATTTCGCTGTGATTTGTCTTCAACATGTTTTGTGTCTCTTTCAAATCTCGGTCTGATTCCCGTAATACATGCCGAAGGCGATCTATTTCATTTTCTTGCTGTATATTTCTATCCTCATATTCTTGAAGTAGCGCATAGGTTGGGTCATTTTCTGATTTTGATTTCATATTCTCAATTTCGTCCTTCAGTAATGAATTGTTATACTGAAGAGCGTCATTCATCTCAGTAGCTTCTTTAAGTTTTGTTTGAGTTTCCTGTACAGTACCTTCCTTTAAGCTTTTAAAACTATCATTCAGGTTTTCGTATGCAAGCGCCAGTTCTTTATTTTCACAGCGTAATCTGTTGACTAAATCCTTATCTTCTTCTTTCGCTTCTTGGTTATATGGGTTTGCTTCTTTGTGCCTTGAATAGGTTTCATTTTGTTGCTCAAGTTCTTTAATACGAGTGCGCAATATGTCAACGTCTTCCTCGTAACGTGTCTGTTTTTCAGTCAGCTCTATCTGAAGTGCTTCTATTTTATGTTCTTGTTCTTTGCTAACATGCTTTAGTATTTGATAGTCCTTCGTACTGTCGTTTTCTAAGTCAGATCCTCTTTTCATTTGTAGACGACCTTTTATTTCTTCCAAGTCATTTTTGATGTCAAAATGTTCCTTTTTAAACCCTTGAAATTCTGTATCGGTCTTCTTTAATGTTTTTTCTACAGCTCTCACCCGAATATCCATTTTCCTATATAGAGCTTTATCTTGGTTGATTCGCCTGTTGACAAAACTTATTTCCACTGACAACTGCAACGAAACAGATAAAGTACACTGGGAATCAGATTCGGATACGCTAGAAGAATTATACGCAGAAACGTGAATACGTACAAGGGATGATCATTTAATAAAGAAAATATTTTTCTCGTTCAGAAAACCTATACATTGATACATAACACTGGTATCACACCAAATGTCTTTTCGGGGCTTTCAATTTCATGCTAAAACTGAAGTTTCAATGTAAAAGCAGCATGTATTGTTACAAGCATACTAGGCGATACTTCTGATTTTTTACGTCATTTTGGCAAGAGAATTTTGTATTAGCCTTCCAAAGGGTAATCATATAATACTGCAACACCTTTGTAGATTAGTAAATCTTATTATATAAAAATTAGTTTACTTCATCTAACGCCAAAAAGTCCCTTTTGAGCTTTCAAATTCTTGCTTGAAATTGAAATTTTAATATGATACCAGAGCAACATATGATGTCATGTTCATGCTGGGTATGGCGTGTGGTATTTTTAACGTCATTTAGGTAAAGATAGGTTTGTTTTATGCTTATTTTTAAGGTATTTAAAGAGAAATTGAAATTTTAGAAGCAGCTCCTAAGCTATGTCTTGGCTGTGCAAACACGCATATAATGGTTGTTTATGAAAATTTTCTGAAATATGTCTACACCATATTTCCCGAATGAATAGATGGATTTAAACTAAACTTGAACAGATATATAATTGGGACATTAGAAAAAAATCATTAGGTTTTGGTGATCTTGACCTTATTTTCAACGGCACAGGAGGTCGAAGATTGTTGAAAAATGCCTTGTCTGCACCATATCTCCTGATTTGATGGATGGTTTCAAACTTAACTGGCACAGATACATGTATATCATTGGGAGATGAAAAAGAATTGGTTAAAATTTAGTGACCTTGATCTTTTTTCAAGCTCACAGGAAGACAAGAATATTGAAAAACAGATTGCCTGCATCATATTTCCTGAATAGATGAATGGATTTTAAGCACACTCGTACAGATATATCACTGGGATATGAAAAAGAATTGATATTTCAATGACCTTGACCTTATTAAAAAGGTCACAGAAGGTCAAAATGTAAAGGAAAGATGGCTCTTTTAAACGGATTGATCGAGTAATACCGAACATAGACATAGTGTATGACCTGGAGGAGGAGCAGAGCCGATTAAATTCTGGTTCTTGTGATCTTGACCTTATTTGCAAGGTCATAGGAGGTCTTGACTTAGCAACAGTTATGGAAAAGGATACTGCTTGGAAAGTGCAGGTTAGGAGGGGCATCTGTTTTGTCAAAATATTTCTAGTTACAAAAAAATTGTGACCAGCTGCTGAGAAAAAGCTGACCTCGTGCATTTATGCTGTTTCGCTTCGTGTGCCGTCTTTATGATTTCCCTTCCTATTTGTATAAAGAGCAGAGCGTGGTAAACGATTTTACCGATTCCAGATCACTATCGTCTCATGTACTCAAGAATGACCGCGATTACCGCTGGAAGCTCGAACTTAGTGTGCAACTGGTGTGATAAGTGTTAAGAAAATTAAAGGAAAGAAGAAAATTTTCGCTTACTGGTCAGATGACAAAAGATGACACACAATTTATACTTCGGCGTAGAAGAGGACAGACACGAGTATATAGTTGGACTTTTTGTTCATAAAGACATATTAAGCGCTTAATAGGGTTCCTGACAATCACCACTTGAGAGCTGTTTTTATCAATATCACTTTTGTACAAGTTTATGCACCAACATCTGTATGTGATGGCATCGAGGTTTGTCCACAAATATTTTTTATGATGGCAACTTCTTTTGTTTTCAGTTAGGGTAGCTAAATAGCCACCTGTTTGGAAATAGCTGTTTATTCGGTCTACCTTTGCGTATCTGTGGTGAACCTTTGTCAGTTTATGTGTAGATGTCTTTCCATTTTGGTTTTGAGATCCGGATATGGGATCTGATTAAGCCAATTCCTGATCATGACCCATTTTTTACCTGCTTCAAGAAAATCCAACAATTCATTGACCAAAAACCTGAAAAGGGCAGTCCGCTTGAACAAGGGGTCCGCTAGCCCGATGCGATATACCAAGTTTCAGGGCCATCGGTCCGTTGGTCATGCAGAAGATTTTCAAAAAAATTCTACCATTAATCGGCGTGCCGGCCATATTGTTCAGGTGACCTGGAACGCTTGAACGTCTTTGAACCCCCAACCTCTGTAGGCTGTATAAGAAATTTCGTTAAGTAGTCTAGTGGCTTTTAAAGTGCGTTTGAAACTTTCAAAATATGGATTGTTAAAATTCAAAGAATGGCCTTCCTCTTGTTCTAAGAAATCTTCAGATACTCATGTAGATGACTGTATATACCAATTTCTAAACGAAAAGTTTCTTTAATTTCCATGAAATCTTAAAATCTGGCATTTTTCCATCTAAAAGTACCTGAAAGCAAATTTTTACCTTGTCGTACAAATGTCAAGGTAAACACAAGGTCATTTCTTTAATGATCTTGATGGTATTAGAGTACCCGATGCTATATTTGGTTCTGGAGTACAACTGGTTTTGGGTTTTACTATTTATGGGCATTGTGGCTATATTGGTCTCGTGGATTAGACTGTTTGAACAATTTCCCATTACCCCTGGAGGCTCTATAAGATCTTTGGTTACACCTGGCCAAGTGGCTCTTGAAGAGATGTTTTTTAATTGTTATCTTGGTCAAAATTCAATGAACGACCTCGATCTCTTTAACTGGTTTGGTTATATTGTTTACGTTTTTTAAGACATTTACAATATATGAGCGTGCCGTCCATATTGGTCATGTGACCCGGACCGTTTGAACATGTTTTGTTCTCTCAATCGCTTGACACACCGAAGAAGCAGAGGCATGGGTTTGGATCGAGTAAAACTAGTTTAAGACCCCCAGTATTCTTTTTCTGACCGTTCCAAGGCGGTACTTCTGTTGTGGTTAATCTTTGTTACATGTTGTTATGTCGGCTTGTCTATGGCTTTTAGCAGTCTAGTCACAAGAACAGCTGCCAATTCTGCTTTCTGTTTTGTTTTGTTTTTTAATTTAACATTTATAATAGGTCATTATAGATGTTGCTGCTTTTTTTATTTGGATGGCTGACTAACCACCTGTTTAGCAAAAAGCTGCTCATTCGGTTTATCGTGCGTGTCTTGCGTGAACGTCTGTCCATTTTGTTTTGTTGTGTTTCTCCCTTTTGGTTTTAAGAGCGTTTTAAAAGATGTTGGATTGGATTTTATTAATTCTTGGTCATTGCATATCTTTTTACTTTCTATATGAATATTAGTAACAATCTTCCCGGCAATTTCAGATGAGGTCGTTTGAAAATGTTGACGTACGACGACGTTTACGACGACGATGACGACGACGGAAAGTTTTAAGTTATAACATTAAGGTAAGTGCTCAGAAGAACAAACTGAGACCAAACAGTGCTAATGGCAAAACAGGGAAGACGAAGGTAAGAAAGGACAGAAGTTGGACACTGTAAATAGCTTCAAGCACCGCTGCATAGTTGTTAGTACCGGAGGTTCTCTTAAGGATTGCACAGGCTGCTGCAGCTCTCACAAAGTCAAACCTGTTTGGAGAGACAAGATCTATGTCATGCATCACAGTTTAAACTAATGCGCTTCTTTGTCATAGCCATATTTCTGTGTGCCTATGAATCATGGACCTTGACAGCAGATTCGGAGAAAATAATGCAGTCCTTTGACATGATATTGTACCTCGGGTATAAAGCTATTGGCAGGGGGTATGACCAAAACCTGACTATGGCAAAGAAACGGAAACTACGATGGATCTGCCACATCAGATTATCAAGAACTTGTGGCTAAGATTGTGGGTGAGTAATTACAGTCAAACAAGTGTCATTGAAAGGAAAAAACATAAATAAAGTAAAAAAGGAGAGGTAGGGTGACATTCATGGTTAATTTATTAATAGAACATATGCATTTCATGACTTATATCACCTTAAAGAAAAACGTCTGACCATAGTAATACATCAAGCCTGAAAACATTTGAAACAGGGCCTGGTACATGTACATAACTCAGCTTACAGCAAAAGTGACAATTAAAAGGTATATCAATCAGTTGCATGTATGAGATAACTCCCTTCGAAAAAAAATCTTAAACTTTAATTAGATATAAAAACTGAAGTGTACAAGACTTTAATGCAGATTATATTTTTTGGCCTTTGGGATCGTTCAGTTTATTTAGAGTCAGTTTTGAAAAAGAGTTCTTCTTAAGTCTTTTGCAAAGCTCTGTGGCAAGTGCCGCATATTTCATTATTAGTCATTTCCAGGGTCATTTCAACCGAGTCTGTTTTTTTCTCATTTTTTTGGCGTATTCCTTGCTCTTAAGGGACCGACCATTTGATATTCTGGGGGGGGGGGGGGGGGGGGGCTGGTATATTTATCAAAAAAATTCCCTGTCTTTGGATATGCAAGAAAAAAATAACCTGGCTCATAAGGGGGTTCAAAAAATAATCTGGCCTCAAAAGTAAGAGAAAAATAACCTGTCTCCACCCAAAATTTCAAAAAAAATATAGTCTGCAGATAATTCCATTGGAATTGAGTTTTTATAATGTCTCTGGCTTCTGGGGGGCTGCATCCCCCAGACCCCCATATTTATAGTAATATTATTTACAACTGGTTTACACCAGCGGGCCCGCACGTGCATACATTTACAAAAACATCCTATACAACATTCACATACAAGTACTATTGATCTGCCACTTTACTAAGTAAATGTTTCCACTAAAACTGAATTGCAAAAGAGTCACTAGCTTATGGGAGACAAAATCATTATGGCAAAATAAACACTCTAAAAGGCAAAAGTCCTAATATAAAAACCCTTTTTTTATCATCATTCCTAGTTTTTCTCTATTGTTTCCAGTCTAAAAATTGTCATTGAAATTGGGAAATTGCTTTAGCTTCTGGGGGGCATTGCCCCCAGACCCCCCTCTGTTAACTTCTGAGCACATAAGTTTCAGCCATTTTTAATTGCCATTCATGTATAATGTGACTCTATCATGTAAGTAATGTGACTCTATCATGTAAGTATTTATCAAACTTTCTAAAGTACGAATAAAGCATGTTTGGGCATATATTGGGATAGAAAAAATCTTAAATTCCTAATGTAAGCCCTAGAACTTTGCCAAAATAGCCCTAAATTTTGGCCAAAATATCCCTAATTTGAGGCCTAATTTTTTGCCAAACTCATACAGGGATGTTTGTATCTGTATCTTAGATGAAAAGAGTAACATGCTCCAGGCACTGGTTTGCAAAAGCAAGCTAAGCCATGCCCTTGGCCTGGTTAAAGACAGCACCATGTTCTTTTTGTGAGAAAAAAAGGTGTAAAAAATACTGACGTGGGTAAAATTAAGGTCAAGTAAACAAGGATCTGATAGTTCAGCTATAAAATTAAAAAAAATAACCTGTTTGAGTTAGTTTGTAAAAAAAATAAATTAGCTCCCACAAGGTGAAAAAAAAAGAAATTGTTTCCAGAGGCCAGTGAAATAAAATGTTGTGTCTCCATCAAGAAAACCAGCCCCCGCCCCCCCCCCCCCCCCCCCAGAATATCAAATGGTCGGTCCCTAAAGGATCAAACTATCTAATAATTATTTATAATATCTTTCACTTCATCTAAGACAGGATATGCCTATAACTTTCCATATAATTTGTCAAGAAGAAAATAATGAATTACATCGCTTTTTCGCTTCTCAAGTGTATGCTTGGTTAAAACAATATTTTATTCAAAAAAGAAGTAATACAATGCATGTATAAAGACAGTAGATGCATGAATGGACAAAGAAAAGCATACATGCATATTATATATAAACACTTATGATGAAACATGAATCTGAACGGAAGTCTTTAAATATGGATGTGCAATTAAGATACTTTACCTTTTTTAAAGCAGCGCCTTTCAATTCTATTTCTTTCGTCAGTTTATCTAAAGCTTCTTGTCTGTCGTCAGTTTCTTTCTCTATTAAAGTTTCCAGTTGTTTACTACCGCTTTTAACAGATGCTCTGATATTTTCTTGCTCTGATCGTAACTCTGCAATCTCCGCTGTTAATGTAATATTCCGTGCTGTTATAGCAGTAGTCTTCTCGTTTAGAGCCTTGACCTCATCCGACCTTGTGATACAAAACCCTGCTCCTTGCACCTTAGATGCATGAAAACAACACATTACTAAAGACATAAAGAAATTCTGATATTTATTTGTACTTTTTATGTTTAATGACTGCTTCTGATATTAAAAGTATATATCACAACCGTGGTATTATTATATTAAGATACGTTGTAAACTTTATGTTGTACATATAATTGGTATTTAAAAGCTTATTTACTTGTTGTGATTGTAGGGATCAACGTACGGGAGGCCTTAGCATACCGCTAGTCCCTCAGCTGTCATGGCTGCGTCTCTGGCTCGGTGGCGCGTCTTATATAATTGGTGCCATCTTCCTTTGGTCAGCTGACTGAAGAATGAATTACCTTTTTTGACGCTTGACGCACATACTGAGGGTATGAGAATATAACAGTGGTTACTTTTGTGTTTCATCTACTTTCATACAATTGATTCACATGTGCAATTTCACTGAACGCTTGTTTTTTTTTCTATTTAACTTTAGTCTATATGATATTTGTAATAGTTTTTAGACAGCAAACACACATGTAATTTTGTTTTACTTTAAACAATGTTGCTAATGGAAACCACAGAAGTTAGTATAATATGAACATATAAACAGCTTTACCTCTTTTATGATTTTCACAGCATCTTTCGCATCTTGCAGCTGATAAAGAAATATTTGATCTTCCAGCAGGTCTATCATCGCCTTTGTATGCTTCTGGAACTCGCCGAGAGATATTTTCATCTGAGCAGAGTGCATGATTTCATTTCTTGCTTCTCGTACCTAAAATATAAACCATTCGACCATACTTATCATTTTATTATTACTTCATGTAATCTGCTAACCATGCGGATGACGACCATGATAAGTTTGCGTAAATATGCAGACAATCTTTGTTTTGAATAGTTATTTTAGAAATGGGACTTTTCTCTGCTTTTGATCACAAAATATTATCAGGGTCTCTGATGAGGCTTGAGTAGCTGAGACTTTGAAGTATGACCTATGTTCCTTCTTTTGAATGTGTTCTCTGCTCTTAAAGGAACTCTTTACGATTTTTATGCGACTTCAGTGCAGCTGTTGCTGAACAGTGGAGCGGTCGTAAAACGTCTCCCTGCACATCATGTATAGTGCATATGATATTCTTTTTTTGCTCTTTGAGATTGGAGGACATTGTTTTAAGAAATCAGAATTTTTTGCTGGTTAAGACTTTTATTCTAGAACATGGCTTTTAATCGAATGGATTCTTTTTGTGACTAATCAGTCTTTGAAAAGACTGTCTTATTATTTTTTTTAAATTAAAACAAACCTTTCGTTGGTTTTCATCACCAGATATTATCGGGGTCACTCATGAGGCTTGAGTAGCCGAAACTTCAAAGTATGGCCAATGTTCCATCTTTTAATGCCTTCTCTGTTGAGTAACTCTTAAAGCTTTTAATTTGAGAACCTATGAACGGCTGCCTTTGAACATACGCTCAAGAATAAAACTAGAAATGTGTCCATAGGACACGGATTCCCCCGCCTAGGGCCCTAAGTAAGATGGCGCCTTGTTTTAAGGTACTGGCACTTGTAGCATAACTAGGTTCACGAAGGCAGACTTCTGTGGTACATGTTATATTGTTTTCCTTGGGCAGATGTATTGTGCTTCTTGGATCAAGAAAAGTGTGTGTGTGTGTGGCGGGGGGATGTCATGACTGTGATACGTGATAAAATTCTGTATCTTATCAAAGAAATGGATGCCATGCAACTTTCCAAAAGAAATAGGCCGGAAACAAGGAACTGTTCAAAGACTAACAAACGGAAACCATTATTGTATGAAATAAAGTCGAAAAAGGGCCATACCTCCCACAATATATGACGGATTTAACCCAACATCAAACTTGACCTGTATTTTATGATTACATACCTGTGTATAAAATATGAATTCAATACATCAATGTTTTCAAAAGATTATGAACGGAAACCAGTTTTTTATACAAAATGAAGTCGAAGAAGGACCATAACTCCAACAATAATAGACGGATTTTACCAAACATCAAAGCTGACCTGTATTTTATCATTATATACCTGTGTTTAAAATTTGAATTCAACACATCAATGTTTTCAAAAGATGATGAACGGAAACCAGTTTTTCATACAAAATGAAGTCGAAAAAGGGCCAAACACTCCCACAAAAAAACGACGGATTTTGTCCAACATCGAACTTGACCTGTATTTTATGGTTATATACCTGTGCATAAAATATGAATTCAATACACCGATGCTTTCAAAAGATATCGAACGGAAACCATTTTTTCATACAAAATGAAGTGGAAAAAGGGCCATAACTCCCACAATAATTGACGGATCTTATCCGACATCAAACTTGATTTGTATCTTATGATTATATAGCTGTGTGTAAAATATGAATTCAGTACACCAATGTTTTCAAAAGATATTGAACGGAAACCATTTCATACGGGACGTACGCACGCTATGTACGTACGGACAGCGGTGATACTATATGCCCCCTCCCCCCCTTTTTTTATATAATTCATTTTCATTGTCACATCTCCATACACAATTATAAAACATCTAAAAAATAGCAAGTATTTGCATGTATATACATGTATAAGTAGCATTCAACATCGTGATCAAACATCTCATAATTTTCTAATTCATCGTTTTCGCCGTTTTCCGTCGACTCCCGATATCTCAAAGTCGAAAATCATCATGAACTCCTGTTAACTCAAAGTAAATTTTCTGGTCTCAGAAAGGTCCCTTTGAGATACCAGCATTTTTAGATAGCAGAGACTGAAATGTAAAGAGCGATAGAAAATGTTTTTCCCCCTTTTTTTTAATGGCGGGGGCATAAAGAAACAGATGTGGTTTATTTAATGGGCTATACATGTACTATATTTCGTTTGCTCCCAAGTGGAAACGAGACCTCGCGTATTTGTCACAAATGAGGCTTTACCAGCCGAATGAAACCTGGCCCCCGCCGATCGGGGTTCGCGAAAAAAGATGGGCTTTCTGGTGCCTCTGTGACAGATCTGCTTCTCATGTTGGGTAAAAGTCCTACAAGGTCGGCGACAACGTCTTGACATGATTGAAATATTGTTTACTGGGACGTTAAACTACTACTCAATAATATCAACTGGCAGAAACCGTGTGGTCTTACCTATATTTAACACAAAAACTCTCTTATGAATGCATTCATTGCTCTTAAAGGACACTCACTTTAGATTTTATCGCCTAGTTCTTGTAACGATTCGTGTAAAAGTATTTGGAATTTTAAAAAACTGTTTAAGACAAGATGACTTATAATGTTTTCTATATAAACATATTGGGAAAATGAGCCCCGCTCAAGGCAGCCGCTGTTTTTTTTTTCTTTTGCTCGATCGAGTTCAATGTAAGCTAGTTCTGTTCAGGGTAATCAAATGAAGATTCCTGTAAAATTAGTTCAACGAAGCTTTCCATTTAATGGACAAATTTTAAAAGGTTTTATTATAGACAATACAAGCAAAATAGCCCATCCATGGCGGTCGTGTTATCTAACGACTTAGAATGAATTGAAAAACTTTGACAGAGGATCCTCCAAGGAACTCGTGCAATGTCAAACCTTCTATATAAACTCTCGATAGGAAAAATAGACCCTACCGGGCGGTCGTGTTTTTAAGAATCAACTTAGGCTGAACGACTTTCGCAGAGACTGATCCAAAAACATTTATCCAAAATTATTTTGAAAGCTAGCTCCTCAATTTTGTCAAAAGGATTTTAGAAAATTAATTTAATATTTATTGAAGAACAGTTTAATCCGGTTAACTGTACTTACTCGAGAAGGGGAGAACACGAGAGGGGTATACCCCTCTTGTAGGATAGGATGCGTTCGTGGGCTTTCCCCGAGAAAATGTTTAACATCCAAAGTGCCTGATACATCCTGAGCGCTGTTCGATGGAGGTGGTAATACTCTTTTTATCCACAAACTAAAGTAGTTAAGATAAAGACACTTCAGAAAATTTTGGGATACTGTTTTCGATCCCTCAGCGAGTCTTATCATCATTAAAAACAGGACACTGCACCTGTCACCAGACGAAACCAATTCACTGATAACCCTGTATACTTTCTTTGCAGCTAAAAGAGGTACACCAGTAAAACATTCTGACATTTCGTACGGAATTTACTGCTTTTCTTGAATGAAAGTCTTATAATCTTACCTTGTTTTGTATTTTTGCTAATGAAATTTAAAGAGTAAATACACTTCAGGGCCTGACTGAATCAGATCCCAAACCCTATCCCCAACATCAAAGGGAAAGATTGACAAAGACATCCCAACAAACAATAAATTACAAGTAATATCAGCAGCTCTTTCCCAACTAGATGGCAACCAAGCTCTCTTTACTGAACTAAATAATTGTGACTAACAGAAGGGTTAGAATGAAAACACAATAAGATAAATAGCACCGAACATAAAACAAATACAACAGCAACGAAAGCACCGTCTTGGGACGGTTAGTAATAGTAATAACTACTACATGGGGGGGGAGGGGGGTTACTGGACCCAAACCTTCACCCTCACCCTCCGCCGCGGTGCACACAATAAGTAGTTCGGTTCGTATGGAGGTCCCCTAACTCATCAGTGAGTCATCACGGGCATCAATTAAAATCTAGAAAAGACTGTGATGAAGCAAGGATGAGGACTCGACTGCCAAAACGTGTTTTTATGCACTGCTTAGAGGAACAATACAACAAACATAGAAAGCTGTACGTATAAAATGCAAGGTGCTTTAGGATTTTATTAACACTATTAACTATATTAACACTTTGAAGCAGGAACTTAACGGCACCACGGCTTACGAAGAGACTTTTACAGATGAGAAGACTGTCGTTAATAGCCACTCAAATAATTTGCCTTTAAAGTTTGCTGTTAACGTTAAGGAACGCCAAGACAAACTTCCTACGATGTATTGGTTACCTAAGCTTCATAAAAAACCGTATAAAGCTATATTCATTGCCAACTCTAGCTCTTGTACTACTACAGAATTATCTAAATTATTAACTTCTTGCCTCACTGCTGTGAAATCTCGTGTCATTTGGTTGGTTGGTTGATTTGATGCTTAACATCCACGGTAAACAACTAAGGTCATGTCGGGACGGTCAGTTAACCTAACCACACTATTCCTGGGCAGGCTTAGACCTCCTAAGCGGTTAACCAGTACTAAGTGCACATACTGTCGCCAGTAACTGACAACGTGTCATTTGGTACTATGAGACAGTGTATGAGAGGTCAGGGAAAAATATGTTTTGGTCTATAAAAAATTCTGGTGAGGTACTTAGTAAACTGAAGTCAAGAGGGTTCCGTGCGACTAGTTTGTCCACTTATGATTTTTCTACTCTTTATACCACATTACCCCATAATTTAATAAAGGAAAAACTTGTTGATTTGATTGAGAGGGCCATCAAAAAGTTCTCCAAAAATGAAGATACCCTTTATATTGCCTGTAACGATAAGAAAGCGTTTTTCACTTCTACTGACCGTAAAATATATAGCGGATATAGTCTTTGGTCATGTCAGAATGTATGTGACGCCTTATCATATCTCTTAGATAATATTTACATCAGATTTGGTAATAAGTTATACAGACAAATTGTTGGTATTCCGATGGGTACAAATTGTGCTCCTCTTGTGGCCGATTTGTTTTTATTTTGTTATGAAAGAGATTTCATGACTTCTCTTTCTGTTGATAATCAAGCTGATATCATTGAGGCATTTAACTCAACCTCTAGATATTTAGACGATCTTCTGAATATTGATAATCCTTATTTTGAAAGCATGGTTAACCAAATTTACCCACCTGAACTTAAATTGAATAAAGCTAATACTTCAGATACCGAGGCCCCCTTTTTGGATTTACATCTATCTATTTCTAACGGTTTTGTATCTTCTAAAATTTATGATAAACGTGATGACTTTGACTTTGATATAGTTAATTTTCCATTTCTGGATGGTGACGTTCCACGTCGTCCCTCTTATGGAGTGTATATTTCTCAACTTATAAGATTTGCTAGAGTGTGTAGTCATGTAGATGACTTTAATGCTCGTAATAAATGTTTAACTGCTAAACTTCTTCAACAGGGCTATCGGTATCATAAGCTTAGAAAGGCTTTTTCTAAATTCTATCGCAGACACCATGAATTGGTTTCAAAATTTGATGTCGGATTAAAATTTCTTTTACACCAAGGCCTATCGGAACCAGAATTTTATGGTGACTTAGTATACAAATTCAAAAAGATTAAGGGTAGGACTGATTTTTCTGATCAATTCCGAAAAATAATAAAACGTCACAAACGTATTGGCTATAAATTAAATGTTATGCGACAGTCTGCATGCTTAGTGATTAACCCAATCACGGTTGATAGCTTTGCTGCACTCTTTAATTGCACACCGGGGGATCGGTCGTCAGACTCTATGATGGCCCCGACCTAAAGCTATATATTTTAGTTGGTTGGGACCGGAGCCTTTTTGTCTGTTGCTTGGTCCACCGGGGCTCAACTGGTGACCTTCTTTTGCTTCAGATTTCTAGTGGGGTTGTTTGGCAGGACAGGGATCTCCACCTGTCAGACGGCCCGTTGTATCTGTTGAGTCCTCGTCTTTGCTTCTTCATGGTGTTGAAATTTGATTTATGTGTTTACCGTGATGGTTCATTGACGAGTTAGAGAGTTATCATGCGAACCGAACAACCAACTAAATGTTTTGTACCACTTCAGAAACTGAGGGTGAGGTTGGGCCTGTAAAATCGATTTAAGCCCCCCAGTAATTCATTACTGACCGTTCCAAGGCGGTAGTTCTGTTGTGGTTCTTTGTTGCCTGTTTTTGGTGTCAGAGTTTCTGTGATGTTTTACCTTATGTATGTTATTATTATTTTTGGTTCGGTTTGGGTTGCTGAGTGGCCACCTTTTGGGAACAAGCTGCTCACTCGGTTGGCCATATGTTCTCTGTATCTTGATTATTTGTAATCTTAGTTGTTTCCAACTATGGTTTGAGGGCTGGATTTGGATTTTGATTGTTTCAGTTCCTGGTCTTTGCATACTTTTTTCTTTGATTGATTGATTGATTTATTGCTTAACGTCCATGGTAAACAGCTATGGTCATGTCGGGACGGTCAGTTAACCTAACCACACTATTTCTGGGCAGGCTTAGACCTCCTAAGCGGTTAACCAGTATTAAGTGCACATACTTTCGCCAGTAACTGACAACTGCCCTTCTTGAATCAGCGGAAGGAGAAACGAAAGTATGTGGCCAGACCGGGTTTCGAACCCAGGACCTCTGACTTATGAGTCAGGCGCCCTACCGATTGCGCTATGCGGCCCGGCTTTAAGAAACGTACACATGGGTTGCAACAGGCGTTGCATGGGGCATCATTGGTGTCTTACAGACATAGTTGTTTCCTGTGATTATCTATTATGGGTTAGGAAACTGCGGATCAAACACCTTACTTAATATTTCGAACTACTGCAGAAGCAGAAGATGAGGGCTTGGATCCAGTAAATATTAATTTTTAATTATTCAAATAGAAAATATAACAAAATGGCTGCTACTGCTGTTTTTGGGTAACTGAATGATCATTTGTTTGGGAAAGCGCTTCTTGGTTCAGTTTAACATGCGTGCCTTTCGCGCACTTTTGTCAGTTATTGTATATATTTCTCTCCTTTGGATTTTGAGGGCGGGATATGGGATAGAAGACTGCAATGTGAAAAAATGTACTGATGTTGAATACGATATAAGGAGTTTTTGAGTGAGAAAGGTTTCTTTCCGTTCGATACCTTACCATTTTACGTTTGACCGAGCTAAATCATATTTAATATAAACGTAACTATACCGAATATAGTGCGACACACCTTTCTGTATTCAATTTCTTCAGAGTTGCTTAACCCCAAAACTTTGAAAGACAAAGGTAATGGGCATGTCTCGGCAATCAAGGAGCAGCAAGCAAAATTTCTAAAAGAAAGCCCTTATTTTTTTTATCATCATCCCCTAGTTCTTCTCAGTTTCCGGTCTTTATGCCATTTAAATTGGGAATTTTCTTTGGCTTCTGGTGGAGTTGTCCCCAGACCCCCTTTATCAACTACGTAGCATAGCACTTTCAGCCATTACTTAACTTGCTTGCATTGTAAACTTTATTTATTTTCGATTGCATTGAAAGCTCACGCGAACTTATTTAAATACTCCCGATGGCACGGATGTTGGCGCGTTTGTGGTCCTATACTGGTTGAGGAAACCGGAGTACCCGGAGAAAAACCATCGACCTCGAACAGGCGACCACTACCCTCCCACATGACGACGCAGGGAATCGAACACGGGCCGCAGTGGTGGAAAGCGAGTGCTCTATCCACTGCGCAATCCGGGCCCCTAACTTGCTTGCATTCATTTATAAATGTGAATCTATCAGTAAGTACTTATCGAACTTTCGAGAGTGCAAATAAAGCATTTTCGCATATGATTTGGTTAGAAAAAATTATTTAAATTCCTAATGTAAGCCCTAGAAGTTTGGTTAAGAGCCCTAATTTTTGGCCAAAATAGCCCAAATTAAAGGGGAAGAACTATATAAGCATTATGCTTCCGCTCGTATCTTTATATAGATATTGTCACAATATATGTTGTACATAGATTTTTCGAAATAAATATAATTAAACTAAATTGTAACGGCCACACCGGTTTGTAAGAAGCGTCATCAAGTTTAGTGTAAGGTCCAATTAAACTACATTATGACAAAGATACACAGCATGGATAGGGCATGTTGAAGCCACTTTTTCCCTTATTCAAGTCTTATCAGTGACCCCGAAAATATCTGGCGACGAAAACCAGTAAAGTGCATACTGTTATTTCTTAGTTTCATTAAGGCAGTCGATTCAAAGACTGACTAATATCAAAATTGGAATAAACGATTAAAAAGCTATGACTTAGAATACCTTAACATAACAAATAAATAAAATGTTGTATTATAGAAATTACTCTGTCTTAATTTTTATAAGTAACAGGTTCTGAATGCATCATATCATAACTACAGTTAAATGCATGGTTTTACATACTTAATATTACGTACTTAATATTGAATCGAGATTGAAACTTGCTTGAACAAAAACAATAGCAAGAAAGCATACCAGCTTGTGAAGGATCTAACTTCAGAGAAACAGGGTAGATTCACAACTATCCAGGACAAGTCTGGGAAATGCCTTACAGTGGAACAAGAGATTCTCAGCAGATGGACAGAATATTGCTCAGAACTATACAACCATTAGACTTACGGTGACAATGCGGTTCTGGACTGCAATCAGCCCCCAGAAGAAGATCAACAACCGATCCTTCGTGAGGAAGTTGAGATTGCAGTAGCAGCACTAAAGAAGGGAAAATCTGCCGGAGTTGATAATATACCAGCAGAACTTGTTCAAGCTGGCGGGGAGACCATGATTGATGTTTTAACAGATATTTGTAACAATATCTGGAGAACAGAAGAATGGCCTACCCCATGGACTCAGTCCCTGATTATAACGCTCCCTTAAAAGGCAACCTACAGCTCTGCCAGAACTACAGAACCATCAGCCTCATCAGTCATTCAAGCAAAGTCATGCTGAAAGTCATCTTGAACAGGCTTAAACCACAAGCCGAGGAGATAATCGCTGAGGAACAGGCTGGGTTCGGAGCAGGAAGGAGCACCACAGAACAAATCTTCAACCTTAGAATCCTGTGTGAAAAGTATCTCCAACATCAGCAGAATCTCTACCATGTCTTCATTGATTTCAAAAAAGCCTTTGACAGGGTATGGCATGCAGCCTTATGGGCCACCATGCGGAAGTACAATATCAGTGCAAATCTAGTTCGCACCATTGAGCAGCTATACGACAAGGCTACAAGTGCAGTCCTGATAAATGGCAATGCAGGAAAATGGTTCAGAACAACAGTTGGAGTAAGACAAGGATGTCTTCTGTCACCCACCCTCCTCAACATTTTTCTCGAACGGATCATGTCTGATGCTCTGGAAGAACATGAAGGAAAGGTTAGCATAGGCGGCAGAAACGTTACCAATTTGCGGTTTGCCGATAACATAGATGCTCTAGCTGAGGAAGAGCAGGAACTGGAAGCTCTAGTTGAAAGTCTCGACACAAGGTATGAGATGGAGATAAGTGCTGAGAAGACCAAACTGATGACGAACAGCGCAGACGGCATCCAAAGGGAGATCAAGGTAAAGGGCAGAAGCTGGATACCGTAAGCAGCTTCAAATACCTTGGAGCAGTTGTCTCAGATGATGGCTCAAAACAGGAGGTTCTCTCAAGGATTGCACGAGGCACTTCAGCTCTTACTAAGCTGAAACCAATTTGGAGAGAGAGATAACAATATATCTCTTGGATCAAAGGTGAAACTCATGCGCACCCTTGTCATCTCCATATTTCTGTATGCCTGTGAATCATGGACCTTGACAGCAGAGTTACAGAAAAGAACGCAGGCCTTTGAGATGTGATGCTACCAAAGGTTACTGAACATTTCGTACAAGGACCATATAACCAATGAGGCGGTTCGCAGGAAGATCCAAGCAGCCATTGGAGAATATGATGAACTCCTTACGCTGGTCAAGAAACGGAAACTAAGATGGTTTGGTCACGTCTCAAGGTCTTCTGGTTTAGCAAAGACAATTCTTCAGGGCACAGTGAAAGGAAAAAGAAGAAGAGGTAGACAGAAGAAGAGGTGGGAAGAAAATATCAAGGAGTGGACAGGAATGTATTTTGCCAGCTCAACTAGGGCAGCTGAAGACAGGGCAAGGTGGAAAGGGATTGTTTTGAAGTCATCTGTGGTGCCCCAACGACCTAGTAAGGTTATGGGATAGAATAGAATAGAATATTGAATCAGACATTAAAAACTGTATGAATGAGAAATAAGTATTAATGCACAACAAATGGCCTCACCCTTCTTTCATTAAGATATCGTACCTTAGATATATTATTTTGGTCATATATATCCACACGAGGTATTCTGCAATGCGTAATGAAATTTAGAATAGCGCTGAGATCAGACTCGCTCGAGTCTTTCTGGGCAGCTAGTTGCCCAGGATTCATAAACACCTTCATCATTTCCCATGGTTCTTTCGGCCATTGCTTGATATCAGTATTATTCCAGTTTGATAGTTTAAATGTAAAAGGCGGGTACTTTAGGTTTTCTAACTCATCTACATATACTTGACAATCTGTGCAGCACCCTAGTGACCATTTATTTAGTCTTCTGTTAAACTGAATATTTGCAAGCTGGCACACATTATTTATTGCAGGGTTATTGTTCAATGCAGTTTTCACTTTTGTGTGCGCTCTTTGACTTCTCGTTCGTGCAAATTCCTCCAGTCCCTTCTTGACAGCAGCAATGCAAACCCCAGCCTTTACCCACAGTTTATATTCTTCGTCTTCGAGGCGTTCCTCTAAGGTCGCCATTTCTGTTTAAACTGCTTCAAGAACACAACACCTGAAATATAAAAGTTCGTGAAAACATTGAGTTATTAAACTTAAGTGTAATATAACAACTTAACCACAATATCCAAGTATTATCTTGAAAATATATAGAACAACATTTTGCATCTCGGTAAATTACCTTTAAGACATATTTTACCTGGTACTCAGAGTGGTGGCACAAAATAATAGTTTCTAATAAACAGTACTTAGAATCATAGGACAGCAGATGTTATCTTATTATGGTAGTTATTAGCGGATTAAGCCAGTGATGACCCTAACAGGGAGGCCTAATACGGGGTAACAGGCATTGTCCTATTTACGCATGTATTAAAAATAATAAGTAAAATAAATAAAGACAAAGAAATCATAAGAAAACTGTATATTCATTTGAATTATCTCATTCTGATTTGATATAAACTAACAAATAAACATTGTTGGGAGATGAGGGGTGGTATATGATTCTTTTATTATTTATTATTTCGTTAAAATAAACGTGTAACAAAGAAAAAAAGAGCAAGTTTTATTGCCAAGATCTGGAGCTTCATTTAGCTGTCCAGGCTGATTTGAATACTCATTAATGACATAACTTATATGTAACTGTCAATATTTGAATCGGCCGTCAAATCTGTATAGACATATCAGGATCTTCACTTTCGCAATTGAGCTGCGCAGGCTGATTTGAATACATATTGTTTTCATATCTTAAATTCATGTGACCAGTATATAATCAAATCAGCAGTTACATTTGCCAGACTCATCAGGGACTTTTTGCTGTTTTAAATTTCCAGGAATCGTACACTGTTTATGCGAGCAAGGAAGCTATAAGTTGACTGTGCAGGCTGATCTCAGTCTTCTGTGGGCACGGATGTTGTAATGCGTACCTATATATAACCTTATTACCATTATCATTTTGGGCAAAAGTGATACATTTTTCAACAAAGTTACATTTATTGGTGTTCGAAAATACATCCTGATCCAATCATAATTTTTTTTATAATCAAATTCTCCCTTATCTGAACACTTGATTTTACTTACCCTGACGCAAACAGGTGGTCATTCACCTACCTTAATTGAAACAGCAGTAACATCTTTTTTTTACCAACTTTCTATTTTTAATTACAGAACAAAAAGCAAAGTTGGCAGTTATACCGGTGACCATATTGATAACCATTGACAAGCAGACATAAGAACATGTAACATGCAGAAACCCTAACAGAAGTACCGCATAGGAGCGGTCATTGATAAATAACCGGGGGTTACACTAGTCAAATTTGCTGGATTCAACCCCTCGCCCTAATTTTGTAATAGTTCAACCCGACCAAAACAACTACCACCCTCAATAAAGACGTCCGAAAGACAATAAGAACCGATAATACAAAGAACAATAATCTTCTATTTTAACCTGTTTCTATTTTTATTACAAAGCAGGAAACGAAGCAAAATGGGCAGCTATACAGCTGGCAACGTTGCTAGCAGACCACAGACAAACAGACACAAGAGCAACAGCAAATATCAACATCAGAAGTGCCGCCTTAGAAGGGTCAGTAATAAATAACTGCGAGATTTTACCTAAATTTGCTGGATCAAAACCGTCCCCCCCCCCCCCTCAACAAACCCTGCTTTTGCAGTGGTTCGAAAAATATAGTTAGTTGTTTGGCTCAGATGAATCATTACAGAAAAATCACCGATTGGACCTTTGATGAATTGGACACAGAGACTCGACAGAAACAATATATTGCGACACCTGGAGATCCCTTGGGTGTCAAAAGGTTGTCAAACAATTACATACTTGTTATATTTGTTGACCGAATGCATTTGTATAATTGTCTAATAACAATTACACTTCGAAAACAATGTAATTTAGCAATTCAGGAAGACTGGCGCAAACAGGTAATAACAAAAGGTCCCACATCTATGGTGTACCAAGAGGGTCAAAAGCACCGATACGGGTCGACCCGTATTTTTGAAATTCTGGTCGACCCGTATTTTTACCTTAAATGCGGGTGCACCCAAAGATATACGGATCGACCCGTTAATATACAGGGCCACCCGTATTTCAAAAATACGGTTCGACCCGTAGTATACGGGTCGACCCGTATTTCTCCAAAAATAAACTGACCAATCAGAAGATGGCTTCTATCGGTTCTTTGGCACCTTTGAAATATCGTTTCAATTCATGCTGTGGAGTCGCACAACTAATACCTATATGGATAACTGTTTATGGCAAACGATTTAATGGTTTAGCTTCACTTATGCTCAGTAGGTAAGGATCTGCTATTATATTTAAGTTAAACTTAAATTAATATCTACTTTTAAAGATATATTTATTTTATTGTAATTTAAAACTATTACCAAAAGAGGGAAATGTCTAATACCAAAACGATGCCTAGCTCACATATAAAGTGTGTGCATCCGGCCAATCCAACCTGGTTATTTGCGAGAAGTTATTTGTTTATTGCTGCTGTATATTCAGTAGCCTATTCGTATGTGTATTACAGAAGCTTTGTTACTCCACTGCTCAGTACTGTTTGCTATATGTTGTCAAAAAAGGGAAAAGTTAAATTCAAATCTTAACTTTGGACGTTCTTTCGAAGTGTTTCTGAGATATTTTTCTTAAGTCTGGTTGTATTTAATGCTGAGACTATCTTAGCTTAATTTAAGAAGAAGAAGAAGAAAAAGAAGAAAAAAAAAGCGTCAGCAATGGTTTTATAATAAAAAGAAAAATTATAAAAATGATAAAATACTAATGACAATAATAAAAATAACTGTTAAGCATTCTCTGACAATATCAAATAAAAGAAACTCTTTTTTCAATTTTTCATTATTATCATCATGATTAGTTTCATTGTTATCAGCAAACTTGTACTGTTTTACGTTATGCCGGATCAAACAATCGTTATCATGAAATACACATCTGATCCAACATTGCTTTGCGTATGCCGATCCGAGCATGCAGGGTGACATACGTCACCATCGCTAAAATATGTTAAAAAAAACAAATACCTGTCTTTCCCCTATAATTTTTCCGAAACCGTCCTTTTAAAGCAGGCATCTGCTTACCTGTAAGGTATCATTTGTTTATTGCTACTGCATATTCGTATGTGTTTAACAGAATCATATTTCACATTGTATACAACTGTGGCTGTTTTTTATTATTTATTCTCATTAAAACGGAAAGTTGAAATTTTATCTTTACTTTGGACGTCAGACGTCATTACAAAAAAATTCTTCTTCTTTTTTTTTTCTTTTTTTTTTTTTTTTATCTTCTTCCCTTTATTTTTTTATTTATTTTATACGCCAGAGAATGTTTGGTTTAACATCAAAAGCGAACAGCATCATCAACTGTTTATAATAATAATAATGATCAAGTAAAACAGAACGCAAGTTATATCTTTATTTGATATGCCAGGGAATGTTTTGCTGTTATTGTCATCATTATTGTTATTGTTTTATCATTATTATTATAAAACATTATTATTATTACAAATGAATTTATGATTGTTATCATTATTAATTTTATCAGTTTTGAATTATGCCAAAGCGAACACTCGTTATCGTAAACAACGCAAAGGTTCTGATCCTACATTCATATGCGCTCGCTGATCCGAGCATCCACAGGTTGCAGACGTCATTATCACCAACATCTTTTCATTAAAACATATATATCTAATATATGAATGAACGATGCTTATCATACCCATAAAGTGTGTGTCACCGGTGCAGGCGCAGTATTTGTTTATCTGTGAGAAATCGTGTGTTAATTGCTACTGTATATTAAGCAGCATATTCTCGTGTGTATTACAGAAGCATATTTCACATTGGTATACCCCTGCTGCTGTTTCTCATATTATCTCCTAAAGGTGAAATACAAACTTTACTATGTAAGTGTAGGCATTATTACGAAGAATTTCTTTATGAGATGTGTTTTTTTCCTTTCCTGTATTTCACTCTTTTTTTATCCTTTATTTCAAATGCCAGAGACTGAAAGGCATAATTATAAAAGAGAACTGCACTATCAACGGTGTTACAATAATAAAAATAATGATAATAATAAAGTATTCTTTAATAACGAGCATTCGCTTACAATCGCGTAGCGCCTGCAATTCAAAGCTCCGAAGAGCTTTGAAAGAGCGGGAGCTCTATGGTAGAGAATTGGTAAAGCATATTTTTGTCTTTAAAATAAATTACTTTCAATGGATTTTCTTTCGTGGCGAATCCAAACGGAAGTGACGTATTTCTGTCGCTACGTTACGTAATGACGTCAAACGTTTAGTTCCAAAAAATCTAGATGGCGTCAACTTTTACCACTTTTGTGCGTTGATCACTATATGGTGATTCACAAAATGCAAGGAAGCTGAGCGTTGAGTGTAGTTTGAAGGAAATAGAAAATAGGTATTTTGTTCGAAACTTAAGAGTTAGCATGGTAACAGCCAAAGGGGCTTAATCATACTACCCATACATTGTAAAAAGCGATGTGCTTGCCCAAAGGCAGTGCCTATTTTCATATTATATCAAATAAACACAGCGGGCACATGACGTCAACATGACGTCGCACCGACCTCGATGCGACGGTATAACGTCGTTTCGATGTCGGTACGACGTCATGTGCCTGCTGGAGAACAGAACGAGGAAAGAAATGGCAGGAATTTGTATTAGGCGGGAGCTATACTGATCTCACCAACCTCCCTCCTAATATACCTTATTACAGTGTGAAACACACTGGTACAGATTTCCAGGTTTATTGAATATAAACGTAACGATACCGAATGAAGTGCGACATACGCGCATTTCAGTGTCGCTAAACCCAAGAAGTTTGAAAGAAAGAAGGTGACTGGGCATGTCTCGGCAAGCAACGATAGCCCTCTCCAAGCCACACTTACTGACGCATTGCGCGAGACACAATAGCTGCAAACACCAGGTAAAATGCACCTACGTATTAACTTTCGAGCGCAGCCCCCCTCCCCCTCACCACCAGCACCACCGAGCCACATCAACCTCTGTGTCTCGTAAGATGAGACCGACAAGGACACCACGTGCAGCAAGAACTTATAAAAAGCCAAAACAATCCAAAAGAACAGAAGCCAAACTCCGCTAAAATTCATGTCCCTATGACAAGTCCTAGAACTAAAGAAATTAATGGAACAGGCGTCCCTAGTGGGTGCCGAACCCACAACTCCATGCAAGAGATGCAAACTCAATCCACTTGACCAGTCGCTCACAGAACACAGATAAACGCTTGGCAGTATTTTTGGGACAGTCATTTGCATTTTTCTTCCAAATTAAAATCTTACAATTATGTGTATCACGAGAGGTGAGGGAGCAAATTCCATCATGTAGCGTGATTTTTTAAGCCATATACATTTAGATCTATTGAGGAGAAAATCCGCTATATGGGAAAAGGGTTAGGGGACGGCTATGCAAGAACACATCCCCGCGTAAAACTGGCTATATAGTCCGACTTCCGCGAATTCTACTGGGATAAGAACAGAAAAAACGGTATTTGGTCATTGTATGCATAATTATGAGATGGGGGGACCGAATTCCATCTGGATGTGTTTTTTTTGGAAGCCATATTTTCAGGGAAAATCCACTATATGAGGGAAAAGGGGCGGCTATGCAAGAACACATAATGCAGATTTACCCCGGGAAAAACTGGCTATATAGTGATATTTCCGACGATTCTATTGTGACAGAAGGATTTGAAATTCGACGACGAAAGAAATCATAGGCCTTTTTATTTTTCCAGAGGAAAGACTGCAAGGGGTAAAAGCTACTTGTTAACAGCAACTCTATTACCACAGAGTATAAACCAGTCCGCCAAATTTCGCTTCCTGCAGAGACTGTCCGTCATATTTGGCTTCCGCCGAGACTGTCCGCGATCTCTTGCTTACTGCTGAGATTTCTGTACGTAATAAATAGCTTCCTGGAGAGACTGTCCGCGTGATTCTGCTTCCTGCCGAGGCTCTCGACAGGAAGCAGAGTAACGCAGACAGTCTCGGGAGGAAGCCATTTTTCGAGGACAGTAGTCTCGGCGGAAGCCAAATATGATGGACAGTCTCTGCAGGAAGCAAAAATTGGCGGACTGGTTTATACTCTGTGGTAATAGAGTTGCTGCGAAAATTGACGGACTGGTTTATACCCTGTGATTACCGTTGTTCGGTCGTTGTAGTTCTTTTCATTATATACAAGCATCTATACCATGAATTGGCAGAAATTTACACGAAAATTTAAATCAAAAGTCGTTCTATGTCCTTCTAGATCTATGTGAACTCAAGCTCTTTTTACGAAGTTTGATCATAGTTTATACAGTTTGAGCAAACACTTCTGTCCAAATAATTAGGGTCATTATGGTAATCGCGGTATAATACATTCTGAGTGCACTGCCTTAAGTTTGTGTTTATTTTAAGAAATATTTTCCTTAACCATGACATCCCTGATATGGGCCCCGCCAGACGAAGTCTGCAGAGACTCTTTAGTAATCACCTTGTTCGTCTGTCTGTATGTTTATCCGTCCGTCTGTCTGTCCGTCCGTCATGATTTTGTGTCCCCTCCATGACTCTTAAACCATTTGAGATATTTTCTTGAAGCTTGGAACAAATGTAAAGCATAATCAGAGAATGTGCAGAGATGTGAATTAGTATTTGCATCTGCCCGAGAACGCGATACTTCACGGGCAAGGAAAAATTATTCGAATACAGAACGAAGATGCAAGTAATTATTATTATTAAACTTATCATTATTATCATTATTATTATTATTATTATTATTTACGCATGCTTGGATTGGCAAACGCACAAGCAAAGTTGGACTAGAATGTGTAGTTCATGATATCGATTGTTCGACCGGGCATAATTTAAAGCAGTGAACAGCACAAGTTTGCTGATAATAAAAATATAAATAATACTAATGAACAAATTAAAGGTAGGTTCCTGGACTAGCAATATCAATTATGTCCACAAAATAATTTCGTCTTTTTCTGAGCAGTATTGAATTCTCTTATTTTTCTGAATGTGTTGCTACTGAGAAACTCGTCAGATTTTGAAGAAAACAGTCATTTTTCCTTTTGGTTTATTTTCTTTCGTTGGAATTCCAGTTCTAAAAATAGCTGTGTTTATAATGTCTACAAGTGCGCAATTTCTGATGCCATTCTCCAGAGGTCAATTTTTCCTTGCCGTGAGCTCTCCTAGAGGTCCTGGCATGGCGGATGGGTTAAAACTATCCCAAAATGCAATGCAGCAGGACGTCAGCTGCGTTATCTATTTTTGGCGCGAACTAAAAATAGCGCTAACTGGTGTGCGAAGCAGAGTTAGGAAATCCCTTGCAAAACAACTTTTCTAATATTTTTTTGATTTACACTCTTTAGTGAAACTTATTCATTCCCTTTTATAGGTGTTTTCCAACAACTTGGATGAAAGATCATCAAAATTATGATGCATTCCAAAGTACAGGAACCTACCTTTAAATGATAGAAAAAATGTTAGAAAAAAATCTGACCGTTTCTTTTTTTTTCTTTTATTTGATATTGTCAGAGAATGGTTCATGATTATGATATTTTTTATTATTGTCATTAATATTTAATTACCATTATTATCATTATCATCATAATTATAAAACAATCGATGATAAAACTATTGATGTCGACGTTCCCTTATTATTTTTTTTATTTACTGAGCCAAATCAGTTTCAGCATGAAATAAAAAAATAAACATTAAGAAAAAGAAAAGAAAATCTCAGAAACAATAAGAAAGTACGTTTGAATTTAACTTTTTCTTTTATTCACAATATACGGCAAGCAGTGGAATTACTATGCTTCTGTAATACACATACAAATAGGCTACTGAATATACAGTAGCAATAAACAAATGACTTCTCACAGTTTACAGGTTTGGATTGGCCGGTTACGCGCATTTTATAGGTAAGAAAGGCATCGTTCCGGTATTAGATATTTCCCTCTTTTGGTAATACTTTTGGATGTTGATTAAATAACAATACTTTTAAAAGTCGATATCAATTAAAGTTTAACTTAACATATATTAGCAGATCCTTGTCTAGTGAGCATAAGCTAAGCAAAACCGACTAATTATTTGCCATATACAGTTATCGTTACAGGTACTAGATGTGCGACTCCACAGCATGAATTGAAGCGATATTTCAAAGGTGCAAAAGAACCGATAGAATCCATCTTCTGATTGGTCAGTTTATTTTTTGGAGAAATACGGGTCGACCCGTATAATAGGGGTCGACCCGTATTTTTGAAATACGGGTTGACCTGTATATTAACGGGTCGATCCGTAATTTACGGGTCGACCCGTTAATGCAAGTAGACCGTAAAATACGGGTTGACCCGTAAATATACGGCTCGATCAGTATTTTTACGGGTCGACCCGTATTATACAATACGGGTCGACCCCTATATTTACAGGTCGACCCGTAAATATACGGGTCGACCCGCAAATTTAGGGGTCGAGCGGTATCTGAAATACGGGTCGACCCGTTAATTTATGGGTCAACCCGTAAAAATACGGGTCGACCCTAACTTCAAACATACGACCCGTATTTCAAAAATTCAAGAACCCGTATTTCAAAAATACGGGTCGACCCGTATCGGTGATTTTGACCCTCTTGGTATACCATACACATCCCGGCCTCAAACCAAAAGGGACAGAAATATTCACATAATTATTGAATTATGTTTACGAAAGACGCGCATGGTAACCGGAATAAACAGTTATTACATGAGTTTGCATTACACTCGGGGTAAAACTATTTGTTTTGGTGAGGGTGGGGGGTAGAGCGGGGTGACACTGCGAGTGACCTCATACTTATTGATTGCAGGTAAGTCTGACCTATATTTCATGGTCCAGTAATTTTAGTCAACATCTCAAACACTTTTTCATGGATTTGCATTATATTTTGGTTCATGGTTTGGGATAACACTGTGAGCTACATCATACTAATTTTAGGTCAGTGTGGCCTATATTTTATGGTCCAGTGATTTTATCAATATCTCCATCAGTATTTTATGGATTTGCATTATACATGCGTTAATGCATTGGGCTGACTCTTTGAGTGACCCTGTACAAATTGTAAGTCAGCGTGACCAATACTTTATGTTCCTATGATTTAAGCCAATATCTCTAATACTATACTGGACAAAAAAAGTTAGGGATCAAATATTTGACTGAAGCTTGAATCATGAAAAATAAATTTTCCAAAAATAATTTTCTTCCGTTCAATACAGCTGTCAAATTCGCACAGGACTGCATGAAAAATATTGGAATCGGATCACGTGACACACCAGTAGAACCAAATAAACAGACGTACCCCTAAAATGGAAGTGAAAATTTGCATTACCATAAACTCGAATACCATGACTCTGGGCTTTAACCATGCAAAACCATTTCCAGTGCTCATCGATACCTCCAGAGGTCTGAATAACTGCACAATAGCTACTCGGTGCCCTTTTGGTAAAGGCTTGAGGCTCATTTGGGGACTCGTTTGCCATTTGTCATGAAAAGCCTGAATTAGCTCTCCAGGAGTTTCCTGAAGCTTCTGGTGATTAGAATTGGTTATTTTGTAACATCTGGCAAGCATGTTCAATCAGATTTAAAGCTTGCGATCGACTAGACTTGCCCATACAGACGATAGTTTCTGCCCCAAGCTACTGGTTCATCACAATAAAACTGTGAGGATGCGCATGTTTTGTGCATTAAAATGATTTAATGGGCCGAATTAAGCGAAAACGGTTAGAAACAGACTTTACACTGCTAATTTGCGCGCTTGCATGCTGGTTTTGAGGTCAGGATTGATGCGATTCCATGGAAATGCGAGGCGACAGTCGACAAAAAGTAACATAAATTGTGAGCTGGGTAATCGGACCCATGTTCTTTTCACAGATGAGTCCAGATTTGTATGAAGATATCCACGATGATAGGAGAAGGGTTTGACGCCTGCCAGGTACACGTCATGTAGACTATGAATCAAATCATGTAGTGGAACATGTTGACCATGACATGTCTAAAAGAGGGTGGGTAATGGTATGGTCCGGTAGCTAAATTGGCAGCTGTGTGGACTTGCGCATGCTAAACAGAGGCTCTCTGATTGGCGTTCGAGCTAGGAATGACATGTTTTGTCCAATTACGAGACCATTTGCTAAAGTTTTTGGCAATAACATCATCGAATCACAGGGAAAATGTGGTGGACCAGTACCTAGCGACAGAAACAATCGCCCGCACTGAGATGTCAATTTGATCAAAAGTTTTAAACCCGATTGAGCATGCTTTGGACATGTTACACCGCCAGCTCTGTTCACGAGAGGCTTCCTGAAACTCAAGTAGAGCTTATTCAGGCCTTTCGTGAAAAATGGCAAAATAGTCCCTAAATGGGCCTCTGAGGATTTACCAGAAGCATTCCGAGTGGCTGTCGTGCAATTATTCAGGCCCTTAGAGGTCACTCTGAGAGCTGAAAACGATTTTGAATGGATAAAGTCACAAATAATGGACATTCATTTTTGTGTATATGCCAATTTTCACTTTGAATTTTGGGGTATGCCTGTTTATTCATTCCTGCTGATGTGTCACGTGATCAGATTCCAATATGTCTCATGCAATCTTTTGCAACATTGTTAGATGTATTCAACAGAAGAAAATGATTTTTAGAAAATTATTTTATTCTATATAAAAATTTCAGTCTAATGTTTGATCCTTAACTTTTTTGGTCCAGTATATTTAATTGACTGGTATTATACATAATGTAATGGTACATCCAGGTACAGTGATTGACGTCATGCCATTTCTAAGGTGTTGTGGTCTATATTTCTCATTTCATTGATATTGATATTTTTTTTTTTTTGGAAATATTTTAGATGTTCGAATTGTTCTTAGGAGCAATAGGGATTCTGACAGCGCAGTTGATCTCATTTCATATTAACTTTGCGCTAGTTAAAGTCGAGCTCTCCTAAATTGCGCTTTATTTTCTTCTGGCAATTCTGTTATAATACACAGTTCCGAAAATAGCTGCTAAGCTCCGCCTGCTTAGTTACTGTTACTACGTCTCACAAGCTTACACAAAGATGGCGGAAAAACAAATGACAAATGCAAGTGCCTGCTAAATGTTGGCGATCTATGGCGAAGAATCAGCCTCCTCATGGCCTACACATGGCAGTTGGTGCATCATGCATTCCCGATGCGTTCTGTTCTTGCAAAGCAGGGTAAAATTTATTAAAAGTGGTGTTAGTTTGTTTTCTTTAAACAGGTATACATCCCTTCTTTAACTGAAAGGTAAAATCACGGACTTATGTTGGTATTGACCACGTGCAATTTGTTTGTGAGACTATGTCACGTGCTAAGTTGTCGTTGCATTGGCCAGGTATACGATATCATGTGATTTTGTGTGACATTCTGGGCGTGGCTCGGAACTGTGTATTACTGACGACCAACACAGCTTGACTTAGGTCTCAATATTGCCTCCCTGATTTCATTCCATACGCAACTATTTTCATAATCGCTATCGAGTGAAAAATACAGGTATCGCCGATTTATCGATAATACCCGCAGGTCTCTTGAGTTACCTAGCGTAGCAGTCTACTTGGCAACAGGTAGTGATTAAAACAGGTACAATATCGATTATTTGACTGTGGGAAGTGTCATAAAAATTAAACGCCCTGTTCTGGTTCTTTGCTTAGTTTGCGCATATGCGACTGATCAGGCTGCGCATCAGCTCAGACTAATGAATGGTCACGGTTTCTGGCGATTGATTTTCCTTTGGGGTATCACTCGTAAACAATTCTGATTCCATTTGTAGTTACTTAAAATAAGACTGCGCATCTGCGCAAACTAACCAGAAACCCTGGTCCCGTCTTGATCAGTTTGCGCAGGCTAATCTGAATAGCTTATAAAACGGTTGAACATTCAACTAAAGCAGATGCGCAGATGATCAGGTTTCAAATGTGCATACTGATTGTTTTTTGTTGTTGTTTTTTTCTGTTCCCATATTGCATTTTCAAATATAAAACCAAAATTTTTTTTCAAAAATTAAATAAATCGGAGTTCTAATGGCAATATGGAAAAATAAGAAAACGTTGATTAATTTAGCCATTTTTACCGAAAAGGCCTTTAAGTTGAGGAGAGATAGTTATGGATGACTATTGTATTTTTGCAAGTGGAGTTGGACGCCGTATTTGTGTTTCTCCCATAGTAATTAGTAAGTTTGTATTTTGATTACTGTAGCACATTGAACCGATTTATTGTATCTATATATGCATATATACATTATTATATGTATGTTGTATACTTGTCATGCATGTTACACATGAGCATGTATTGCTTAAAGTAAAGTATCAGTATCAGTATCAGTATGGTAATTTCGTTTGCTGAAGTTGTCAGTGTTGAATCATCTGTTGATAGTGAAGGGTAAATGTCAAGTGTGTTTATTGCACATGAATATATCGATTATCGATTGTAAAATCAGAGATCACCTGGACAAAGATATCCTTAATTGTTCGTGAAATAAATAAACGATAAATCGGGGAAAATTAAATAAAATAGATAATTTAAAAAAAAAAGATAATTTATTTTGCAGAATAGTTAAGTATGTGTGTGCTGTTTGCAAAAAACAAACCAAAAAAAAAAAAAAAGATTTTTTTTTCAAAACGTTTTAATGCGTGTGGTCAAATCAGCCGGTGCAAGTGCGCACACTAATTGGGAAATCTGTTTTTAACTTAATTTGTCAAGCTATCGCTATGATATTTGCATGTTAGATATAGTTAAGGAGAGGAACTTTATAAGTACTTGTGCTTTCGTTCCAATCCTATTATTTATATTTTTGCAATGTATATATGTATTGAAAAATTTGAATAAAATATGTTCAAACCAAATCTGTTCTATGTTTGCGGGCGATTCTTAGGGCAACTGTCGGGAGACAAGCTGTAGAACTATTTGAACCGCGACTTGAGAAAAACAACAAAGTGGTTGTGCGCCCGGCGCAGACTCAGTTCAGCCTGGAAACACTTTGCTACCCTGTTAGCGCTTAGCGTAGACTCTGCTCAGACTGGGAGGAGGACAGGCTGATCTGAGTGTGCGCTGGAATCAGAACCACGTTGTTGGTTTTCTCGTGTCGCAGCTCATTTGTCCCTCAGAACACCAATAAATATCAATGAAAGCAGTGCATCTCAGATCAGCCTGCATATTTTTCCATTTTATTATTTATTATTATCATTTCTGCTTTTTCTGCAACACACTCTCTGAATACCCGATCAGACTGCGCAGTCTTTCACTGTCTAGTTTAGTCTAACAGACTATGAAAATACCTCCCCATCATTCAGCGCTTTGTAGTTAACATTCTGATGAGATCTTAATCGATGCTTGCACACTTTTTGTGTACAATTAACTTACCTAGTTTGAGTTAAAGCTGAGTAAAGCGAACAATAATTGCCATAAATTGGCATTAACACCTTTACTATCAACATTAATTCTCTCCGTTTCAAACTGTCGTCTACAATACCATCAAAGTCTTTACCGATGCAGCAAATATTGAAGCCATAATTAGCAAAAGGATCAAATTCATAATTGATAGTAAGTGTTATTAAGATTAAAGTACCGAAGATAATTGCAATCACAATACTGTCTTCTCATTTTAAGCAAATAATAATTATAATAATAATTAATAATAATAATAATAATGTGATGAAAGAAAGAAAAGGAATCAACTTATTTGTCTTAAATTGCAGATTTGATAATTTGATGTGCAAAAAGTATCGTATGAATTGGATTTTACGGCAATATATAAATATACGCACCTATAGCATGCGATGATCCAGTACTTCTCAACCGTTCGTAAACCGTCGGCATTAACCGTACACCTCCGGAATGTGATTCTAACTAAATTTGAAATTATGGGTTCTAATTTAAATCGCAAAATAGACTAAAAAGTCCAACGCTTAGTTAAATAAATTTTATATCAGTATAATGGTCTAATATCAAGGAAACTGGAGCCGCCAGCACAGAGTCAATTAGATCTCAAATCGTGGACTTATCTTAATTTAAAATGTATCAATCTGTCAAATTTATGATGATTTTGCTATATATTTAATCATTTTACTGGTCATAACAAATAACCCTAAAATAGACCAAAATGTTCTTACTATAAAATTATGAAAAACATATCAGCGTAATCGGGAAATAATGTAGTTTTCTATGTCGCCAGCACAGAGTTTCTATCTTTTATAATTATTTTATGATTGGTTGTTAAAAAGTCATCTCCTATCTAAATCAATGCATTTTTGTGTATCGTGTCGCTCAGGTTTTGGCGAGACTCAGTTATTGGAAAGTTGGCCATGCTAAGATATCTGATTTTTTTCTGTAATACTACTGCTATGAACATAGCGAATAATGCATACACAAATATTAAATTTCTTTTGTATTTTGGTTCTGTATATCAAACCAGAATATGCTTCAAGTGTACTCCATGTAGTCTTTCAACACATGCCTACATTCCGACCGTTTACGCCTGTAGTTCGCAGGTGTCTGCCCATAATCTTTGCTTTTATTTCACCCGTAATTTCCAAAGCTTTTCCGCCTTATTAAAATATTTGGTCCCAATATCAACTTACTGATGCGAAAACGGGAAGAAATTAAGGGCGAAATAGACGTACAAGATTTATGCCTCTGTTTTGGGTGCAACATTTCAGAGAGACATTCATAATGCATATATATAGCTCAGAATTCAACTTTTACAGTTCAGTCTAAAATCAGGATACAAGAGTTATCCAAGATGTCTCGCAAATGCCGTCATAACTTTTTTTTATTGAAATGAGGTAGGGTTACACAATAAGCAGATCATACATTATATAGACATGCATGCTAAATATCATACACGGGAAATATCTCTGATAAATGGGACGGATTTGAATGCAAGGATGGGCGGAACCGATGTTAATACTGCGTAAACACGACGTATTCTGCAAGATGTGTATGTGTGTAAGTGGGGGAGGGGGCGGGGGGAGGATCCCAGCATATCTGCTTATTCTTCTTTCAATTAAGAATTGAAATTTGATTTTTCAGCGTTCATCGTATGATGAAGCCAGTGGGCGGAGCTATAATTCTATGAAGCGCGAAGCGCTTCTTGTAGAATTTTAGCGAGGACCACTGGCTTCTTCACACGATGAACGCTGATAAAGCAAAGTTTTATTCTTATATTTACACTTTATTTTTAGACCCATCCTGTGCTGTTTTCGTGGTAATTTAATGTAGAATACACAGAATATTCGTCGGAGAAAAGACAGAAACGACGTATTTGGCCATTACGTTAAACAGCCGTCGCCATAACGTGGCGTCAGTCGAACGTTACGCGGACCAATCAAGACGTTTGTTTACCTTAGACGTCGCTTGATGACAACGTCACATGATTAATTGACGTTTATCGGTGTATGAAGCCAGTTGCTCTATACGGCTTACTTATGGGAAATCAGTGGCAAGTGTAAATATATTATGATAAATTTTGTTTTGAAATCATTGTCTTGTATATAAGAACTCAAATAACAGACAATTAATAATTCACATTAAGAGACAAATATGGTCGCTAGGCAACAAAGGAATTTCAACTTTCTAGTTTTGCTTTTATTCTAGGAACGGCTCCGATGTTAAGATCGCATCTTTTTAAATTACTCCGCATTACTGACTTTGGTATGATTTTTCGTATCATCCAACAAAATTCAGATACGTACAAGTATTTCGAACTAAACTAAAGGCTCTTAGACACCGCCACAACTTTCGTGTTAGTTTTCTTCGGTTGCCTAACGAGACTTGCAAATTCATGACGCTGCTTGAAACTGTGTACAGTAAAAAGGCGACGATGCATAAAATGAATATGGCCCGCTTGACTCGTTATATGTTACCATTTGCCTCAATCTCGGTCGTTTGCAGAACTTACTGGATGACCCGTGTAGACAAAGCGATGTATTTGAATACCGGAAACGATAAATTATGAATCGAGCAGTCAGGAGTGAGAGCTATATAGTGTGAAATATGAACTACGAAGTGTGAAGTTTGAACTATGAAATTGAAAGTACAATAGTATGAAGTAGGACATGTGAAATATGAGCTGTTAAGTGTGAAGTATGAGTGAGTGAACTCGGGTTGAACGTCCCACCTACAACGAGGTCATATGAAGACGGGACCTCGATTTAAAGTCTCATCCGAAAGACCGGAGAAGCGGGAAGTCGATCTTGCGACCCCTGGATTGGTAGTCCGCAGTGGTGTGAAGTATGAGCTATGACGTATAAAGTGAGAAGTGTAAACTGTTAAGTATGAAATCTGAGGGTGAACTGTGAAGTGTAAAATATGAACTACGAAGTGTGACGTTCGAACTGTGAAGTATGAATTTTGAAGCATGAACTATGATGTATGACTTGTGAGGAATGAGATGTGAAATGTAAAGTAGGAAGATTGAACGTGAAGTATGAACTGAATCAAGTCATAGTACGAAATAAGAACTGAAAAGAATGAACTTTGAAATGTGAAGTGTGACTTGAGCGAAGTATGTAAAGTCACTTTTAAAACTATGAATTATATACTGTTAAGCAGGAAGTGTGAAGTGGGAACGGTGAATTGCCAAGTCACCACGGTCATAAGTACATTTGACATTGTCCTGTCTATATTTCAAATATCATGGAGACACTTCACGCAAAAGGGCGTTTTAACGTATCTGCGAACAGCAAAATCTCAGACCAGTTTTTTAACAAAAGACTTTTCTATATTAACCGCGATACAAGAAAACAAACAAAGTGGTTGTGCGCCCAGCGCAGACTCAGATCAGCCTGAGCATCTGCTCAGTCTGATCAGAGTCTTTGCTGTCGGTATGGAGCTAGCTTAGACCTTAAGAAATCTTTTAAGCGCAAAGCGAAGACTCTGATCAGACTAGGTGGATGCCCAGGCTGATCTGAGTCAGCGCTGTACGCTTAACCACTTTGTTGGTTTTCTCGTGTCGCGGTTAAATTATGTTCTATTAGGCTCCTCAGTATCCATTTATCGAATGTGCGAACAGCAAAAGCTCGGATCGGACTATGCAGATATTATTACCTGTAATGCCATACGAGTGGAACTATTACACACGCACGAGTTTAAGTTAATGGTTGTGAATAACAATTACATATATTTTAGCGCTTGTAAAACTATCATACGCGCGCATTCATAAGTCAGTGGTTATGAAAACCAATGACTTTAGCGCTTATGAAAAGGTACCATTATAATGTACAAACAAAGAAGATTCAAATCGTGCAGTCTTATTAGAGTATACTTTTTGCATATGCAATCCTGAAGAGAGAACACTTATCAGCCTGCACAGACTCGCAGTCTAATTTGAGTATTTCCGATACGCACGTAACGTTTTCATGTAATTTTCATGTGACGCAAATCAAATGAACCGCGACATGACAAAACCAACAAAGTGGCATGTGCGCCAAGCGAAGATTCAGATCAGCATGGACAATCGCCCAGTCTGATCATTGTCTTCGCTATGTTGTGAGCTTAAAAACTAGCTTAGGATCTAATCTAGCTCCGTAAGGACAGCAAAGTCTCTGATCAGACTGTGCGGACGCTCAGGCTGATTTGAGTCTTCGCTGGGCGCATAAATCACTTTATTGGTTTTGTCATGTCGCGGCTGAAATAGGTGTTTCGCGTGAAAGAAACCTTTCGTGCAGACCATCAGCTTCCACTAAATAATAGAACTCTGATGTTTATGTGATTTGCTATAAAGTTTTTGATATGGCTGTAGCAGATGTGTATTTTAGAATCCTGTTTGCTATGGCAAACTCTGTGAAAAAATACCCCAAAAAACAGGTATTTAGACACAGCCGCTTCAGAAAGAAAACAGTGCTGCCCGGCAGAGATCTGTATTATATGCGTATTGTTTAGAGTTGAAAATTGAGACTACTTGTCCGATTTTTAACAGCAATATGGCCTTTATGGGCTACAATAGTACATGTATTCTTTTTATATAATTGAGCCGTACTGTACAGGTATAAGTACTGGATGTTGATAGGGCATTAACTGTATCAGCGAGGTCGTTTTACCCATATTGCGCATGTGCAATAATCACTAAATAGGCCAAGCATATAAACTTACTTGATATTTGGTACAAACTTCAACTGAAGTTGATAACAATTATTGATAATTGTTATCGTTTAACTTACTTTTGTGACTGATATAAATTTATACTTTGACCGATACAAATATGCACATTTGTTTGTAGTATATGTTTTACCATACAAACAGTGTAGATCCGCAACAAAGGCCTTAGAATGCAGCCTGGCCCACACTGCTTTTATAAATTACAAGACTGATCAGGAAGTTTATAGTTTTAACTAATTGAAATCAAATCCTATTCTCCTTTACTGGTAATATGCCTGTCTTTATAATGATGAAGAAGAGTCCATTAACGGATTTACAGGACTCACATTTCAATTTTACATACAACTTTCTATGGCGAATATTTCTTACGCGAGTAAAATAGTGCACTGTTCGTATTTACCATTTACCTACCAGGACTCTTTCTTGGGTAACGTTTTAAAATAGGCTGAATTTGAACCACATGACCCTGAGTTATATCAGTATAATTATACACATGGTAGAATTTTTTGTCTGGTGACGGAGCCCCGGTAGCTCAGTGGGTTAAGCGCTAGCCTACGGATCTGGCAGACCGGATCAATCCCCGTTTGAGGCGAGGATCTTTCCAACTGTAAACGGGGTCCTATTGAACACAGCCTTTCATTCTCATCGTCCCACGGTCCTGATATAAATGAAATACTGTTGAAAAGGACATAAAGCCGCAAGTCAACCAGCCATCCATCTTGTCTGGTGGCTCTTGCTACAGAGTAGATGACATATCAAAATGATCTAGAAGAAATTCCAAGAAGCTGAATTAGAATCTAATGTCAAGATCTAAAACCGGACAGACGGAATTTTATGAAAGTAAGATATCATATCTTCCGCTATCCAGCTCGTACAGAGACTGCGGACACCCACCTACCCCACCCCACCCCACTAAATTTCAGAGTTATCGGAAAACAAACCTCAACCAGAGTTGAGCCTGAGGAAGACGTAACGCCAATAACGTCACTCGCATTTCCTGAAATACGTCTCTACTGAGGAGCTTTTGTCAATCTTTATGTCAAGAAACTATTTGGAAAAAAATAATAAATAATAATCATTAAATAATGGAAACACCTTTGTAGATTATTAGATTTTAAACAGTGTCCTTCGTATAACACCAAAGAGTGTCTTTTGAGCTTTTAAATTCATGTTTGAAATTGAAATGTTATCATGTTACCATAGCAACATATGACGTCACGTTCATGCTGGGTACCGTCTGTGAATTTTTCCGACGTCATTTCGGTAAAAAGTTGATTGTAGTATGCTTATTACAACATATAAAGGGAAATTGAAAGTTTAGGAACACCTTCCGTTTTAGTTAGATTTTTCTCTTTAGATTCACACATAAAGTGATTGTAAATGAAAATGTTCTGAAATCTGGCATAACTAAAGCTAAAGCAGGTACTAAAATAATTGAATTTTAGGGCGTTTGACATTTTTTTACACAATTTTCAGCATCGTGCTAAAATAAATTAATGGGTTGTCATCTACAGGATAATTTTGGTTCTTTCTGCAATACAATTCTTCCAAGACTCTGCTTCGTAAAATGCAATGACATCACAATTCTGGTCCCTCCGGCTTAAATCAGCAAAAAACGTCACAATTTGCTCGATCATAAGCTTTTACGGTGTGTATTTCTGCCACGTTTGAGAACAAGTCATGAATAACTACATATTTCCTATAATATTGCAGACTTGTTTCAAGCCATCACGCCATCATAAACCTTTATCCACTCTTTGTTACGTAATTCTTTGTTACGTATCACCAACAAATATGAATGCAAATATGCAAAAAATTTAGAGACTAAACCCTTATAAGTTTAAGGCATCGTTGTCATGGCAACGATATTCCTGAACAGTACATTCGAACTTTAGTATATGTCATATGCTTGCTTCTTAGGTATTTTTTATCTTGACTTCTGTTCTGACACATAGCTAGTGATATGAATAGTAAATTCCATTATTTAATGATCACCACTAGTATACTGGCAAAGGAGACTCTGGCAGCGTGAGTATTATAAAATTTTCGAGGTTTTAAATTGGTTGTTTAATATCTACAGTGGATTAGAGCCTCTTTTCTTCATGTTTCTCATAATGGTTCTTACTGGTATCTGGTGCAAGGCTTACGATTTTACGTCGTTTGCACTGCTTTTCCGTTACATCAGGGCAAAGGGAGGGTCGTAATGAAAGGCTGTGTTCAATAGTACTCCGTTAACAATTTAGAGGCTTTCCGCATTCAGCGATAATCTATCCTGGGACCGCTAGATCAACAGGCCAGCGCTTACCCACTGAGATATTTGGGCTTCCGCGCCTACTGGCGAATAGATTTTAATTAGTGAACTTCTTATCTCAACTCTAGAAAGTAAACTCTCATTAAATGGCATGCTAAATAGATTCAAGCATTAAAAAGCAAATAACGCACTTGTTTTCTGTGTGGTCTACTTTTTACTTATTGTGAGTATATTTCATTGTTACAGGGCTTACCTCAAAGATTACTGTGACACTTATAGTCTAGAAATTTAAAGAGTAACTACACTTCAGGAACTGACTGAATCAGATCCCAAACCTTATCCCCAACATCAAAGGGAAAGATTGACAAAGACATCCCAACAAACAATACATAACAAGTGATAAGCCGAGTCAGCAGCTCTTTCCCAAATAGGTGGCAACTCAGCTATCTTTATTGAACTAAATAATTTAGACCAACAGAAGGGTTACAACAGACTAAGCAAATTATACGAAAAACATTTAACAATTATTTTTACCTATTTTCTATTTTTCTTATAGAAGGGTTAAAATGAGAACACAATAAATTAAACAGCACCGAACATAAAACAAATGCAACCACAACAAAAGTACCACCTTTGGACGGTCAGTAATACCTACTGGGGGGGGGGATTTAAACCGGTTTTACTGGGCCCAAACCTTCACCCTCACCCTCCGCTGTGGTGCACACAATTAGTTGGTAGTTCGGTTCGTATGGAGGTCCCCTAACTCATCAGAGAGTCATCACGGTCAACAATTAAGATCAAGAATAGACCGCGATGAAGCAAGGATGAGGACTCGACAGCTAAAACGTGTTGAGACACCTGGAGATCCCTGGGGCGTCAGCAACACCACTTGAGCACTGGAGCAAAAGAAGACCACCAGTCACTAGAAGTGAGAAATTCTTTCTGGTGCTTAGAAAGTAAGAGAAGGAAAATAAAAAAAAAATGAAATCAGAGTCTAGATGACTGTTAAATGAATCAGAAGAAAGGAATATATATTTGAATAAAAACAAAAACTGACTTTACCTTGGACGGAAATATAAAAAGGAACTGTAAATTTTCAAAATCACAATACGTCAGCGTTCACCAACAGGTAGGTGCAATCTGCAGCAAGTATATCAAATTGAACTACATGTTAATTTTATTTGTTTTTCACATTTAGTTTAATCATTTATATTTACGTCACTTGAAAAAAGAAAATTTTTACCAAATCCTTACATTAAATACAGAAATCAGCATGCAAATTAGAATCTTCTATATAAATTATTAATTTCTCTAGAATACAGAGGCAGTAGATACGCAAAGGAAATGTCTATACACAGGCTGATCTGAGTTTTCCATATTCACGCTTGCCATAAGGTATCTTTTCATATCATTCTTATCATACTGTATGTTTGTTAACAATTTTATCTCTTCGTATGACCTGATAGTAAAACGCATTTGTTAGTGCATCTATGATTAGAGGACTAGTGAAATATTCTAATTTCTAATGGGTCAGAGAGTTGTCGCCTACACAACACATTCTGACAAGATATATTCTATAATTATTCGATTATAAGACAATACGTTTTCCCACTTAGAATGACCCGCGTTAGCTCCATCACTCCTGTGTAGTTCTGCTGTAAGATGGGGCCCCCGAAGCAATTCAAATACAGTAATTTAGATGCACATAATCTAGACGCGTCAGTAAATATAGACGCGTCCATATACAAGGGGTGTTCGAAAAGAATCCGGAAAAAGACTCATACCTTATTTATTAATGCAAATATTAGGATAAAAAGTGCACACGTGATATTTAGCTATTCTATGCACATAAGCCAAAAGAAAGAAAAAAAATGATACAAACTGCTCTGATGCACAATCCACAGTCACTATGGCAACGTCGGGTAACGTTGAGCGGGGCAAATTTTGAAATTCGCCACATGTGTAGGTGCCTTTAGAGAGCCAAAAAGACATGTTTCCAACGCCAAAATCGGCTCAAATTTCACGTGACGCTTCCGCGCCCTTTTGCTGAAGCCTACAAAACGTCAGGGGCTGAAATTTGACATTGTTTCCGTAAACAACGGAAGTGGAGAACAGTGTCCGTAAAATGGCAAATGCACAGCTGTATTCTATACAGTTTTGTGTTTCAATGGGAAAAACGAATTCGGAGAAGCTCTCCATGGTTACGGGCACCTACCGTGCAAGTTCAATGAAGAAAACCAGCGTATATTAGTGGTTCAACGTATTCAGATTTAAAGAGTAAATACACTTCAGGAACTGACTGAATCAGATCCCAAATACTATCCCCAACATCAAAGGGAAAAATTAACTGACAAAGACATCCCAACAAACAATAAATTTCAAGTGATAAGCCGAGTCAGCAGCTCTTTCACAAATAGGTGGCAACTCAGCTATCTTTACTGAACTTAATAATTTAGACCAACAGAAGGGTTTAAATGAAAACACAATAAGTTAAACAGCACCAAACCTAAAACAAATGCAACCGCAACGAAAGTACCGACTTGGGACGGTCAATTATAACTACTGGGGGGTTTTAACCGGTTTTACTGGGCCCAAACCTTCACCTTTACCCTCCGCCGCGGTGCACACAATTAGTTGGTAGAACGATCCTTCGCCCGATGGTACTGACCCCCAATATCTGGACGTCCCAGCACGACATCAGGAAAAGCCGACGAAATACGGGAGTTGCTGCAGAGTGATAAAATGCTTACAATAAGAGACGTAGACGGTGTTTACCGTGATGATTCATTGACGAGTTAGAGGGTTATCATGCGAACCGAACAACCAACTAAATGTTTTGTACCACTTCAGAAACTGAGGGTGAGGTTGGGCCTGTAAAATCGATTTAAGCCCCCCAGTAATTCATTACTGACCGTTCCAAGGCGGTAGTTCTGTTGTGGTTCTTTGTTGCCTGTTTTTGGTGTCAGAGTTTCTGTGATGTTTTACCTTATGTATGTTATTATTATTTTTGGTTCGGTTTGGGTTGCTGAGTGGCCACCTTTTGGGAACAAGCTGCTCACTCGGTTGGCCATATGTTCTCTGTATCTTGATTATTTGTAATCTTAGTTGTTTCCAACTATGGTTTGAGGGCTGGATTTGGATTTTGATTGTTTCAGTTCCTGGTCTTTGCATACTTTTTACTTTTAAAGTTTGGGATTAGCACATTTTCAGTACATTCGGTTGTTACTAGAGAGCTCGGCATGTCTAAGGTTTGCGCTCGCTGGATACCCAGAATTCTAACAATTGAACATAAACATCTGAGAGTAGGAGCCGCAAAGTCATTTCTTAAACAGCATCGTAACCATGGCTCAATTACTCACAGAGCTCAATTACCACAGCCGATAAAACTTGGGTTAGTGTTTATGACCCAGAAAAGAAAAAAGACTCAGGCATGTGGAAACATCCAGATTCACCGTCACCAGTAAAGGCGTTAGAGAACCGCTCAGCGACAAAACTGCTGTTCATCATCTTTTTTTATTCGAGAGGTATGATTCTGTATCGTGTGGTACCAGCAGGGCAGACAGTTACAGCAAAGTATTATTCGAAGGGTAACTTTAGCTGGATATTGCTGACGTATGTCCTAAATATATTTTATTGTTTTTAGTATTGTTTGATATCATGATAAAAGCATTTGGACCGATAATTGGATCACATTTTCAGGTTATCAAGCGTAATCTGGTACGAGCAGTCGAGAAGAAAAGACAAGTTGCTGGGATCCTTTTACACCATGACAATGCATCGTCCATGCCTCTGTGGTCACCAAAACAACACTCAAAATATTAGGCATTGTGACCGTGAAGCATCCTGCATATTCACCGGATCTAGCTCCGTGCGATTTCTGGCTTTTCCCAACCTTGAAATGAGAGCTGCGCGGCAGAAGGTTTGATGATGTTGATGACCTACTCATGGAATTCAGGGAAACTATCTGTAAAATTCCAGGAACGGTTCACATCATGCTTTGATAAGTGGCTTCGTCCGAATCCGACGTCAATGTCAGAGTTGTTATTATTTTTATTCGTCAACTGCTTTTAAAATAAAATTTGTACAATTCCAATCAAGTCAAAATTGGTTTATGTTTTCAATTTTGCTGTTTTCTGGAAATTGAACCCTGCCCTTCCTATAAAAGTTTTATCATTTCACTCATTCAAGTGCCATGATTCTTTACCAGAAATGAAAGAAAAGAATATTCGATCAGGTTCAAATCACAAAATATTTGTGTGAGTCTGGGATTTCCAAACATGTTGGAGTCAGGAAGCTGTAAACCGTCAATTTTTTTTTTTTTTTTTTTTTTTGATGAGTATATTTTAAGATTGTAAAGGAGGGAAACAGCCTAAGAAATTAAATAACGTGTTGGTCGTGCGTCATTTTTGGCAGTGCTCAAGAGCTTAATATTCAGTAATGCTTCTCTAGAGCTGTTGATGTACCTATGTATTCAGCTATGAGGCAAAGCGTTATCCTTCCAGAATCATGCCAAATTTGGAACTCATTCTTATTCAGCTATAAGACAAAGGGTTATTCTTTCTAGAATTATGCAAAATATTTAAATCAGTCTTATAAAGCCATAATACAAATGGTTATCCTTTTAGAATTATGCCAAATATGTCAGTCAGTCTTATCCAGCTATAAGAAAAAAGGTTATACTTCTTAAATTATGCCAAAGATGTAACACAGTCTTATTCAGCTATAAACCGAAGGGTTATCCTTGTAGAATTATGCCAAATATGTAACTAGTCTTATTTAGGTATACAACGAAGGGTTATACTTCTAGAATTATGCCAAATATGTCAGTCAGTCTTATCCAGCTATAGGACAAAGGGGTATAATTCTAGAACCATGCCAAATACGAGGATGATAAAAAATACGCGGACTTTTGCTGTAAAACGTTATTATTGATATTGAACTCATTAAATTTTCAGGAAACATAGATTCATCTTTCCTTTATCCAGAGATGTTATTAATTTACCAGTCTAATTTCGGGATGTTTTCTTTTTGGTTCGTCATACTATTCTTATGACGGTTCTGCGGAGCACGGTAAAATTTTGCCTAATTAGTTTGAATTGTTTGTTTTACCTTTATCTATGTCTTTGTAGTAGAGTCAAATGCTTGGCATTTGGTATGCTATTTTGTGATGGTTTCCGCTTTTTACTGTGGGGGACTAAATGTCGTCAACAGTTGTTATGCTTGCATAAGCAGCATAAAATATGGTCTGTGTATCATACAAGGGTGATAAAATGACGTCAACCATTATACCGTGTATTTAATACAAGTTCCAGGTTTCGTATATGATAGTAAGAAAATTGAGTGCAACCTCAAAGAAATGTTTTAAAAGATCAATTTTAAAATTATTTGATTCTTGTATAGTATTTTTATCTGATGCTGGCACTGACTTGAAAGTTATAGACCAGCATTTAGACATAAACCGCAAAAGTTTTGTATGTGGAATCGATACTTAAAACAAATGTTCGGCTTGGAATAATGAACCAATAAAGATGAGACGAGATGCTACAAAATTCTTGAAAACAATCATATTGCGTGCAGCTGTGTCTAAAATTGGTCAAATTATGAAAAATCTGCACAAAATTGTGTTACTTTTTGGAAACAGAGAAACAAAAAAAACCAACAATGTTAAAACAGGACGAACGTCAAACGCCATTAATGCGGTGTTCCGCTGAAGCTGTACCTACTTAATATGAAATTGAAGATAATACTGATTTTTTATTGAAATTTCTTCAAAGCTTATTATCATTTAGCTGAAAAGTCGACATTTTCTGCGGTATGAGAAAAATACAATAAATGCATTACCCTTACCGCCCCAGCAATATTCCACGTATTTTTTTTTTTTATTTTTTTTTTGTCACCACTCGTATGTAACTCAGTCTTATGTTCAGCTACAAGATAGATTTTCGTTTGTCGGGTGAATCAGAACTTTCGAGTTTGTTTTGGAAGAGATAACGGATCTATAATGTTGGTATTGTTTTGTAAGGAAGAACAGTCTTATAACATAATAGAAACAGTAATTTGTCAAGTATTTGGTCGTAATTGTCCACATAACAAGACAGTTCTAAATGCCAAAACTCTACTATCGGCTTTGCGCTGTTTCGGCATTTGTTCAAATTCACGTTCTCTTCCCTTTACAAATATCTGCACCTCTGTGAACTTTGAAAAAAGTCTTGCTACAAACAAAAGAAATTCTGTCAGGAAAAGAAAATTAACGGAGGGCAGAAACTCATAGGACATTAAGGCATGAAAAATCGAGGGCAGATACCGTATACACGGTAATTTCCGCGGGTTTAAATTTTCGCGGTTTTGGTCCAAAATATAAGCACTAATTTTCGCGATTCTTAATTTTCGCTGTCCGCCATGTGCGCGAAAATTAAAAGTGCTTGTATAAAAATGTCAAAGTACTAAGAGGAAAGTAATGGAGAAGTAATATAGTCGGACAGTTTTATTCCGATCATTCTGTACATAAACAGACGGTAATTTTATAGTGGCTGTGAATAAAACAGATAAAGGTGTCATCAGCAATTATCAATCTGATTGGGTCGAATCAATAACCGTGTCAAATTGTCGTGTAATTGATTACCGTGTCATAGTTTTTCATGATCCCGTCCTCAGATTTTACATTGCATGTATGTCTTAATTATAATTAGCATTGTTCATGAGTCGGTGATTACACCTGTTAATGAAATGTGCCGAAATTACCAAGGCAAACGGACAATGGGTTTACCGAAGACACTTTATCAGGAAAAGGAAAATATACTAAGTACATTTAAAAACGCAATACTTAGTTTTACGGAAATGTCTTTTTGAATTTTTAAAACAAACATTTGAAACTCATGAGATATCTAGATTGATATCTTTTTTTTATTGTCACATTGATAAACTTCATGGCATTTTATTGTGTAGTCCATAAACTTAACGTACACCGTGGAGCGTTACCCCTTTAGGTCATACCGTAACGCATGGACCTTGCTTCCTCATATTCACTGATGTTTTATTCATCAAAAACTGTAAAACTTTGTTCCATTTCGGGATAAAACCTTTATCAAAGCCTTTGCGATATTTGAAGATGTCTCAGTCTACTCCAAAACGCCATGTTCTTGTTCATCGGAAACATGTTGTTTGGATTATCAAATGATTCAAATGGCAAAGATGGTCTTTCTGATAGACTGATGTCACTTTGGTGTAAGAAAGAGAAAGTGGCATAAGTTTCGTGTGAAATTGTTTACAATCTTTCTCTTCAAACCGTTTAACATCGATATTGCAGTTGCATACTGCCCGTAAAAAGAAATGCATCACAAAATTTTGGAAAAGAACATTAAATTTTAAAACTCCTAAAATTTTTCATTTCTCTGTTTTTTTCCCCATTTACCAAAGAGAAACATTCACATGGGTCTCAGATGTCTACTAGACAGTATGAGCGTGTCGAAAGCACCTGCGTTGTAATTGATGATCATGCTTGAAATGTCTTGTGTGTGGATGCATCCTCTTGACTGAGCTAGTCTTTATCGATCTTTAAGGGTCCCCCTGTCAGTAGAATTGACATTTTTTGTGCAATAGTTGTTGCCATATGGAACCTTAACCACTCCATAAGCTCTGAGTTTGAGACTTTATGATTCGGCGACCTGGAGGCGAATTTTCCTTAAGTGTTAACCGTGACAAAAAGTTTTGTTTGTTGCAATTTGTTTGTTATTGGTTGTTTTAACCAAATAATGATCAACGGAATATCCAGTAGCGTAGACCAAATGTCTTTTAAGTGTATACATAATACGCGCACGAGCAAAGCTTGATGTTCATGATTGAGTGATTATTCACTGCACCACGTCTACATCTATGGATAAATTATACCGAAACATAAAAATACAGTTATCTGACATACATTAACATGCTGTTCTTGGTCACAATATCATCAATTACGCAAAAATGAAAAATCAAAAACGTTGTGTTTCTTAATGTACTAACTATATACAACCTTTACAATATAAAGTAAAAACACTGGACCATACGACACAGCTCACTGCCCTGTATTCATATTTGCCTCCAGTAGATATTTCCCAGCTGTATCTATGGAACAAGTTTGAAGACTCTAGCCATTGTGGTTACATAGAAACTGAGCTAAAAGAAAAAGGCAAATATTTTTCTATGTACAATCAAGCGTGAAATAAAAGTCATGGCCTGATATGCATCGCTGCTATCAGGAGATCTTCCCCTGACGTATCTATCGAGCAAAGGTAAATATTTAGAAAGTGAGCTAAACGCAACACGAAATATTTATTTTATTTTCAAAAGACCGTAAAATCTTTGGTCATGACCCAACATGCATTGCTTCTTTCAGTAGGTCTTTCCCAGACATACCTATGGGGCAACTTTAAAGTCTGTTGCCCTTGCGGTTACTAAGCATCTGAGCTAAACGCAAAAGGTCAATGTTTTTTTTTCTATGATCAGTCAATAATGAAAATTCACCAATGGCCCGATATGCATCGCTTCTTTCAGTAGATTATCCCCAGACGTTTCTATAGAGCAGTTTGAAGACTCTATCCCTTGCGGTCACTTAGAAACTGAGCTAAACGCAACATGTAAATATTTGTTCTATGTTCAATCAAACGTGAAATATAGGTCATGGCCCAATATGCATCATTGCTCTCAGTAGATCTTCCCTAGACGTATCTTTTGAGTAAGTTTGAAGTTAGAAACTGAGTTAAACACAACAATTAAACATTTTTACAAAGGTGCATGCGCATGCTCACAAAAAGTATTGCATAAGCACGTCTTTGCTTCGCAAAGTCGCACTGAAACTGACATATACATTACTTCGTGAAATTTTATCAAATTACCTAATGACAGATATTATATCATTTTCTGAAGCTTTATGAAATTATCTATCTGAAGAGGAATTCTAGGCCTTGAATGAAATTCTAATGTTTTAAGAATCGATCATAATTAGTAAAGAGCAGATAACTAATGAATCGGTAAAGAGCAGATAACATAAAGTACGGTAAAATTTCTAGCGATTGGGAAAGAAATGTCTGAGCAAGCAGAGGAGACCGAGATCAGACTGCTGTGATCATATTATTTCATCTGCATCGTTTAGATGCTTAACTGCAGCGTCAAACAATTTCGGGACAATTACGGTAATTATTCTAGGTGTCCCAATTTTTACAACGGAATCTTACTATTGTAGTTCTCAAGCAGTTTTTGTCTTTTATCTGTTTGTTTTACTTCTTACACATCTAGCATCTCTTCCTTTGCTCTCTTGGGTGTACTTCTGTGACTATCACCTTTTCTGGGAAACTGCTACAAACCACCTGCCGGAAATCAGTGGTCGGATATCAAAGTACAGTGGTTGGATATCAAAGTATAAAGAGAGGCAACGATCGAGAATTGATACAATCGAATCTCACATCCCGCCCTCAAAACCAGAAAGGGAAAAAAGACACACATTAACTGACAAACATTGACGAAACAGATACAAAGGAAACCGAACAAACAGCTCATTCCCGAAGAGGTCATTCAGCTACCCTAACTAAAAACAGCAGCAAAATCTACTTCTACCTATTAAAAACAAAACAAAACAGAAAGCAGAATAAGCAGATTTCTAGATATGCATATTGCTCAAGACCACAGACATGCAGACATAGTAACATGTATCATTGAAGTACCGCCTTGGAACGGTTAGTAATAAACTACTGAGGGTTGGGGGAGCTTAAACTGGTTTTGCTTGACTGGACCTAGCCCTATCCCTTACCCAAACCTTCTTAGTGCGAACAGGAACATTTATATCGTGTCTCAATGAGTGAGACGGAATCTGTCTGAAAGTAAGTGTATGGATATGTTTTCATTCTCTATTATTACGGACTAGGCACTCAGATGCGGGAACGGATACAAGTCATATAGCGTGATTTTCTACGAAATTACCAGTCGATTGTCGATACATTTTTCAGACGCCAGTGGAGGTCTTTCAGCATGGCAGTAATGCGAGAATTATAATTTTGTTACCTACCTGTCAGCCCTTTATTGAACTGCTTCAACTGTATAAACTTAATTACAATAGGATTTTAGGTGAGTAACACAAAGGACCTGGCACTATTGATATGGGTTTATTGGAGCTTTCGGTTCTAATTCTCGTTATCTGGATGACATATAGACAACAACTTCTTTGATAGCATGTTCAATTAAATTTTCCATTCTGAACTTCAGTTAAATAAGGCCTCATATTTGGATTTACATTTATCTATATCGGATCGTTTTGTTATAACTAAAATTGCCGATAAACGGGACAATTTGATTTTGTTAACTTTCCATTTTAGACGGTGATGTTTCTCGTTCTGCACCCTATGGTGTTTATATTTCTCAACGTACTTGTTTTGCTGGAGTGTTCAGACATGTTGATGACTATAACATTCGTAATATAGTTTTGACAGCAGAGCTTCTAAAACAAAGTTATAGATATCATAAATTTCGTACGGCATTTTTTAAAATTTTATCGACAGTATTTTGAAATAGTGTCTTAATATAATTTCAATTGAAAACACTTATTTTGCAAGGCATTTCGGAACCTAAATTGTATGCCGAATTGGTGTATAAATTAAGAAGGTAACTGGTAAAAATGATGACCTTATAATGTTAAGAAGAAAATAATTCTATATAAAAAAAATTGTTATAAAACAGTTTTTTCGACTCTGCATGCTTGGTGGTTAGCCCAATCAAGGTTAACAGCTTTGCTTACCTCTTCGATTGCACGACTGTATGTCACGCCTCAGACTTTATGAAGTCACCAAACTAAACCTAACATCATTATAGTAACGCAGAAAGTTGGCACCTAACACCCCAGTAATTTTATTACTTGCCGTTCCAATCCAATTCTGTTTTGGTTCTTCTTGGTTGTTTTATGTGTTGTTTGTTGCTATATCTGTTATTAATATATTGTTTGTGATGTTAAGGCTAGTCCGGTGACCACCTACATGGAAATGGCTGTTCACATAGCTTTGTGCTGTCTTTTTCCCACATGGTGTCTTGGGTGGAGTATGGGATTGAATTGTGTCAGTTCCTGAGAATATTCAATGAAATATATAATCATACACTGGAAAGAATATGTATTTTCCTATATTTTTTTTCCTATATTTTTTTCTGAATTTTTCCTAGATTTAAAGAATCTTTCTCTCTCGCTCCTCCCTCTCTCTCTTTCTCTCTCTCTCTCTCTCTCTCTCTCTCTCTCTCTCTCTTGGGCTGCTTTCTATTTTTATATCACTATTGATTCACTTGTGTTGCAAATAGTTCTGAGAAATAGTGCATAATATTACCTGAATGGGATTTGACAGCGGAACACTGGTGTATAGAGGTCAGATGATAAAAGCAATTGTTATACCATGGTTTGTTTCGTGCTTAAGTTAATGTTTAAGTTAATGTTTTCTGGCATGTTTTAATCATGGGTAACTAAACCATGTAAATGGTCATACACAGTCTTTCTCGCGCGGCTCTATCAAAACTACACTAAAAATGTTCAAAAATTCAAATGATTATAATCACTTTCATTTATAACCACTAGGCCGGCGTCATTGCTGGTGGATTATGTCCCCGAGGACACAACCAACCCAATAAATTTTATCATGGTCTTTGGTTCAAATAATATCAACAAATTGGCTGGGTCGTCGCCCAGTTTTAAAAGGTCCCATATATTACGCTTTCAAATACCGGACTTTCTCTTTACTGACTTTTTCCACTGATATATATAGATAAAAAAGGTGGATGTATTATAACAGACAGGTGATGCTTACTACTCGCGGGCACCTGATCACACCTCTATTTTGGGATCCATATCTGTGCATCTAGAATATTCCGGAATCGTAAACGTTTAAATGACTTACGATGTTGGACTAATGACTTTGGTACTTTGAACATTTTCATTTATAACTTTAGTCTGGCCCATTTTCCTTCTTCTGAATGTATTGTCTGCTCTCGAAGAAACTCTTTAAATTTAAATTTTAATAACAAAAAGCAAATAGCTACTCATGTTGAAGGCATTTGGTACACATTCACATGATCAATAGCTTACATCTGATTGTTCTTGAATATTTCCGATCAAGAACTTTTTCATTTAATAGATCGGAGTGGCTCGTGACAGACGTCTGTCACTAGCCAATATTCGTAGAATTTGCTATTGACAGACATCTGCAAATAGCCAAAAGTCGATAAACTGGCTGGTGATAGATGCGCTTTTGCTAGATGTGGATGCATTCGTAGTTTCTATATATGTATATATCTGTTTCTGTCGCAGTCAAACTTGATCTCATGATGATTGTAAATGGGATGGTTGGGTAAAGTCTGTTTCCCGTGGCTGTTCAAGTGAAATTTAGTTTCAGGCTTTCAAAACAACCTGCTATCCTGCCGTTTAAAGCTATGAGTCTAGACTGCATTTGAGTAACCCTATCTTGCGATAATCGAGAGGTGGTGATCCTCCAAGTAATCCTGTTATTTGTTTCTGACAAATGTCTACATGTATGTGTTCATTTGAAAAGATTAAAAAAATGTTAAAACCAACAATCGAACAGAAAGAACATTTTCATTTATTTTTCTCAGATTGTAGCATGCAACATAAAAGGAACTGTATTCTGTTCAAAATACATAAATTATATGAAGATACATGATGTGAAAAATAAACAACAAACACTTATCATAAGACCTATTTAAACATATCGTATCAAAATGACAAACTAGACGAATCTGTGTAATAGTTTAACATTGGAACTTGACATTAACTGAGCAAACACACATGAATTACATGTTTTAAAGAGAAATTTTGATAAATACGTGTACATCTGACTTATGTCTATTAGTACTCAGTTTTCAATAAATAATGAAATTCATCGCCGAATATAAATCCATTACAAAGGCTATAATAGCTTTGAACTCGTTTCTGTTTATATCATCCCATCTGCCTTTTCTATCGGTAGCTTTTTCTAGTAGTCCGAAATTTAGCAAATGCGCAAAAGATTTTACTGATTTTTCTGTAATAAATTTACATATAATTCAGTTTTAAAAATTCTGTAGGTAAAACATTCCATACTTTGTATTAAAAACTCCATTTATTCATTTCTAAACAAATTGGCATTCGAGTCTTAACCTTACTTCGCTACATACCCAATGGAACCTTACACCTACACATGTATATGGCTCACGAAAATAACCGTGAAAATAATAGTGAATATAATCCTAAATCGTCAAACATATGGAAACTGCAAATATTTGCTATATTTACAGATGTCTGTCACTAGCAAATTCAACGAAAATTTGCTAGTGACAGACGACTGGCAGTAGCAAATATAACGAATATTGGCTAGTAACAGACGTCTGTCACTAGCTTCTTCCTTAATCAATATTTCAATCACTTATCGTCACATTTGTGTTATTCGCAAACCAGGCAAACTGCTTTGAATGGTGGGATAACAAAGAAAGAACAGCGTAAGCATCCTAAGAATGATCACTGGTAGAGCCGTCGACGACGGTCTTCTTATTCACGCACACAACCTTGAGATAGCCACCCCTTTTAACAACAGTAGCAGTCGGAAACAGCCGAGGAGTTTATAAAGATTTTATGCATTTTATATTTCGCGATAATCTTATTACGAGCTTAATGCCAGTGCCAAGCAGCAACACGAGATTTTGTACTATACACTTTTCAAGAAATGAAAAAGATATCACGATTATACTTGATTATTTTTTTTTATTTTTTATTTTTTTTTTTTTGGGGGGGGAGGGGGGGGGTGGAAATTCTAGGAAAATGAGCAAAAATATCGGTATATCTCTCTAGCTATTTCGTGGCAGAAATATGCAACCATACCATCCTTCTGCGCTATTATGATTATGTCATCAAGCAGCCTTCTTGGATCAAGGATCAATGCTTTTTACTTTATATGGGCATGAAGGCCACATTGGTCATTAGACGACAACTGTTTCAATATACTTTCATTCCTACAGCCCATGGAGGCTCAATAAAGTAAGCTTCAGTCAGCCCAGTGGTTTTTGAGAATGTGTTTTGAAATTGTTGAAATACGAGGCATCTTGCACAAAAGTCAAAAATGACCTAGTCTTCTACAACTTAAAATCTTCATGTACTCATTTCACTGACAAATAAAACACCACAACAGAACCACGAAAACCAAAGGCGTGGTACGCGTGTGTCAAGTCAAAGTCAAAGTCAAAGTCAAAATTTATTTAACGTCGGAGACAGTAACAAGTAAAACTAGCTATGAATAGCTATTTACCGACCACATTACAATACAAGTGCATAATATGATTAAGACAAAAATAGACATAATAAATACATCATGGTACTGTATATGCATAAGAGATAATTTAGAGATTACAATAATACAGATTGTCTAAATTAAGTGTTAATAATATACAGATAAATTACTATAAGATTTTATCGTCATTTAAAAATCTAGAAGGAAACATGATTTCATAAATGGATACAAAAGAGACATGTTAAGCAAAATAAGACATAGGAAATAAGCTTAAAATAAGGCCTAACACAACAAGCAAAGACAGTACAATACAAACATAAAAAGCACATGCAAACTAGCAAACTATGCTAAATAAAATGCAAAAACTAATTTGCAGAACAAAAAGTACAGGCACAGCTCTCTCCATCCCAGGCACCAATTAGACTTTTAAAATTTCTAAAACTGACTTCATCTCTAAAATGTTGCGGCAAAGAGTTCCATAATTTGGCTGCACTGTAGCGGAAAGAGCTGAGGCCATAACTTGAAGTTCTTACCTTTGGGATTTCGGCTGTCCTGGTGTACCTAAAAGAATAACTCTGATTTTTAAAATTAACAAATCATGTAAATAAACTGGACCTCGATTGTGTATAACCGGTTGTAGCCAAACTCCTAGTAACTTATTACTGACCGCCTCCAAGGCGCTGCTTCTGTTGATTTTAACATGTAGGGTCGAGTCGGGTAACTTCGGACAGCTGATAAATTCGGACAGACCATTGCAAACAGTAAAAATCCCAATGAGATGGCTCGTCATGAGCCGTCTCATTAGGATTTTCACTGTTTGCCCAGTTATTTTATTTTAATTCCAAATAACAGACATATAAAGGAAACAACGACACTCTCCGAATTTACCTGCTGTCCGAATTTCAGACTTGACCCTATTGTTGTTGTTATTGTCTGTCGACTTTCTCCTTGGTCATTGACCTTTTGTTCATTATTTAGCTATCTGCTGGGAAAGATCTGAGCCTCTGGTTTTTCGTTTGTCTGGTTTTGCGTAGATTTTCTTACCTACTAGAAAGAGTATGTTGTATTTTAGCGATGCTGGAAAATTCTGTCTTGCCTATGGGCTTAGACAGCTCCCACGAGCTTTATTTTTGTGTATCGTTCCACACTCATTGCAATGCGGTACTCCCGGCTTATGTATGGCACGCTTGTAAAATATTGGCCTGCATTTACACATCAATACAATCACAAGAAGGGTATTTTATTTCTTATAATTCCATTAATACGTGCAAAAGCAACGCGCGTGACTCACGCGTCATGCTTTTGCACGCCTATAGATAACACGCATCATTAAATAAAGATACTTCCACAAAGAGCACATCTAACACCTTCCAGCTTGAAACTTTTGGACAAATATGGCTGCGCTGTTAGGCTGTTTACATTGGATTTGTCCCGTTTCTGTCATGCAAAGTAACACTAAGCGGAGATCCATCTTCGATCACATACCCTTCCTTGATGAATTCCCGCTTCTGATAGAGTGACCAAAAAGTTTTCTTCAACATTTATTTCTTTTTGTTCTATTTTTAAAGGCGGTCAATCCAAGTTAGAAGTCCAAGTAAGTAAACGATAACAAACTTAGCTGTGCATCAGCAAAAAGATAAATAAACAAACAATACGTCATAAATCAAGTCATTAATCTCGTGCGTCGATTCGATTTGATAAGATGGTCGCCATCGTAAGAGTCGACCTCCATATTTCGGAAAAGCGACTATTTTAAAGACAACATTGTCGATGTAGAATGCGAAGGAGATGGAAAATCGTGAACAAAAACCAACCGCCTCGATGTGTGCACAATGACTTCCATGCAGAGCAAAAACCTTCAGCCATTCAAATGTCATCCAGTCGTAAATTATCCAAAGCTTGGTACATTTTCCTTTAAAAAAAACTTCACTTTCTCGTTGGCATCGTCAAAGTATATTTACAAACAGCATTTACCATTGTTTACAAGTGTTTCACGACCAGCTGGTCACGACATGATGACGTCATAAAACAACGCGGGCAACGCACCATCATTTATGTAAGGACTTTTCATAGAAAATGTGGCCCGATTTGACAATCTTTTAAACGAAACATTCTTGGATTTCCGGGAGTCTACACATCAGGCTATCGAGTTGAACGACGTTGATTAAATACTGATTCAACGTCTGTGTGCCTGCAGGATATGTACCCCTTTGTATGCATGACGTCCCGATTCTGGGAGCTTACAAATAGGACCTAAAACGTTGAATCAGCGTTGTGTGTCTGCTGGATATGTACCCTTTGTAAGATGACATCCCATGCATCGGACACTCAACGTTGAATCAACGTTATATGCCTACAGGATACTTATCTCTTTGCATGCATGACACTTCCTTTCTAGTAGCCTTCACATCGGGTACATTATGAGGCGCCGTTTTACCGTAAAATCCCTTTTTGTGATATCACAAATTCTATTTTGTGCTATCACAAAATATTTTGTGATATCACATATTCAATTTTATGATATCACAAAATATTTTGAGAAATCACAAAAATATTGAATCATATCACAAAATCGAATTTGTGATATCACAAAATCGAATTATGGATATCACAAAATCGAATTTGTGATATCAAAAAATCTTCACTATTTTTTTATAACAAAATAGATTTTATGATATCACATATTCGATTTTGTGATATCATAAATTCCATTTTGTGATATCACAAAATAAGAGGGATATCAATAAATCGATATTGTGATATCAAAACATCGATTTTGTGATATCAAAACTTCAGATATATTTATTGATATCACATAATCGATTTTGTGATATCACAAAATAGAATATGTGATATCACAAAATCTTAGTGATTTTGTGATATCATTAAATCTATTTTGTGATATCTCAGAAACGTTTAGGCATTTCTGAAATAGAAAATTTTACACATTTATTGATATCACTAAATCTATTTTTGATATCATAAAATTGCCTTGATTTTGTGATATCATAAACTACACATTTTGTGATATCATAAAATGAGCCCGATATTGTGATATCACAAAATGGATTTTGTGATATCACAAACTAGAATTTGTGATTTCAAAAATGCATTTATTGATATCAAAAAATAAGCTTTTTTGATATCACAAAATCTATTTTTTCGATATCATAAATTAGAATTTATGATATCACAAAATCTATTTTGTGATATCACAAAATGAAGATTATTTTGTGATATCAAACAATGTATTTTGTGATATCAAGAAATCGAATTTGTGATGTCAAAAAAATAGAATATACTAGAAAAGAGCCCGCGCAAGTGCGGAAATATTTCATGATGGTCAAGTTTATATAAAAAAGCAAGTTTAAATTTTTCAATGTAAATGGCCTTAGGCCCAGGTGAAGATATGACCTTTACCATGAATACTCACTAAAGCTTCATTTACCTAATTAGTTGTCTGCATCTACAAAGTTTCAGGTAGCAGACTGCATTGTTTCTAAAACAAACACAACTTTTTTCACTTTTTCCTATAGAAAAACCTAAGTGACTCAAAAGTTGACCTTGCCGTAAAACAGATCAAGGTCATCCCAGGTCATCATTTATATAAATTTTGTTGAGCTTTTGAGTCCTTGATGCGACATGCTAAGTTTCAAAATCATAGGATTTGTGATTCTGGGGGAGAATTGGTTGATTTGATGCTTAACGTCCACGGTAAACAGCTAAGGTCATGTCGGGACGGTCAGTTAACCTAACCACACTATTCCTGGGCAGGCTTAGACCTCCTAAGCGGTTAACCAGTACTAAGTGCACATACTTTCGCCAGTAACTGACAACTGCCCTTCTTGAATCAGCGGAAGGAGAAACGAAAGTATGTGGCCAGACCGGGTTTCGAACCCAGGACCTCTGACTTATGAGTCAGGTGCCCTATCGATGCGCTACGCGGCCCGGCGTGGTTCTGGGGGAGAAGATTTTTGAATTTGTTACCATAATAAATGTTTGCCATCTTGGTTATGTGACCTGTCCTGGGTATTTGTATTTTTTTCTGGAAAAATTGGGTCCTGGAACGTTTTGGGGGAAAATATTCAAGCCCTCTGAAGACTAAAGGCTTATTTAGCTTCGTTGAATCATTGAAATTGATTTGTCTGCTTCGCTGGAAAAAATGCCCTTTCTTACCTGGCGCATGTGTGCACTGTACCTTAGACATTTTTAATTTTTGTCTTTTCGAAAGTTCAGTTCAGTTTGAATTCTCCTAACGACGTTCCCCAAGTGGCTCAGCGGTACGTAACCATAGCCGCACACACTTGGCGCCGTGTGTCCATCCAACTTTTCGAAAGACCATGTGCGTTGAGCTTTATTCTTCAATGGGCGAGTTCGATTGGCTACTCGTATTGACTATCGTTCTGGAAGGAAATGGGTCGTTTGGAGCCAGGGCCGTCGGGACTATGACCATTTAGTTCTTCATCCGTTTAGACATATGAGCAAAAATACAAAAATAAATCGTTATTTATGGGGAATGACGTACGTTCATGGGTCGGATTTTTGCATTAGAACCTGCTAAATTTGGACTTGCTAAGCAGCGCGCCGATATAACGACGCAGAACCGAAACGACCGGATTAATTTAAAACGTGTATTGGAGTACACGATTATTTCACTCGAACGCACCCATTGTTGACAAAAAAATTCGACCAATAGTCGTAGTTTCTAGAAAAATACTTGGGAGAATTTAGAATGGCAGACGAATTTAATTCCCAAATTCTTTAAATCTGCGTGAAACTAAAACACACGCTAACCGAAATTATCAATGATAGCAATATGCGAAAGAACCAGTATAGAAATTACGCTTGAAAATGCCACCAATTTTGCAGTTTATGCGTAACTTTGTTTATTTAGTATTATACATGATATCAAAAATGCTGAATTTATTGTAAAACGGCTCCTCATAGTACACAACGTTGAATTACCGTTGTTTTCCTGCAGAATATGTATCCTTTGTAAGACGACACTCCCATTAGGGGTATAAACATCGGACTCAAAAGGTTGAATAAAAGTTGTGTGTATACAGGGTATGTACCTCTATGTATGCATGAAATTCCATTCTGGGAGCCTACAAATCGGGCACACAAAGTTGATTAAACGATGCGTGCCTACAGGGCGTGTACCCCTTTGTTTGCCTTCGGGAGACTACGTCTTGGGTACACAACGGTGAACCAGGGTTGCGTGCCTGCAGAGTGTGTTCCTCTTTGAATGCATGATATTCCCATTTTGGGGGCCTACACATCCGTCCTACAACGTTGAATCTACGTTGCGTGCCTGCAAAGAATATACCCTTTCTATTTCTGCCATTCCCATCCTTGGAGCCAACATATTTAGCACAACCCGTTCGATCAACATAGAAACAGCGTTGGTTCAACGTCATGACGCTGAATCTACGTTGAATCAATATTGATTCAATGTTAATTTGTCGTTAGGGCTTTTACAATAGATTAGCGGTTAATTTGTCATTAGTTTAATGACGGTTTCATACAACCGTGTCCTGAACTAATTAGAAGTTAAATTGCTGCAGATTATATGCCCTCAGTTTAGTAAAAGAAAACAAAATCTGCTTTTGCACGCATTTGGGTAGCACCTATTTCATATTAACTCTTTCTAAGTCTTAGGCCCGATTTCACATTGCCTTAAAACATGTTTTAAGCACCAATCAATGACAAGTGCTGCATTATAGTAAAGGTGAAATATTCGTTAACTCAAAGTTAGTCTGTGTTTTAAGGCGACATGAAATCGGGCCTTAAAGTCGGAAAAATACTTCGAAATAGTCGATGTTTCACACAAACACTGTCGAGGGTGCCGACATTTTGAAGAGGTTACCAACTGACGTTTGAAATAAAGTTGACGTCCCCGATCTGTTTGAAACAATTACCACAGTAGGTAAGAAAAGTAATCAATCATTGGTCTTCGGTGCGGACAGGTAAATCCAAACTCTCGGGCACAAGCGTTGTGCCGGAAACTCGGCAAGCCACGTTTCCTTCACACCCCATATGCCCTCGGGTTGTGATTTTCCGCATTGGAGACCTATGACAGATTCTATTTGTCTTTCTTGTCTTCTTTTTCCATTTGGTGTTAAGGGTAGGATGTGGAAATTAGTCGAGTCGATTCCTCATAATTGCCTGCTCATTTACCTTGCATATCAGAGCTGTTGTTTTTGTGTCTTGTGGGCCCGAAATGTTTTTCCGTATATTCATTTAATACATATCCTCGGGATTTGATAAAAGGCTGTCAATGCCGGTTAATTTTTAAATTCGTCTATAGGATTGCAACATGTCTTTTGGAATAAAGGTGAAACTGATGCCCTCCCTTGTCACATTCATATTTCTGTATACCTGTAAATCGTGGGCCTTGACAGCTGAGTCAGAGAGAAGAAGGCATGCCTTTATGATGGGGCTACTAAAAAGGACCACGTAACAAATGTAGATATTCGAAAAAGGTCAAAGACCATGGTCAAGAAACGGAAACTAAGGTGGTTTGGCCACATCTCAAGGTCTTCTTGTTTAGCAAAGACGTTTCTACAAGGCACAGGGAAAGGTAAAAAGAAGAATAGACAGACAGAAGAAGAGTTGGGATGACAACATTGAACTCTAGACAAGGATAGACTTCACACCGGGTAGGCGGCAATCGAAAACGCTCTTAACAATCGATTAACGCGGATCCAAAACAGCGTTGTCGATTGCAAATGAAAGTGGTCTAAGTACCGAAATCATAAGTCTGAACTCGTAAGTCCTTTAAACATTGACATTTCCGTAATATTTGGGAAATAGTCGCCAATTTGCAATCGAAAACGTTGTTTCTAACTGTTTTTGATCCGCGTTCGTCGATTGCACGAGCGTTTTCGATTGCCGCCTACCCGGTGTGGACTTTGCCCGCACAAATAGGGCAGCTGAAGACAGGACTAGGTAGTAAGGGATAGTTGTGTATTAATATGTGGTGCTCCAACGACCTTGGAAGAGTATGGGACAGACTTCACTAGACTTTGTTGATGCTATGCAAAACTGATCTTATAGAGATGATATTTGGCTTAATGTGATAAAGTCGTCGATTTGTCACAATGTACAAATGTGTAACTGTGGATTAATAAAACTATTTATGTAATGAACTTTGTTATCTCTTTGTATGTATATACATGTATATGTGTGTGTGCTTTTTAGACGGACATATGTCAGAAAAGCTCATGTAGCAAAATGTGCTACCCAATTTAAATACTGAATAAACCGACTGTCTTGGTGCCTTCTATATGAGGGGAAGAAATTATTGAATAATTATATACCTATGCTGTTCCAGTTTTTATCTCGCTTTAACGAAAGTACATGAATAGCTAGTAACTTTGCAACTTTCTTTTCCATCAGGAGACGGACTTGCAAATGCTGAGAAGATGGTAAAGAAAGTTGCAAATAAAATGGCAAAAGATGGCACTATAGACGCGGAAATGAAAAAGTATTTAGTTCCAAAGTACGCTAAAAACGGAAAATTAAAGGGAAACCCAAAATTGCACAAAGATCACAAACCGTATAGAGCAATAGTAAACAATATAGGGACTTCAACGGAAAGGATGGCCGAGATAGCAGAGAAGGAACTGAATGAGTATGTAGAGAGTACACCCAGCTACTTGAAGGATAAAACAGACTTCTTGTGCAAGTTACAAGAAGTGGTTGCACCATTACCAGAGGATTCAATTCTTTTCTGTTTCGACGCTGTAAAATTGTACCCCTCTATACCCAGGGAGGAAGGTACGCAGGCATGCCGGGAAGCTTTGGACACCAGATCGGAAAAGTCTGTCGGAACAGAGGAAGTGATGGAAGTGATAACAACAGTTATTAGAGAATACTGTGTTCGAGTTTGATGGTAAAGAGTATATCCAGACAAAAGGAGTAGCCATAGGCTCAAAGTTAGGAAGAAATTTTGCATGTACCTACATGCGAAAATGGGATGAAGCGCTTGAACAGTATGAAAAACACCCGCTATTTTATAAGAGGTTCATAGACGATGGTTTTGGAATATGGGCGCATGAGGAGGACCTTGTGAAATTCCAAGCTTGGGCGAATGGGATACACCCTAATATTCAAGTGGAAATAAGATGGAGCAACGCAGAGATTGAGTTCCTGGATACAGTGGTGAAGATAGTAGATGGTAAACTCATAACTGACCTCTATACCAAAAAGACAGACAAACACTTGTATGTTCAAGTTAAATCAAGCCACCCCGACAAGTGTGAAAAGGGCAATACCTTACGGGCTAGGGATACGAATGAAGAGAATTTGCAGTAATCCAGAAGACTATGAAAGACATAGGAAAAATCTCAAAACCCAATTGAGAAAACGGGGCTATAGTGGCAAGTTTATTGAAAATAAACTGCAAAGGGTTGATGGGCTGCAAAGGCAGGATCTACTTGCTTACAAAGATAGACACAAGAAAAAGCAAGAAAGGGTGCCACTCGTACTAACATACATGAAACAGCTACCGGGGGTTGAAGAAATTGTTAAGAAAAATATGAAAACAATGTATAAGTCTGAACGCCTGAAAGAAGTGTTTAAGCAACCGCCTATCTTAGCATATAGAAGAGATAGGAATTTAGGTGACATGTTAGTGCACGGAAAGTTGAATAGAGTGACGAGACAGAGAAATGGATCAAATTTCAAAAGATGTAGAGAAAGTTGTAAGGTATGTGAGCTTTTGGAGGTAGACTATTTTGAGGGACAGGAGGTAGGAAGGAAGAACAGATGTAACTGTTTAGTGAGAAATGCGGTTTATGGTATATACTGCAAGCGATGGGAAAAGATAATGTATGTTGGGGAAACCTCGAGAACGGTAGGTGAACGATTGAAAGAGCATATGGCAGACGTAAGACTAGGGAGAGATAAAGCAGTAGCTAATCATTTCAGAACTGAGAATCATGACATAAATGATGTCGGATTTAAAATTCTGGAATTGATAACGGACAAGTCTCGGTACTACAGGCAGATTCGGGAATTGTTTTGGATTGAGAAACGAAATACCGAGGTCCCCGAAGGTTTGAATACGAAAGCGAGTTTAGGTGTACTCTGGAGAGAATATAAATAAGTCAAAAGTATATTAGTAACATTTATAAAGGTAGCGTAGAAGACAGAAAATATCAATAAAAAGTTGTAAGTTATAAAATAGCGGTTTAATTGAAGTTTCATAGAAGTATAGCTGCGTTGATGTTGTTGTTGTTTTTTTGTGTGTGTATTTACAATTTTCTTGATCTGTGTTACACAGATCAAGAAAATCAGAGGTAGGGAGAACATCTCAATTGGCACCTGGAATGTAAGGACTCTGAGGCCAGCTGGGAAGCTTGAAGAGCTGACTCATGCAATGGACAGGTATCACTGGAACATACTGGGGCTCTGTGAGATGCGCTGGAAAAACTTTGGTGAGATGTCAACAGATGACAGACACAAGGTTTATCTCAGTGGAGAAGAGGACAAACATGAGTATGGGGTTGGATTTCTTGTGCATAAGGACATGGTGAGTGCTGTCTTGGGATGCCGACCAGTCTCCAGCAGACTGATTTCAATTCGCCTGAGAGCAGCTCCTTTCAACATCACCATCACACAGATTTATGCACCAACATCTGGACATGACGACAATGAGGTAGAACACTTCTACCAGCAACTCCAGGAAATCATAGACCAAACACCCAAGAAGGACATTCTGGTTGTACAAGGGGATTGGAATGCTAAGGTTGGAAAGGATGCACAGGCAGACTGGGAAAACGTTTGTGGACCCTACTGCAATGACGAGACAAATGAGAGAGGTCTCAGACTTCTAGAGTTTGCAACCTGTAACAGCCTAGTACTGACAAACACCCTTGGCCCTCACAAACCATCAAGGAGATGGACATGGCACAGCCCAGATGGGAAACACCACAATCAGATTGATTACATCTTGGTGAGGAAGCGCTTCCGATCAGGAGTCAACATCCATAGGACAAGGAGTTTTCCTGGAGCAGACATAGGAAGTGATCATGACCTGGTCATGATGACCTTCCGAGTTCGTCTGAAGAAGGCTAGAAAGCCAACCCAGCCAAGACTGAAGTTTGATCTTGAGAAGCTAAGGGACCCAGAGGTGGCATGCACTTTTCAAGCAACAATAGGTGGAAAATTTGCACCACTCATTGGTCTGAGGGATGATGACATGGACATAGATACCATGATTACCACCTACAATACAGTAGTGACTGATGCAGCCAGTGAGATACTTGGGAAGGAACGTCACAGGAAAAAGCCATGGGTCACTAGAGATGTTCTCGACCTATGTGATGAGAGGAGAAATTTGAAGAAGAAGAGGTATGAAGCAGGAGGAGCAGAAGAATACAGGGAAGCAAACAAGGGGATTCAGAAGGCAGTGAAGAAAGCGAAGGAGGACTGGATAGCTAGTCAGTGCGAGGAGATCGAAACTTGCCTGAACAAAAACAACAGCAAGAAAGCATATCAGCTGGTGAAGGATCTAACTTCAGAGAAACAGGGTAGATCCACAACTATCCAGGACAAGTCTGGGAAAAGCCTTACAGAAGAACAAGAGATTCTCAGCAGATGGACAGAATATTGCTCAGAATTATACAACCATGAGACTGATGGTGACAATACGGTTCTGGACTGCAGTCAGCCCCCAGATGAAGATCAACAACCGATCCTTCTTGAGGAAGTTGAGATTGCAGTAGCAGCACTGAAGAAGGGAAAATCTGCCGGAGTTGATAATATACCAGCAGAACTTGTTCAAGCTGGAGGGGAGACCATGATTGATGTTTTAACAGATATCTGTAACAGGATCTGGAGAACAGGAGAATGGCCTACCCCATGGACTCAGTCGCTGATTATTACTCTCCCTAAAAAGGGCAACCTACAGCTCTGCCAGAACTACAGAACCATCAGCCTCATCAGTCATTCAAGCAAAGTCATGCTGAAAGTTATCTTGAACAGGCTTAAGCCACAAGCCGAAGAGATAATCGCTGAGGAACAGGCTGGGTTCCGAGCAGGAAGGAGCACCACAGAACAGATCTTCAACCTTAGAATCCTGTGTGAAAAGTATCCCCAACATCAGCAGAATCTGAACCATGTCTTCATTGATTTCAAAAAAGCCTTTGACAGGGTATGGCATGCAGCCTTATGGGCGACCATGAGGAAGTACAATATCAATGCAAACCTAGTTCGCACCACTGAGCAGCTATACGACAAGGCTACAAGTGCAGTCCTGATAAATGGCAGCACAGGAGAATGGTTCAGAACAACAGTTGGAGTAAGACAAGGATGTCTTCTGTCAGCCACCCTCTTCAATATTTTTCTCGAACGGATCATGTCCGATGCTCTGGAAGAACATGACGGAAAGGTTAGCATAGGCGGCAGAAATATTACCAACCTGCGGTTTGCCGATGACATAGACGCCCTTGCTGAGGAAGAGCAGGAACTAGAAGCTCTAGTTCAAAGTCTCGACCAGACCTGCACAAGGTATAAGATGGAGATCAGTGCTGAGAAGACCAAACGGATGACAAACAGCGCAGATGGCATCCAGAGGGAGATCAAGGTAAAGGGACAGAAGCTGGGTACTGTAAGCAGCTTCAAATAGCTTGGAGCAGTTGTCTCAGATGATGGCTCGAAACAGGAGGTTCTCTCAAGGATAGCACAAGCCACTTCAGCTCTTGCCAAGCTGAAACCAATTTGGAGAGATAACAACATATCTCTTGGATCGAAGGTGACACTTATGCGCTCCCCTTGTCATTTCCATATTTCTGTATGCCTGTGAATCATGGACCTTGACAGCAGAGTTAGAGAAAAGAACGCAGGCCTTTGAGATGAGATGCTACCGAGGGTACTAAACATTTCGTACAAGGACCATATAACCAATGAGGAGGTTCGCAGGAAGATCCAAGCAGCCATTGGAGAATATGATGAACTCCTGACTTTGGTCAAGAAATGGAAACTAAGGTGGTTTGGCCACGTCTCAAGGTCTTCTGGTTTAGCAAAGACAATTCTTCAGGGTACAATGAAAGGAAAAAGAAGAAGAGGTAGACAGAAGTAGGCAGAAGAAGAGGTGGGAAGACAATATCAAGGAGTGGACTGGAATGGATTTTGCCAGCTCAACTAGGGCAGCTGAAGACAGGACAAGGTGGAAAGGGATTGTTTTGAAGTCAGCTGTGGTGCCCCAACGACCTAGTAAGGTTATGGGAATAGATTAGAATAGAATAGAATTTACAATTAAAAATTGGCATTCGCATGTATGTATGGTAAGATCCATGCTTTACTCCCATGTTAGTATCATATTATTCATTAGTTTCTCTCATAATTTTCACCATTGAAAACAATTTGTACATTTCTCTTACAACTTTTGACAAGTTCTCTTCTTGTAAGAATATCAGAGTACTCTCAGAGTGTTCGTGAACACAAAATACACAAAATTTCCGGCAAAACACCTTCAGGAAAGAGACATGGTAAGATTCGTAGAGTTGTGCTGTCCGATTTCGCGCCGTTATTTGTAGCGCCTACAATGTGACGTGACGTTGCGACGGAACGTCGCGGCAAAATTTTCTCAACGTCGCATAGCGTAAACAAGCTACGGCAATAGGGCAAAATGTAATTATCTTGAAAAATTTTGTTTCTTTGATAAAGGCAATACGCCGAAACGTTAGCACGGGTTATCACACCGTACATTCGATTATTAACATTTTGTAAAAAGACAGGCGGTACGGAATAAAGCAGTTGTTTATGTGCTCACGTGCATTTTCGCGGGTAAGTCATTTTCTCATTTTCTGGTGAGCTAGCTCGACTTTTTCTTCAATTTTCATAGCGAGAGTTCATATTTTGTCTCATTCTCTGAAACGGTGCAAATAGATGAAAATAATTCTGGGCCATTATCTTTTTATTCGGTTGCCAGGTGACGCTAAATATACGGGAAATGACAGTCGGTATCTCTTGATTTGGTAAGGAATATAACAGGCGGCAAATACGGAAGACACGGTCGTTTTTATTCATTTTTATGATACGGTTCTGTCACAGACGGGACTAAGTACTAAATTCTAATTGCAAATTCATAATTGAGCCGCGACACGACAAAACCAACAATGTGGTTGTGCGCCCAGCGCAGACTCAGATCAGCCTGGGCATTCGCCCAGTCTGATCAGAATCTTCGCTGTCTGCATGGAGGTAGCTTAGACCCTTTGTTACCCTTTGAGCACTAAACAAAGAGTCTGGTCAAACTGAACGGATGCCCAGGCTGATCTGAATCTGCGTTGGGCTCACAACCACCTTGTTGGTTTTGTCGAGTCGCGGCTCAATTATGTTATGCCATTTTCATTTCCTATTTTATATCTTAAAGACCCGGAGTTATTTACCTATTTACATGTACTAAATTGGTCATACATTTGTCGTGGACAGAATTGTACTGTATCCTGTAACTGGATTTTAGATAACCAAATAATTGGTTAACATAATTATAACTGTCAGTAACATAATGCCATCTTGAACCATCAAGCTCCGATAAAGTACTAATGAACCTCTCTCATCAACGTCTGTGACACCAGGAGAACCAAGCCCCGAGGTTATAAAACTTTTTTTTATGCTCAACTCAGCTGAGCATGAAACTTCTCTGATGATAAATATGTTGGCATTTTCATATTTATAAGCAGAGAAAATTTCATACTCAGGTAAACTTAACAAAAAAAACTGTACTTATCAGTAATCGCCATATATTTGCAGGTAAAATTTCATGCTCAGCTGAGTTGAGCATCAAAAAAGTTTATAACCGTGGGGCCTGGTTAAATCTTAAAGACTGTAACCGACTTGAAAGACTTAAAGCTGTCGCTATAGCTTAACCTGCTTATTATCAACGTTTCCCGCCGTTTTACAGGGTTTTTAATTTTTTGAGAATTTTTCTGCTCCCTAGAGAAAGAAATCCTTCCAAAAGATTTACTCCAGTTGAAAAGGACAGAGGTGTTTTCCTCTGAATTGAGAATGTGTGCATGCTGTTACGTCATGCGCAGTTCTCTTCTGCTACATGACAAGGGCATAATATGTTCTGTATGAAAAGATCGAATATTGCACAACAATCTTCTATTTTCTTCTTTTAACACAGCAGGAGCGGCTGTAGCGTAGTGGATAACACTCCAGACTACCAATCCAGCGGTCGCAGGTTCGATCCCCCGCTTCTCCGGTCTTTCGGATGAGACTTTAAACCGAGGTCCCGTCTCCATATGACCTCGTTGTTGGTGGGACGTTAAACCCGAGTTCACTCACTCACTCACTCGCTCATTTAACACAGCATGCATACAACGTCTAAAAAATTTTGTGATGACGTCAATGCAACGTTATGACATCGCAACAACCTTGTATAGATAATAATAAAGCGTCATAAGCTTGCATCCACGTCGTTACAACGTTGTTTTGACGTAATGTGTCAGAACGAAATGTCTCATTATTTGTGATGACCAATAGGGTTTACTAGGCATTTTCAATCTTACAAGTATGCGTAACAACTCACGCGCATGCTACTTCGATTTTTCATGTGGACATCTCGGTTTTGACACTGAATGGCAAGCTTCTAATATCTTCGCATTGTCTTCTAAAAGGTAAAAGGACGATGTGATTCATATACAGCCGATCTGAGCAAAGCCTGAACAATCTGATTATGTCCACATGATGATCTGTATATGCATAACTCGGAGTTCCTCTCGTGTGTTAAGAAATCACATCTATGACAACCCGGTATAACTAAGTTACTGATGATGCTTAAGCTGATATGAGCTGGTCTAGTCTAGTCTAATCTATCCCATAGCCTTGCAAGGTCGTTGGTGTACCACAGATGACTTTACAACAATCCCTTTCCACCTAGTCCTATCTTCAGCTGCCCTAGTTGAGCTAGCAAAGTCCATTTCTTAACATTGTCTTCCCATCTCCTTCTTCTTCTCCTTTTTCCTTTCACTGTGCCCTGTAGAATTGTAATTGCTAAGCCAGAGGACCTTGAGTTGCGACCAAACCACCTCAGTTTCCGTTTCTTGACATGAGTGTTTACGTTTAATAGCAAACGTTTTGATTTAAAATTGCAATCCATCCATCCGTCCGTCCGTCCATCCATCCATGCTTACATCAAGTCAGAAAAAAAACTGCGAGTGCCAAGACCAGTCTGCAGTAACCAACCATTTACCAACCAATGCATTTGGCACACAACGTTGAATCAACATAGAATCAACGTTGATTTAACGGAATGACATTGACTTAACGATGTTTTAATTTTGAGTGAATGATACTGTGTGCCTGCTGGGTAAGTTTTCTAACAGGAGTTGTTTTTTTGTAATTTTGAGGAAAATACAATATTTATTCATTCATAATCATCTCATACTTATTAGTTTAAATTATTCTTTAAATCAGTCAGTTGATTAGCAGATAGTAGGAGTCTGTTTTAACTTTGTTATAATTATATCAACCAGCAGGCACAAAACGTCGAAAAGGCGCTTACGGACGTGAGTGCGACGTCATAACGACGTATCGACGTCAGCTTGACGTCGGTAAGACGTCATGTGCCTGCTGGACACGTGGAAATAGAAGAAAAAACTAAGCACGACGTAAATTCCTGGCATTATGAGCGTTATCTTTTTTTGCTGTACTAAACGCCTATAGATATTAGGTCTCGACACAAAAATAAAATTTGCAATGTTAATTTTCATCTGCCATCATCTCAGTGCGCTCGCACGAAGTCTTACAATAACCGCTGAAAGATCAAGAGATCGCCAAATCCACCTTGTAGCATGTGAAAAGTAACCTATCGAGTCGAGTACCTTTCACACCCTTGGCTAACTATGTATATACAAGGGCTATTACGATACGAAAAAGAGCTGTTAGAAACGAAAAATTCATGGTAATCAAACGACCTGATGATGGCCTGATGACCAGGTCGTTTGGTAACTATGATTTTTTCGTTTCGTAATGTTCAACTCATTTTCGTTTCGTAACATCCTTGGTTGGTTGGTTGATTTGATGCTTAACGTCCACGGTAAACAACTAAGGTCATGTCGGGACGGTCAGTTAACCTAACCACACTATTCCTGGGCAGGCTTAGACCTCCTAAGCGGTTAACCAGTACTAAGTGCACATACTTTCGCCAGTAACTGACAACTGCCCTTCTTGAATCAGCGGAAGGAGAAACGAAAGTATGTGGCCAGACCGGGATTCGAACCCAGGACCTCTGACTTACGAGTCAGGTGCCCTACCGATTGCGCTACCCGGCCCGGCCGTAACATCCTTGAAAACAAAGTATGAAAGTTAACATTGCAGCTCAAATCCAAGATAAAAGGCGATAGTTGGACTAAACATAAGCCTTCCCAGCGGGCACAGGATGTCGAAATGACGTCGAACTGACGTCGATGTGACGTCATAATGTCTCGACAACGTCAGAACAACGCCATTTTGACGTTATGTGCCTGCGGGATTATTTCAGCGCTCCTATAGACGAAATACCAACAAAGTGGTATGTGCCTCCAGCGTAGACTCAGATCAGCATTGGAATCTTCCCAGTCTAATCAGAGTCTTCGCTCTGCGCTGAAAGGGTAGCTAAGGGTCTCTGCTAGCTCCACGCAGACAGCGAACACTCTGATCAAACTGGGTGGATGAAATACCCCGCAACGTGCAAGGTCTACACTGGGTCTCGCTGAAGCTGCTGGATTATCGACCCTACCTGCGGACGAATCATACCAATCTCACTTATAGCACGATACCCAGAGTAGAGCTTACCTTACATGCTGCGGGGATCTCATGCTAAACATTCGGGAATACGGGGATTGTACTGAGAGAGAGAGAGAGAGAGAAGTTGTGAGACTTGTTTAAAGTGGGTCAAATGTAAAAAAAAAATATTATGATAGAATACAGCCTTTCCTATGTCTACACAAAATACAGTTTTAGATATACACATATGAGAGAGAGAGAGAGAGAGAGAGAGAGAGAGAGAGAGAGAAAGGTCAGTTGTGAAACATGTATATAGTAGGTCAAAAAGTATAGAAAATAAATATTTGGACAGATAACGAGAGGTTGGAAAAGGGAGAGACACTTTGAAACTTCATTCAGTAAAACGGAAAAAAATATAGTAGTTATCTTAAAAAATTGGGACAGAATTATCTACATTTTTCGTGTTCACCCAGATTACACTGCCTGTCTAACTGGGATCGGCATCATTAGCTAGTCCGCTACCAGTTTTGAGAAAACTGTGGCTTGAAATTAACATTATAATTAAAAAGTGTCCCATAATTTATTAAGGAAAATAATTATGGTAAGTGGGTATTACTTGTTCGATTTACCCGTAGAGACATTGTTAACTAGATCGTTAATTATCCTACTGTAAAACACGCATGTGCATGCGCAGACACAGTCTAGTCAGTTTTAAAAAACACAATCAATATTTATATCTTACCAACAAATAAAAGCATCGCAAACGACTGCGTGATACTCCGCCACTGCAAACCTATTTCATTCACCGATTTTTCCAGATTTATTTTTTTTCTCTGAAAAACGCCAGAGCATGGGCAGCAAGACCTCAAAGCTTTTTTTCATGACAGGACACTATATTACTCTGATCACTTTCTATAACCTCCCAAAATATCACTTACCACTCTGATCATACACAATTTCTGTGATTTTATACATGTATGTGACCATGGGGCAGAGGCAGACAACCCCCTAAGGGTCAAATTTGGATCACCACAAGAAACTTTTAATACTTCTATCATCAGTTGTGAGTTTCTGAAAAATCTGTTTATGATTTTATATAGATTTTATCATTTTCTACGCAGGTATATACCTGTAGCCTGGAAGAGGGGGAGCCTCAATGGAAGCTTTCATTACTCTGATCATTTGCTGAAAGTTTTAGAAAAACTCTGATTTTATACAGATTTTTTCATGACTTTACACGAAATATAGCCCCAGGGCATGGGCAGATAACCTGCGAGGATAACATTTCTTTGCTAATACAAAGCTTTTGTTACCTCGATCATGTTTGTGAAGTTTCATGATGATACTCCAAACAGTAGAGGAACAAGAGGCCAAAAACCATTTTTTATACATTGACAAGTGCCGTTACTCTGTCAGAAATCATCGAAATTTGCCCATTAACAACCTTAAGTGAGACATTCTTGATACAAAGGCATATGCAAAATTTGAATGAAATCCGTTGATAAATACTTAAGTTATCGAACGGAAACTAAGTACGGACGGACGGATGGACAGACACACGGACGGCCAACGTGAAAACATAATACCCCGCCACTACCGTGTGACGGGGTATAAAAAGAAAATCCATTAAAATCCATAGACCTTTGAATCCTCATATTTTAGGCTGTAGCTATTCATCCTGACATAATGACCATTGTGTTGAAAACCAAAGGTATAGTTAAACAAGGTGACAAACAGTTAAAACCGCAAGTACTTTACATGTGACATGGCAGGAGGGTAATCACGGGGGTAATACAAATTTCCCTACCTGTGCTTTCGACCGAGTCAGTCAGTTACCATACATGCAAAAGTGGCTGTCGACCGAGACAAGCGACAGCAGTATGAGCTTGGTCGAAAGTCTTTAACAATAGTATCATTTACCGTTACTGGTTATGCTTACGATCGTATTCTCGGTCGACAGCCACTTTGCATAGTACAGACTCGGTCGAAAGCACAGGTAACCAAATTGGTATTACCCCCGTGGTAAAATGTGTCTTGAGTTTACAAAAATCCTAGCATTGATCAAGGAGATGTAGAGCGGACATGGAAGTTAATTGACAGACGGACGAACTGCAACTAGACGGATGGATAACGCCACGACATAATGCGACCCATCTTTCGAAAGGGGTATAAAAATGATCATAGCTGATACCAACCAGTGATGCGCTACCTAAACGCATCATCAACAGCAAACTTCTCTTTATGAATACGGGGAAAACTCTGCTACGATCATCTTTGCTAGCCAAGGGTACTAAGTCCACTTTGTTCCTTACCATTTGCCGACGACCTGTTCGCAAATCAGATTTCCCACAGCGCCGCTTTTGGCTGCAGCTAGTTGCTCCCCCGGCGTGTTATCGTTAGATCAGAAGATCTGTTTCAAAACACACTTTTTGCACAACTGCGCATGATCGTTCAAAAACACTAATGAATTGGTTAATCTTGACCGTCTACTCCTGTTTTGTTGTTGATTGGTTGTTTTGGGTTTAACGGCTCTTTGAGACAGTATTTCAGTCTATATCGAACCGTCCTGTTTGGTAACTGTTAACGGTATCCACGATGTTTTCTGTTCTGTTCTGTTTCAATTCTCGTAACGGCGTTCCCCAAATGGGTCAGCGGTGCGTTACCATAGTTGCACACACCTGACGCCGAGTGTCCGTCTATCACGATATTTTCTACCGACAAAGCGCCTATTATGCGGAAAATATTTTGTTACGGATAATTTGAGTGGCTGTGATGGATGTTATTCGCATCCAAGAAATGATGCAGTGGGAAAAATCGTTTTACGAATATGCCGTTGGCCAAGGGTACGTAATGCCTCATTCACACGATCAAAGTTTCTTTGTCACAAAAACTTTGACCGAGAAAGTTTAATTTGGCATATTTTTTGTCATTCACACGAGCACATATTTCTATGACAAACCTACTTAGTCACAGGAACTTTGCCCGTGTGAACGAGGCTTATTAAGACATCATTTGCTTGTGACGATGTGCTACGACATTAAATCGTGCCTTATCAATTCAAATGTTGAAGACAACAAGTACATTACAGAAATAGGAGCGAACTGTCCAACACCTGCGGCCAACACTGCCAAACGTTTTACTTCAATATGACTGTTATACTCCGTATTGAAATGTGTTTCATCCGTCCGTTTTCTTCCGTAGAAAGCGACTGCCATGACCCGTATACGTGAAAATTCCATATGGTATGAAAGACGCCGCTTTTGCTCAAGTGTTATCTATCAACGTGATCTTACTTATGAATTTATATTTGCTTTAGATGTCTGGCTACCAAAAAACATCAAAACATTTTTATAAATTATTTACTTATAGGAGAAATTAAGATTACAAAGACAAAATTCGATGGCAAAATTCATCCTTTTCATATTCTTGTGAAATTTCTCGTCAGTAACGAAGATAAAAACGAAAACGATGGCATGCAAATATGAACATGATTACATACAAAAACGATAACTATCTATCTGCCACAAAATACATGCATAAAGTAGAAAAAATAAAGAAAATAACCCACCCGCGAAAAGGCACGTGCCTCGGTAAACATCTGTATTTTCCGTACCCGACCGGATTCTCCCAAACTGTTAAAGGTCGTATGTACGGTGTGGTTATTGTATTAATGATTACTATTATTTATCCCTTTGGATAATTATTTACGGATGCAAAAGAACTTTGTTTTTTTATGTTCGTGTGATGATAGTCTGGTGCATTAAGGTGTGCTCCTGCCTGTCTGTCGGTCCGTCCGTCCGTGTGTTACACTTTTGGGTAAACAGTTTGTTTAGTCACAGGCGCTTGAAGTTCTGTCAAAAACGTCCAAAAAAGAACATAATTACTGACCTATAATATAGCCATTACCAAATGGCAGGTGTGCAAGTAACGATTCAGACTCCATTACGGTCTGTTACTTCCGGCAGGTGTGAGGAGAATGATGCTGAGCAACTTCGATGTTCGCAAAAAGAGAAAACAAAAATGGCGTCAGAAAGCAGCAACTCAACATAATTTGTTACTTACAGGCCAGTGTGGTACTGGAAAGTCCTTTTTATACGGTAAGCCCCGACCTCAGACCTGTCAAGTGAACTCCACTGTAATGCCATGACGACAGAAATGACCATCTATTCCTATGACCATTATCGATCCTGAGCTGACGAGCCATTTTCACAAAACCAAAAGTCCTTTTTCTTGAATTCAGGCATTTTTGTTTTGCAAGCAGATCTTGAACGTATCTTTAAAATTCCTTTTTTTACTGACACCGTCGTGTTTACGCGTCGTTTTTACAGCTGTGTTTTGATCAGAAGGCCTCGTTCTCAGTTATACTGATGTCATGCTGACGTTTGCCGTTGACACATATTGGTGAGGCACCCGAAGGGGAATTTACACTGAGTTGAATAGAACAGAACAGAAAACTTTATTTCCAAAGGCAAGGCGTGTAATATCGTGATCAGAAGGTGGAGTGATACTATTATGTAATGATTATGCATATTTTCAGGCAAATGTGCTACCAAGAAGGCTAAATATGGAGAAAATAGATGCTGTACAAGAGGCACACAGCGAGAAAATAGCGTTCAATGCCCTTGTATTTTATTGTCTTGCGCGTTTTTATATAGATCTACTAGATCTACGTAGTTACACCCTTTATTTATGTATTTATTTATTTTTTTTTTTTTTCATTTAGGGATGGTCTTTTCAGGGTTACCGCAGTGTTTCACAAGGCTCCATATATATTCTTTTTTTTCTTTCAAAGGAATACTATCATTAAATTTTTAAGGCCTACTGATGATTTCGCCCCATCCCACCAATCCCCAGCAATCCGAGCTAGGCTCGAACGAGTCAGCCAACAGGGCTGGATTACTTTTGTGTGTTTATGTGTTTATGGTGGTGGGTCTGAGCCACTTGGGGAACGTCGTTAGGAGAATCGAACTGATCTAAACAAAGTTGACATTTTCATCCGCCACCAAACCCCCCCCCCCCCCCCCCCCTCGCCACTTACAAAAAAAAAAAAAAAAAAAAGACCATCCTACCCATATGACTTTTTATTTTGAATACAGCTATTCATCAATAAAAGGATTTAGTATCGGTACGTAACTATAGTTGCACGCACTAGGCGCCGAGTGTCCGAAAACTTTGTTCCGTGGAACATTGATTTTTTTTTCTTCTGGTGGTTTCATCATCTAGCATTCGAGCTTCACTGATATTGCAGTTTCAGGAATTAATACTGGTCAACCAAAATGGTGTTCTCTATCGCCACGTGAACTAGTCACAGGAGCTTGAATCATGTCAAACATCAAGCCCGTACGTAGACTTTCGAAAACAGGTTGCGCATTTACGGTTATTTTGTAAGGGCCGTGGGGGGTTGCTAAGAAATTTCACCATAAGGGTGTGAAATTGATTTCTGGCGGAAAAAAAAACTGCCTGATCATTCGTACAAAGTTCCCGGCGGAGGGCATGCGTTACCTCCCCCCGTGCATACCGGCAACATCCAGGCTTTGAGCTACTACGGAAAATATCGAAATAAACGGCATTGTCGCCATCCTCCTAACCCCTTTTTGTAATAAATGTCTACTACCGTAGATAACCTTGAGAAGCACAAGGAATCAGGAAGGGAAGAAAAAAGTAAGTCAATGTAATATTGCTGTATTAATGATCTTTATAGCGCCCAGAAACCATTTTTTTCTTCGGGCCATCTTTAACAACATGTAATATTTTTAACGTGATATTATACACTGTAAAAAACCGTAGGTTTTACGGTAGAATACCTGGCAACCAGCTGTTATTCCATCAAATTCCCGTTATTTTTACGGGCGCCCGTAAACATCGCGCAGAGTAGGGTAGAATAAGACAGGTATTGTTTTGGTCAATACAATAAAGGTAATTGCGAGTGCGGTCAGTTAACATAACTTGATCATATCGTGATTTCAAAAATGTTCTACAGGCAGACTCCCGTAAAAATAAAAAAGTACGGAAATGAACTGGCAGCTGGTTGCCAGGTATTGACTATTCTACCGTAAAATCTACGGAATTTTAATATTTTTTATAGTGTATAGGTGTTAATGAACCATTTACATACATTGACTATGTGGAGATGTGAAGCACGCCTACGCACAGCCGTTTGTACATGCACCATTTGCACACCCGTGCTAGTTTGCTACATGGAACATTGATTTGGTCATATAAGCTCTGCTTTAAGCGATTTTTTGTGGACTGTACCGATGTGTATAAATTCCGGCGAATCACTCACAAATTTAACATAAAGCCCTTCGGGCTGTACTCAGCTGGAGACTGATTCGCCGGAGTGTACACAAATGTTTGTGAGTGATTCGCCGGAGTTTACACATCGATAAAGTCAGAAATAATGCACACTGATAAAATATATAAAAATAAATTCATCCTACTATTTATGTTAATTTAAACATTAGCTATCAAAGCTATTTTATCAACTAATAAATGTTAAAAAAAAACTGTACGTATATTCTACATTTGCTTTGCATCAGCCGATGCAATTTTCCATAACAAATGAGCCGTGACACGAGAAAACGAACAAAGCGGTTGTGTGCAAAGAACAGTGCCCAATCTGATCAGAGTCTTTGCTGTCTGCATAGAGGTTGCTTAGACCCTTGGCTATCCTTAAAGCCCAGAGTGAAGACTCTGATCAGACTGGGCAGATGTCCAGGCTGATCTGAGCCTGTGCTTTGCACACAGCCACTTTGTTGGTTTTCTCGTGTCACGGCTCAAATGTTTGATAACGTTGCACTATTGGACACATGCTTAAAAACAAGCTCTTAAAAAGTGGCACTGCAGTAACAGAGACTAACGTTCAGATACTAAAGTTTTCGACATACTGATCCCACCAAACAGTGTAGACCTAGATAAGACTACTCCTGCCAGAATACGCGGACCAGGATCCTTTCCGTTTGCCAAATCCACCAACATACCCCGAGCACATCCCTGCATGGCAAAGCCAAGTTCAGTTTTCAGAGTAATTACAGAGCTAGTGGATAGCCAGGGAGTGAATTGCAGGGATAGCTACCGACCTAAAGCATCTTCAGGCGCACAGCTAAGACTATGTACCTATCTTCACTTAGTTGGAATTATGTCTGTCCGATTTTATTGCTATCACTAATGTCCAAAATTCGAAATAGTCATATCAATAATTCAGCCCATTTATTGATATCCATAATTTGATTTATAGATATTCATAATTCGTATGAGTGATATCAATAATTCGGATTAGTGATAATTCGGATTAGTGATATCCATAAATCGGGCTTCAATTTTTACATCCATAATTCGAATGAGTGATATCATTATATGGGCTGAATTACTGATATCTCATACATGTATTTGAACTATGGATATCCATAATTCGAATTATGGATATCTATAACGGGGGAAAAATATTTAAATAACGGCACCCCATAAATATTCGCCTGAACTGTGTACTGACATGTTGCTATTGACGTGTTGCAACATCTCTTTTCAGAGCCCATAACGAGACCCAGTAGGACCGTAATACTGAAATTTCTTTGGCGGCGTTTGCACCCTCCTTAGTGAGGAACTTTATGACTGCTCTAAACTCTTTAAGCCCCAGTGACGCAATTAGCAAAATTTGCAAAGAGCGTAGATCCTGATGAGGCGGCTCATAATGAGCCGCCTCATCTAGATCTACACTGTTTGCCCTCTCGTCTTTGAATTCTCAATATAAAAAGTCTTGGACAAGGCATTTTTTTAATTTTTGCAGACGTAAATTTTGTCGTCTGCTTTTTGGTAGTGAAAGAGTTAACTCAATATTCTGACTTTCCATTTTTGCCTATCGTTACGGAGCCCGGGAGGGGACATGGCAATACATATACTGATTTTGTTCCCACGAAATGCATTTCGTTCCCACGCATTACTTTTTCGTTCCCTCAGTTTAGCATTTCGTTCCCTCAAATTGATATTCCGTTCCTACGCTTTACTTTTTCGTTTCCACGCATTCCGTTTTCGTTCCCTCAATGAAGTATTTCGTTTCCTCAAAATAGCTTTCCGTTCCCACGCTTCACTTTTCCGTTGCCTCATAATAGCATTTCTTTCCCTCAAAATAATATACCGTTCCCATGCATTACTTTTTCTTTGCCTTAAAATAATACAGCATTCCCATGAATTACTTTATCGTTGCCTCAAAATAATAATTCTTTCCCTCAAAATAATATTTGGTTCCTCCAAAACAACATTTCGTTTCCACGCATCACTATTTCGTTTGCACGTTCTAAAATTTCTTTCTCTTGCAAAATAAATTCGTGTCCTTAAAATAGTATTTTGTTATCTCACAATAATATTTTGTTCTATCACAGTAGTATTTTGAGCGCACAGATTACTATTCCGTTCGCACGAAATGATATTTCGTTCCCACGATTTACTATTATGAGGCCTCGCAATGAATAATACTATCTATTTTTAGCTTTACACAGATCAGTGTATCATGGGCGTTGAAAAGAGCTCTGTTTTGAATAAGGGCATTTCATAATGATAATCAGTTTGGTCAACATTATATTAACTCTTTGAACATGACAATCGAATTACATTTACAGATTCTACCAACAATTTAAAAATAAGAAACTGAGAAAATGTAGCATCATTATAATTATAATAGGAAAACTTTACGCTGGCACAACGTCTACCCAACGTTGGACAAACACCATTGGCGTTTCTGAACGTTGGGTCAGCGTTGTCCAAACATCGCGTGCTCACTCGGCGGTGTCGACCATCAGTTCGCGGAGTACTTGTATGGTTCACGAGGGGCTCTGGGTTCGTGATCAGTAGAGCCACGATTTTGTCGACATCTGTTACATTTGGGAGGTGGATGGAGGAGCGCAGAGATGGTGATAGTGACGGCTGAATTGCTTCCAGTGAAAGAGAGTCTGCTTTTGTGACTTCCTGTTTGTTTCCTTTGGCAGTGTGACCATTTCGAGGGGCCTGCTCTGGAGGGAGGAATTTGCTCCAAGGGGAGCAAATTCTTTCCTTTGAGAATTGGCCCCAGTTTGGGGTTTGCAGAGACTGGGATGGCTGAATTGCATCCCTTGAAGATGTACTCATTCACCTTATCATTTAGGTACTTGGTAAGCCAGCTAACTCAGGGCCCGGAAATACTCCAGTAATTTAATCGTGACAGTTGGCATAATAACATTTGAGCTATGGTAAAGCTGTGGTATGTGGGTGTACAGATGTGGTGTGTGGGTGTATCTCCATATTTTTCCGCCAGGTTTCCACTGGGAAACAACTGTTATCACTTCCTTCTTGCTTCCTTAGGTGACACTGCCTTTTCTGGCAGGCCTGCTATGGAGCTAGAGCATTTGCTTCGATGGGGGCAAATTCGTTTCTTAGGAGTTGGCCCCGAATTAGAGGGGGCACAAAGATTGGGATGACTGAAAGCACTAGACTGGCTGCAGTTAAGAACCTAGATAAAATGTGGCACACGGAGTCAAACTAAGACTTGTATCATTTAGAATAAAGCATTTAGCCTGGAAACCAGGCTTCTAAAATATACTATGGTTTTGCTCTTACCATCACCGATCATTTTTGTGAGGAAACGAAAAGCTATTTCATAGGAAAGAAATGTTAATTTGAGTGAACGAAATATTATGGTAAGGAAATGAAATATTATTGCGTAGGAAAGAAATGGTAACCCGTGGAAACGGAATATTATCTTGAGGGAACGAAATTTCAATCTGAGGGAACGACAAACTTAATGCGTGTGAACGAAATATTATTTTGAGGAAACAAAATGTTATTTTGAGCGAACAAAATTGTAAAGCGTGGGAACGGAATATTATTTTGAGGGAACGAAATGCTATTTTGAGGGAACGACATGCTATTTTGAGGGAATGAAATAGTAAAGTGGGGGAACGGAATATTATTTTGAGGGAACGAAATGCTATTTTGAGGGAATGAAATAGTGAAGTGGGGGAATGGAATATCATTTTGAGGGAACGAAGTGCTATTTTGAGGAAACGAAAAAGTAAAGCGTGGGAACGGAATGTTACTTTGAGGGAACGAAATATTAAACCGAATGAACGAAAAAGTAAAGCGTGGGAACGGAATATTATTTTGAGTGAACGAAATATTGAATTGAGGGAACGAAAACGTAATGCGTGGGAACGAAATGCATTTTGTAGGAACAAAATCAGTGTATATATTGCTCTGTCCCCTCCCGGGCTCCGTATATGGGTATAGGTTTTCAAACAAAAAGTAAGAGCAAAAAATGTACGTGTTGGCTGAACGACTGTTATCATTCAACTGACAAAGGTTTACACTTGACAAAAATGAAACAAGAAATCTTGAATTGTTAAGAAAAATACCGAGTTCTACGAACGTATTGTAACGGCGTCTGACTATTGGCTGTTATTTCTTCGTTTGTTCCATAATCAGTATCATATCTACTGTTTTCATATCGTAAACACGATCTTGGATTCGCAAAACGAACCATGGTCGAGCGAAACGTGTGTCAACTTCGCATCGCATTTTCCTTTCAAATACGGTCTGACAGCAAGATTTCACTCCTAGATTATAAAATTCTAATGCTAAGTGAACTAAGCATACCCTTTTTAGTCACTTTAATCGGTTTTTGTAGCTGTATTTTTCATCTATTCCTGTTCAAAAGTTTGATTTCTAAGCTGTCATTCGCGCTTGTTTTGGCTTCAATATGTAACTGAACCATAAGTTCCGAGTATTCCGCATAAGTTGCTATGCGCGTGCATTGGTTTCCGCTCTACTATACGCCTTTCCTATAAATCGATTAAGTCGCGCACGAGTTATCTACCCAAGTACACTGTGACGTCATCTATAGGATATCCCATATAATTCAGTACAACTTCAAGCACACATAACATGCATAAAGCAGACGTTTTGTAAATGTAAACTGCAAAAACATCATTGAAAGACCAAATTAAAGTATAATTGCCCCGCTTTCATGTAACATTTTTTATTTATATTCACTTTTATTTATTTATTTTAATATCATATTGAGAATCCCGACAAGTCGCTCTTGATTTCCATGACCCCTTTCATCGACGCCGTGTTTTAACACCCCGGCAATACAGTTACGTTTGTTCAATATAAAAAAGTTACATTTCGTATAAATAAGTTTCGTAAATCTGAAAAGTTATTTCCATTTTCCCGACATTCAGATAGTAACAGTAACTACGTATTATTACCGGACAGATTATAGCGCTGATATTTATGGTTTCTTGTGCGATACATCGATCTAAAAGCATCAGCATCCAGACAGTTTTCCGTAAGTTTGAACCCGAGGTTGAATTTATATTATTTTTTACCATCTCTTACTTATCTTCGGTATTATATATTTCACGGTAGGTGTTCTTAAAGCTGCCTTCCGAACACGTGTCTAGGTAATTCACAATCATAGGTGTTTGTTTATTGTGGCAATGCGCGCAATTCGGTGATTACACAAACGAATTCCGTGTCAGCACACTTTGTTGTCATTTTTAGCGTGTGTCTGCTTTATAATCAGCTAATCGTTCGTTTTGTATCTTTTGTAATAACGGTCTGGACATCTTCCGCGATTTTTTTCTTTTCCTTATGTTTTGGAAACTGTACTGGTGCTACATAGTCTTTCGATTACGGTAATTTTGGCCCGAAATTTTAATGGGAAATCTTTTAGTTTTATGTCAAATTCCCAAATGCTATAAGTTATAAAGCTTATTTTCCGACAAAGAAAGAGCTAAATATAGTTGGAACAAAATAGTTGTCTTAATCTTAACCGTTGAATGTTAGTTTTGAATATACGGAAAACCGGCATTTATTTGGTTACACAATGAAAAACAATAGCCTATCCTATAGATGACGTCATAGGCGTTGCAAGGGACAAAACTCGAACAGACTCTGAATTATAGGAAAGGTGTATACTTTCCAATATGGAGCGCATTGACATTTGGAAACCCGTGGGTGCTATAAATACAAATACGCAGGCGCTGCGAATTGAACAGAACAGAAAAAAATTGAATCTCTTGTTGCGACTGATACCAGCAACGAACTGTCGTCTGTTCCAAGACCCTCTCTTAACACCTTGAAGCTCTTGAGCCTGAATTAAAATCAACTACAACTAGCTTGAAGTTTCTGATTGCTGGCGTAATGCCATATAGAAAGCTAAACCAGCCTGGTCCCAAAGAGGTCTGAATAATCTTTGACTCTTCCCCACCCATCTATCCAGGCGAGCCCTGCGCCCTTCTTGACTGAACACCTTTCTATCCTTTTTCTAAGGCGAAGTTGGCACAGGTTTTATTCTTAACATCTTAAAAAGTATTTTGACTTGATGAATATAATTTTTATCAGAACTCTATCGATCAATGAACGTTGTTTGTAGACATTCTTATTAAGAAATAGTTCCGTATGCCTTGAAAGGCGCACCTTTGAAAGAAGACAAATACAACAACAACAATCCAGCTTGTCACCGTGTTCAACGCTGTATGCGGGTTGTAGACTGTCAATTGGTAACACGTGGATTGTTGATAAATTAACTATCTTTGTGCATTACCATACTTTAATTGAGTAGAGCTATTAGTTTTACAAAGGCGCGCCTTTGAAGGAATACAACAACAACAATCCAGCTTGTCACCATGTTCAACGCTGTATGCGGGTTGTAGTGGCTTGTAGACTGTCAATTGGTAACTCGTGGATTGTTGATAAATGAACTGTCTTTATGCATTATCATTAACTAAGCTTTAAAAGGGTAGATCTATTAGTTTAACAACATCCTTCTTGAAAGACGTGGCAATTGTAATATACGGTCATTATAAAAGGACCAAAACCGTTACATGCTGTTTATATGTAGGTTAACCGTTGATAGTCTCTCGCCATTTTAATGTAATTGATGACCCATTTATAGGATGCATCTAAGTAGATCTTTCAGTCTTTACGGCATATCAATTCGATAATAGTAATTTATATTATTGTAATCTGTTTAGAGTCTGATTTGTACAGTAGAAATTATAGGGTTTACATTTATATTCAGAGACTGATTGTACAAATATTCATCAAGATATAAATGAAAGCAGCATTTGTGTGTAATTTGTCAATATTTAAGTGGAATGTTAATTGTCCAATGAAACAAGGAGTCATATGAAATGATTGTTTCCATTGTGTAACTCATTTATAAGCTATCGGTTCTATACTTTCAATGTAATGTTTCATATTTAAGATACCCCAGCTAATTAGTATATTCTGAATAATAAGGTAATCCAGTTAGTTTATTATCAAGTATTGTTAAGGGCAAACATAATAAACTTGTAAAATTGAAAAATGGCTGGCTGTCTATTCACTTCCCATTAGCATTGAGTACGACCCAGGTCGAACCCCCGAAAATTCATTGTAGCGGCACTATCGCCTCCTGACCTGTCAAAAGTATTTCAGTTAGAAGCACGACCAGGTGGTGCCGGTACAGTATTGAACTCCCCTCGTACATGTATGTATAGTAATTCTTTTAGCATGACCGGGACCATTACAGTTCAATAATATGTGCGGACCAATAGCAGGCTGCTCCTTCGGGGTTTTAGGGGAGCAGTCTGATAAGGGCCTGCACTTTTGGTGGTTCCACTAATGGTGTCCGATTATCTTGTGCAACTACGGTAGTTTCTGGAACTTTCTGCGTATAGGGGATCTTACACGAGTGGTCATTTCATATGAAATTTATGAAACGAGCCTTCATTAATAGCTATGTAGTATTTCTGTTTTATCATTTTCATTTCTTTCTTTTTTTTCTTTTTCTTTTTTTTTTTTTTTTTTTTGCTCGGTTTTGTTTTCATTCCTTTCACCCTGATTTGTTTTCTTTCAATCATTCACGTATGTTGCTGCATTCATATTGTTTTAGGAGATGATTTAAATAAGCTTCAGCTCTCTATCAGATCCTGTACCATATAATATTATGTACAATTGTATAGCAACTTGTCTGAATAAAATATTGTTTAAACCAAACGAGCCTTCGGCGAGTTTTGTAAATTTCATGTGAAATGACCACGAATGTAAGATTCTGTTTATCATGTGCCTCTTTAAAATGGGATCTTAACATCTTCAAACTGAACATAGTTTCAATAAGAAAACGCATTGTTGACAGATTAAAAAAATGTTCTACAGGCAAACATCCGTAAAACTTACGGGAAATGGACCGGCAGCTGGTTGCCAGGTATTCTATCGTAAAATCTAAGGATATTTTTTTTACAGTGGGCTGTCTTGCAATATTTCACCGTTTTTCCTTCTCATATTATATCAGATGTGTTGCTACTATGTTACATGTCTTTATATGTATAATATGTTACCGTATACAAAATAATTTTCGCGGTGTTCCTTTTTTCGCGGTATTTCGCGGTCACTTAGAAACCGCAAATATTAAGATCGCGAAATAATTTCCTGTTTCTTACAAAGTATCTTCTGTGAACACAGTGTTCATATATTTTGTTTCTGTTTGCTTTGGTAATTGCTGGTACTTTTCACTTGAACCAGTTCGTTCATTAACCTGCGGCAGCCCTGTCGCAGGTTAATGAACTAACTGGTTCAAGTGAAAAGAAGTAGTTTTGCTTTTCACGCATGCTGCTACCGCTAAAATAAAAAATCTCTAAAATTTAAGCCTTAACCACGAAAATTTGAACCCGTGAAAATTACCGCATATACGGTATATCCTCTTTTGTCATACCGACCTGAGTGTAATAAAGGACATTTTATGTTATGTTACTGGGTCTATCATATATTGTGGGAAAATTGTAGGTCCACCAGGCAACATTTTAATGGTTACACTTGCCTCTCTCCCTTCTTCATCAATTATTATAACCAATTTTTTTCTCAGCACATTTTTATGCGATAAATTGATTGTTGTGCGAAAACAGACGTACATTCCAAAACTTTAAAGTGGTAATAAACTTTCAAAACTGTAACCCTCCAGATTTTAAATATTTTCTAAATACGTTTACTAATACAAAATTTCCCTTTCTTGTGCAATGTTAAAATTTACAGTTTGCTTTCTGTATTGTACAGTGCAGCAAAACACACACACACACACACACACACACACACACACACACACACAAAGTTAACATTGAACCATATGCGGAACATTTTATTATTTAACTTACTCGGATTAAATTAAAAATATGGAGGGTTAGGCCTACAGTTTTGACAACTTTTCACCATTTAATTAATTGTGATGGACATCCGGTTTTCTAGATCTACTTTGCCAGTTGTGTGTGTGTGTGTGTGTGTCTGTGTGTGTGTGTGTGTGTGTGTGTACTCCTGTCACCTTTCATGTTATTACTGTGTTCATTTTTTCCAGGGGGTGAATAAGAATCATGCACATTCTGGTTTTTCTTGTTCTCTTTTTTCTCTTCTTTTTTTTTCAGCACGGCCAGTCACAAACGCCTGCCTGGATTTTTTTCTTTCTTTCTCTCGGTACTGCACTCGGTCAGTAACTGACCATGATGGCAGGCGCGGGGTGTGGCGCATAAGTTAAAAAAAATGGTATTTACAGAACTTGTGACAAAGCCGCACAGATCTGAACTGTTTACAAGACGTCCTCGGGCATAGGCATTACATGCTCTATCCCTGCCCAACCCGAGGTTTACACTATTTGGGACTTAAACCCCATCCGCAGAGACAGCTTCAGTTGTAAGCCCATTCCAAGCTGCAATTAACCTGGGGAAGAAGGAATTTTCAAACCGTCTCAATAAGCAACTGCATGGACGGTGATACTGAAAGGGGTGGGATCTTGTTTTCATCTTCCCTCTACCGATCTTAGACAAGAATGCTCGCGACTGAGGAGAGAGAGAGAGAGAGAGAGAGAGAGAGAGAGAGAGAGAGAGAGAGAGAGAGAGACCAGGGACATTTTTATGAGAAATGCTCGAGTAATCTAAAATTCGATCCTTTTTGTTTTCAACTCGCTACTCTCGAGTATTTTTCTTCTGTTCAAATATCGTTGTTGTCTTTTATCCCCCCGTACACAATCTGTTTCTGTTTCTGTAAATCCCGCCAGTAGAATGGCGCACCCAGGTCGTTGACCGGTAGATGTTTTACGTTGATTTGTTGTTTCACATAAGTAGGTAAATCCAGGAATAGTAGCTATATACACACTATGTACAGACAGGTTAGACTTGTGGTGGCGGCCACATTGATAAATCGGGGATATGGCTTAATTGGACAAATTTCTGTATAGTTGCAACCTTTTTGCATGCAACCGGAAACAGTACCTACGACAATCATTAAACACAAGTTTTGTTGTCGAACAGGTTAGGCACCGTGTACTAACCACACAAAGCTATTTCTGTTGACATTTTCCCCACTTGCGCCTCCGATGATTTCAAAAATAACCGTTTCACGCGACTGAGTGCGTGACCTGAAAACGTCATCGGATTTTCCAAGTACTAAAGCGGTTGAAAGTTATGTTTATGACCGAAAATAGAAATAGAGCGTGTTTACAAATATTATTGTGGATAAACAGAGAAGTGTAGCTAGATTTTCCATGGATTTATTTCATATTTGTGAAAATGATATCTTTCAAACATGAGCGCTAAGGTCATTCACCTCGAAAACCGGAAATGAGAGACCGTAATGTCGACTGACAGAAATGTCCATATCTTCAGTGGTTTCAAACGCCGATTATGTCGGCATGCGGACGTGTCATAAGGTGTTGTTCTTGCCTCATTGTAACATTTGACCCAAATTTTGCAGACCTTCAAGATTCTTCTTTGTAAACTGTCAGGTAAGCTAAACGAGAATCGTGATTTTCCACTTGCTTACCTGGCCACTATGTGGCTTTATCATAATGGGTGGGGTAATATGTTTATTGCGGGTTTTGACATTTTTGAGTACAGAACTTCAAGCGCCTATGGTTTAGTTAACTTCTCTGAAAGTTTTCAATGGATACTTTTCAAATTTTGTACACATTATGTGGACATAAGGAAAATGTAGAAGCGACCTTTTGATGGAGATAAAGTAAAATGAGTTGACAGAATAACGGTTTTCAAACTGTGATTTTCGCGTTATACGGTATGAAGATTTTGTAAATAATTTCTGTATCAGTTTTCAATAGATTCTTTTGAAATTCTGTACATTTGTTGGAGACATAATGAATATCTACATATGGTATCTTAATGTAATTAAAATAAAATAAATTTTATCAAAGTTTAATAAAAATTTTAACGTTTACTACAGATAAAATAATGCTATTGCAAGTTAAACTGTACATGTTTATCTATTTCCGTTGTCCTCAAGCTCAGGATACAAATTATACAAAAAAATGTCAGGCTATGAACCGAATTTCTTGTCACCAGCAACACTTTCAAAGTAACCTTAATAGGCAGGGCGCTGATGCGCCGTACAATAAGCTATTCTTATCACTTCCCCCTATAACACATACTTCACCATTCCGAATTCTGAATTCCGTTGTCCGAAATTCGTATATTATCTGAACGCTTGATTATAATGAATATGTACATTTTGTCAAGCTCTGAATAATAAAGATGATTTCTTATATAAAATGTAAATCCTTATCCTTAAATATGACTTAGACTACACGGGGAAAAGGCTACTTACTAGAGAGAGAGAGAGAGAGAGAGAGATCCTCTCTGTCCTCTGACATTGTGTGCATAACTCCAAGTAGAGTTTTGTACCAGTCAGTATGAAACTTTGCTGCAGATGTTTTTGACATAGTCTAATAATGTGCATGTGGTTCTTATATGATTCTCCAGAAGTTTGTTACTTTTTCTTGTTTTCGTTTTGTTTTACATTTTGAACTTTTTTTTTTCAGGCATAAATGCTGTCAAATTGCATAGACAATGGATGCCATGTGTGCGCTACCCAATCCGCATACAATTATGTACCTCTTGAGATTGCGCATCCCCTTTCCTTTTTTTTTTTTTAAAGGCGGGGGACATAAATTCATCGAATTTGTAAATGCAGGTAACACACCTGTAGTTATTAAATATTCTTGTTACTGCACTTTTATCTGTTTAACTGCGTACACACACACAGCGTAAGACTCTATCGATCTTCCTAATTCCATTCTTAGATGTCATTCATTAATCAAGTTCTCAACTATGGCCTCTTCCTCATCTACTGATCACATTACTGAAATGTATATGAGCTCAGACAGCTGCGACACGCGTAAAGGAACCTCAATACATCAGCGCACTTTGGTAATAGCCTGTACTGCTGGCTGATACAGTACACCCGGTCTTTGGAACCTATAGATCAGTATTGAAAACTATCACGAAACACAATGAATACACAGGCTGGACTGCATCTTACGTGTAGCTGCTCACATAGAGCTTACGTGTAGAATGTCTTTTGGCACGGGTACTTTAGATGAATGCAATTAATAAAACTGTCATAAAATTTAAATTGTTTGCGTTTATTCTACATATTTTAGTGACACTGTAGCTATGTGGTCTCAGTGTAAGACAATCAGATAAGAAGTGCTAAGTCATAGAACTTTGATAAATTATGTGATGTTTTAACTCAGTCATTTATTCCTAGTGGACTTTTCTATGCGGATATACTTGATGAGTCCTTTAGTCATTTTAGGGATATCTAGCTCAGTTTAACTTTAATTTCTTTTAAAGAGAAGTGAACACTTTTGGAAATAGTGTAGCTGCTGATCAGATCTGGGTCTGCACTGTTTACCTATATCCCTCCTATGGGACCCTAGGAATAAATGATTTAAAATATATGTAAAATATAAGAAATTAGCGTAAACTTAGGCATTGTTTTCCTCCCCGTCAGTTGTCGTACTGTAATGCGGTCGGAAGCGAGAAATTATATCTAGACAGGCCCTTCCCTATCCCCAAATCCCTCACCCCTCCCCTTGCAGGTTTTGTCTTGTTCGGTGCCTGGTTGTTAGACTTCACTTCTGTTGTGGTTCCTTATCATATCAGAACATGTTTTTCATCGCAAGAGTATGCTCCTCTGATTACCGTGCAGTTGGGTTCTTACACCATATAAAATAAGCCGAGAACCGTTGATTTCCTTTCCATTTTCAAAACATATGCTACGCTCCATCAATGAAGATGATCATTTATGCAACGAAAAAAATGCAGTTTTGAACCAGCTTAATACAGGGATGGCCAGTGCGTCTGATTGCATGGGGGTCTTCCCAATATCCGGATATTAGTTGGTTTCAGGAAAGACCCTCCTGAAGTAAGTATGTTGCAGTCGTGGGTCTTGAAGAGTGATTCTCATTCTACTGGCCTACTATCATGCATTGTATCAACGGAATATAACATGATTATCTTTTGTACGGCAATAGTTCTTTATAATCAGCAATGAATTCCAGCCCTGTTTTGTTTAGATTAGCTGTATTTTGGTGCGGATCATATTGTGGGGTGTAGGGGTGACTTGCGTACTTTTTTAACTGTATTTCAGTCATACAAGGACGATGGCAGAGTGATAATGAAAGTCTCTGTGTAATGAAACCCCGTTTATGGTTGAATAGATTTCCACCTCTTGTGGAATTGGACCCTGGACCGAAATATCAGCAGGCCAGCGCTTAACTCACTGAGCTACCGAGCATCTCAGTTTTAGAAGGGCTTTTAAAATTCTATGTTGAAGGATAATGCAACATTCCTTTTACTGCAATAGGTCACAGTTTTTTTGTGTTTTTTTTCATTATTATTATTTTGTTTTGTTTTATTTTTGGTATTATGCATTTACAGATCTGGTGGGAATCCCAACAAGATTACATAATTGAGCCGCGACACGAGAAAACCAACAATGTGGTTGTGCGCCCAGTGCAGACTCAGATCAGCCTGGGCATCCACCCAGTCTGATCAGACTCTTCGCTAAGCACTTAAAGAGTAGCTAAGGGTCTAACCTACCTTCATGTGGACAGCGAAGACTCTGACAATGTACAACCGGTAATGTACAACCGGTAAAGATTGAGATCAGCCTGAGACCCTCCTTTTAAAGCTGCAGATTACTGCAAGTCATAAAAGACCAATGGAACAGTGAAAAAGAGAAAACGCTGATTAAACTGCGCCGACGTGAAGGCTGTTCTAATCCTTTACTGTTAACACATGCAAGACAGGTGAACTTCAGCAAAAATCTCGAATATCATCTTCAGCTCAGATTAGTATTTTTTCTGCAAACCGGTAAAAACATGATCGGAATTAGAGCCTATTAAAGGGAAGTAATCAATTTCGAAGGCTAAACATGTTTTCATATAGATCTGTTACTTGTTCTTGTTACAACATTGGGGAAGGCAGAGCTGGACTATTTTCGTTTTAGCTGGATGGATGCTCTATTGAGCCCAAACAGCTGAGATACTGGGTCGACCTGGAAAACTTGACATCATAAGAACGTTACTTTGACCTACTTCTGCGGGAAATGCTGTATCTGGGTAGAAGCGATATTTTTGCTCGAAGATAAGATGTCAAAATAATGGTAAAATAAACATGGTCAGTGTATCAAAATCTTTATCTGAAATCGCAGACTTTTAGAAACATTGACACCAAATAACTCTGTTTGCTGGTGTCAATATCATAATACGTCAACAGTCACGGGTCGCAAAAGATAATATGAGTATGGTTTCCGGCGTCTTGGTAATTTGAATCAATGTTTTATCGAACGGTTTCGAATAGTGTGCTGTTGAACCTGTGATTTTTTAAGTTCTCACACGAACAACACTTACATTGTTTGTTGGGATGCCTTTGTCAATCTTTCCCTTTGATGTCGGGGATAGGGTTTGGGATCTGATTCAGTCAGTTCCTGAAGTGTAGTCACTCTTTAAATTTACACAATTATTTGTTTACCAGAAGACGAGCTGGTCATGGTTCGGCAAAGTGTTTAACAAACTAAACTTGGATCGGTCCTCGGTCCGAGCTCCGCTTGTAAAAAAGGTAGTAAAGGCAACTCCCATCTGATAATGAACTTTGAACTTTGAAGACTGAAGTGGAGAAGGGTTCCATGTGAACAGCAGTTGAACCTTGGTTAGTCGGCCCTAAGAGATAGGAGAACTCCGTTCCGAGAGCTGGGCATAACAAACATATGGCCTAACACACGCCCCTTCTCCTATCGAAAGGGAATCGGGTTAATATTCCCGAGCCCGGACACGGAGATGCGGTAACGCAAACGAACTCGGAGACGTCGGCGGGGGTCCTAATTAAATAATAATGGAAATATAGAGTAAGTAGGAAACTATATCTGTCTAAAGATATGGTGCGACATGGTGCCATGAAAAAGCTTTGCCGTCTGCTGCTATGTCTAGCATTGGTTTTCAAACTTTGTAATGCTCGTACACTATCAACCATACTCTCATCCTATATGTGAGCCGCGACATAAGAAACCCAACAAAGTGGTCGTGCGCCCAGCGCAGACTCAGATCAGCCTTGGCATCCGCCCAGTCTGATATCAGAGTCTTCACTGTCCGCATGGAGGTAGTTTAGTCTCTTAGCTACCTTTCAAGCTCTAAAAAGAAGACGCTGACCAGACTGGGCGGATTCCCAGGCTGATCTGAGTGTTTGCTGGGCGCACATGCCAGTCTGTTAATTTGTCGTGTTGCGGCTCATATATAAGCTTAATCATTTGGACACATGTGAAAATAATTAAATCTTGTTGGTTGGTTGTTAGTTTAAAACCTATATGTATCATTAACGTTCTTCTTTAAATTTTGCAATGCCCTTGGACCAATGATTTTATTAAATAATATAATAGTTATGCGACATGTCGGAGGAGTATCAACATGTTTAAATCAACAACTACCCTACCCAGACACTTCAACAGAGACTGATGATGTCGTATGCAAATGCGGCACACAAAGCCATTCTGAGACTGAGTAATATGACTGTATCGGTCTTTTGTTGAATACATGTACAACGTTTAATTTATTGCTTAGTTATTCTGCAAGATATGTTCTACATCAGAGGCAACAGAAAACTGAATCGTGTAGAGTCTACTTTCTTTTATACTCTACAGCAAATAGGTCGCGCATTCTGTCTTCAGAGATCACCATTTTTCAGTTAGTTTGTTTACTAGGGATGAGATAATAATTTGAGCCTCAACACGAGAAAACCGCACAGACTCAGATCAGCCTGGGCATCCACATGTAGTTAGGTTAGACCCTTTACTACCCTTTGAGCGCTTAGCGAAGAGTCCGATTAGACTGGGCGAATGTCCAGGCTGATCTGAGTCTGCACTGGCCGCATAACCACTTTGTTGGTTTTCTCGCGTCGCAGCCTAATTATTATAATCATTTTATTATTGATGGAATTAAGGTTTTCAAATTTTCATGCACCACAGCTGTACACAGATTGGAAAACGCCGTAGATGTAAAAGAAAGACAAGAATAATCACGCCTGGTAAACTATCACAGTTACCTCCGACGGAGGTATCCGTGACACTTTTCCAGGCGTGAGGATATAAAATCTGTGACAAAGAAAAACTATAACTGAGAATACTGTAGCTAAGATTCTCATGGCGACATCATTGACATTCTATCCTGCGGCAGTCAAGGTGACATACCATCAGTCGAATGTACAAAATTGCCACAAAATTCTATGTGTTAGCACAGATTGGTCTAGCAAACAGTGTAGACCCATAGCAGATTTCTCCGGAGGAATCAGTCTGATCAGAGTGATCACTGTTTGCCATCCCATTAGCATCCGCATTACTGTAATCAAAAACCAAAATGTTCTATTTTAGGACAGCTCTGATAATAATTTCAGATAACACAATTTTGTAGCATTTTTACGATACTTTATTTCAAGAGATAGTTTTCTGATTTTATTTTTAAATTTCATCACATACGTATGCAATATAATTACGTATAACTGTGTCAAAGTAGGCCAGTTATGATAAACACGCTGTGGAAAGTCCTGTAAGCTCTAAAGGCAGTTTACGAATTTATATATTAGCAAGTTTGTTTAATTTCATTTCAAACCATATGATAAATTTAGAGCTACAGCATGCATTTAAATGTTGCCTTCAATCTATGGGAAAAGTCGGAAAGAATAAAAAGTAAACAGTCAGAAGGATGTTTCAGGATTCCATGAACAAGTCCCAGTATTCCTTGGCCATAACAGCTGCAGAGGTCGGGATGTTCTGTACTTTGAAAGGGTACTTTGACTGGTACGTCTTGTAACCTTCTTCAAAATAGACATTGATGTGAGCCCTTGAGAACTCATCCTTGTCCATACTGTACGAGTTGAGGTCGCAATCAACTGACTTGACTATCAGATTTTCCTCGTCCTTGACACGCTCGTAAAGTACTACTAATTTGGGTACTACTACCCTGAGAAGGTGTGAGGTACTCAGCTGCACATATTCCTCTCCACACACAGCCCGTATTTGTTCTGTCTCGTCCTCTAGCAAGTAGGGTTGACAGACTGCACATTTCTCCATACACTTTTCCCCCTCTGCTTCGATGTAACGGCGGAAAAGAGCGTATTCAGCGTCGTCGGGGCTGGTATAGCTCTCAAGCTCCTCAGACTCTGATAAATAATCAACAGACCTTTTCTTCTTGCCGAAGCCGCGAAATCTGAACCTTATCCTAGGTAAACTTATCCTGGGTACAAATACTTTGTGTACAGTTTTTGCAATGTCTTTAATTCCATTCGCGACACCTTTACCGACATTTTTCACCCCGTCTTCAATGCCTTTACCAACGTCTTTTATTCCATCTTCCAAATCTTTACCGAGGTCCTTAAATTTGTCAATGACATCTTCACCCAAATTACCGAGACCTTTACCAATGTCTTCAAATGGTTTCCCAATATCTTTCAGTCCATTACGCACATCTTTGCCCAGATCTTTAAAGATTTTCTCAGCTTTCTTTAACAAAACTTCGACAAGGTCCTGATCACATTTTTGTTCTGCGCATTTTCGACATGATGACTCTTGTTTAGCAAAAGTGGCCTCGCAAATTGGTTTTTCTCTGTTCAGCTGCTCTCTGAGAGGTTCCGTTTCAGTCCATTTATCGACAATTTTTTCATACAGATTCTTACGGAAGTAATAGGTAAAGACTCGTAGTTTGTTCTCGTCAACAGTGGTAGTTCCTCTCTCGCTCAGTAGACTTGCGCTTGTCACGGTGAACAAGATCAGCACAGTGAAATACTGCATTGTACAGTAGACAGTGGTACAGCAGTCGTATAGGGCTGAAGTGAAAGAAACAAACATCGTTGTATTAATACGACAGAATGAATGGACAGACAGTAAAATATGTATTAGTATTTTTTCTGAGAATGTGGACAATCTATGTTTATAGAAATAATGTCACATAAATCCAAAGGTGCAGTCTAATTTAGGTCTAAAGCTCGTGTATTTCCGGCCGAATATTTAAGATGAATGATTTAGAAAATACATGTAACTCATTAAAAGCCAGATACAAGTCGCCCAATTGGCAACGATCGCTCATCTGAGTTCTAGCAAACATTATGCTGAAGATAAGGTCGATATGGACTTTCTAAGTGCTTAACGGAAAATAAGAAAGCAATTTGTACAATATGACCATATTTCAGACTGGTCTGAGGTTTTATTCCTTTCCTGGTTATCGACAAGTTTGATGAAATTTCGATAAAATCAGGTCACTGTACCCGGGACAAAGTCAACTAAAAACTGTTTGTAAAACACTCTGCTTCCCAACCATATGCTTGCAACCATATGTGTTAAATTTTAGATGTCTAAGCCTGAAAAACAATCCTCAGAAATTTTCCAAGCTATATGCCTGCCTGAAAGTCTGAAAACGGGGAAAATGCTGAATTCCATCGAGGGGCATAAGTAAGTTACTTTTGATGGAACCTGCCCAAAGTTAATCTTTCCTGTGCATATCTCACAACTAGTCTGTACATGAAATATCATTACCCTAGCTCAAATGCTTTAAGAGATATGATGGTAATATTATCGTCAAAGGGGAGCTAACTCTTAAACTACAAGTATGACAGGTCCGCACAATTTTCATAAATTTAATTTCAAAACCTATGCCCAGTGGTTCTTGAGCCGAGAGGCTGCTTGGTATTGATTATCAGGGAAAATAACCACCTAATTATTAAGAGCAGAGTTACTTCACCGTATCCAAAATAATTTACACATCAAGAACTACTACTACAGAAAAAATGTCCATTCCCAGGTCAAGTGGTTCAGAAGTTGACAAAATGAAAAATTAAAACAATTGGCATTACTCAATCATATTGACAGAATTTGCCAAACGTTAATCATGTCTTGCATAACACGCCACCAACTTGAATATGAAATATCATCATCCTACTTTTTTCAGACATCGTGGTAATATGACCTCCCTTTAAAAAGGGGTAATGTAACTCTTAAAGTACAAGTTTGGCAGAGGAAAAAAACAACAACAAAAAACATTGATTCGTTCAAGTTAATGAACTATTGATATATAAGATTTCAAAACCCTATTCCCACTGTTTCTTGAGTCCAGTAGCTGTACTGACTGTCAGGGGAGCAAATCCATAATAATTGAATGCAAAGTTATTTCTTGAGAAAAATATTTCACACATCAAGAACAACTACTATAACAAAACTCAGCCTCGTAGGTCAAGTGGTTCAGATGTTGAGAAAAGGTAAAATTCAAACAAGGAGCATAATTCATGTTTCCACGGACTTTGCCCAAAAACAAAGCAGTTCTTGCATATCCCACAACAAACCTGTACATGTCATCCTAGCTAAAGTCTTTTTTCAGATAATGTGCTAACAACACTCCCATTTTTCGACAAAGGGGAGGTAACTCTGAAAGTACAGATATGAAGGAGCTAAAAAGAAAATGCGGGTCTACTCATTGTTATGATCTGTTCACATATGAAATTTCAAAACCCTATGCCCAGTTGCTGCATTAGTATTGACTTTTAAGGGGAACAATTCCGTTATCACTGAATGCAGAGTTATATTACCTTTACCAAAATAGTTTACTCAACAGAACAATAAATATACCAAAAATTAACTTTCTTGGTCAAACGCTTTAGAAATCAATAAAATACAAAATTAAAGCAAAGGGGCATAACTTGGTCATTTTTGATGGAATTAGCTCAAAAGTTAATCAGTTAGTGTATAACCAATCTCTGTATTAAATTTGTTCGATATACCTAAAAACTCTAAGAAACACAGACCAGTAAAACCCCGGCGGCAGGCAACGTTGAATCATTGTGGATTTCACATTGATTCAGCGTTGTGTCCGGAACGTTCTGTACAGCTAGAATTTTTGTTCTGATTTTCTGGAATGCATAAAAATAGATTTGACCTGCTCTACACTGGGCTCTTGTTACATGTACACGTAGTTTGCCCTCAGTCTGCTTAAGCCACACAGAATGGGGGCCTGCAACTGGGAGCTGTACAGCAAGCTCAGATCTCTGTATAAAGTTTGTTTGATAAAGTTGAAAGTTCCGATATACAGGCTAAGAATACCTCAGGAGACACGCAAGCTGAATCAGCGCTTAATCGTTGTTGATTCAGCGCTGATTAGCGTTGTGCGTGGCACATTCTGTGTAACCGGAATTTTCAGCTCATAATTTTCCTAGTTGGCTTAGACGGTTGTTTTGTTTTGATTTCTCAAATCGCATAAAAAACACACCTCGATTTGCCCATACAGAGCTTTTAGTGTCTGACCCCGAGCCGTTGCTTGAGTTTAGCAGTCTGGAGGACAGCAACTAGAAGCTGTATGGCAAGCTCAAATTCGACTGTTTGTATAAAGTTGTTTGAAACAGCCCATCCATGGCGCAAAATGAACAAATTACGAAATGACACTTATGGTGTCCTAAAATTGCGTCGCACCAGCATCAGAGCGATATACTGACGTCACTTTGACGTTGGTGCGACGCTGGTTCAGCGTCCAATGCATTCTTCGGATGAGCATATCTTAGAATCACATGTCTTCTCTTGATATACAGACTCCTGAGGTTTAGGCGTCCAAAGTAAGAGTGTCAGATCCAGGGGGACTCAGATGTTGCATCTTGGTCCCACGGGTCCTGACATGTAAGGTAATGAATCGAGCCCCTCTCAGGCGTCTGTGGTTTGTTGTATCATACCGCCCTACCCACCCGAAATTAAACAGATCCGACCCTAACAGGCAAGTTACGGCTCTAGCCGTTCCCCTTTTGGATATGGTTCTTTGCACGCGCAGTGCCATTTCAACCACTGGACTGGCATTGAGCATGTAATGAATCTCACTTGGGTTGGTATGTGACTGGTGTTGATCGGATCTGTTTAAACTCGAGGGATGAAGTTACCTCTTAAATCTAAAGGCAGCCGGGTACGTCCGCATTTGTTGTAGTTTCTACTGTTACAATCCATTAAGTAGGGAATGGAATTAAAATTTGAATATATGTAAAACACATAATTCCATTTAGTGAAAAAAACACACACACAGAATAGTAATGCGTAATCCTGAAGCACATGCGTAGCTTAAACTGAGTTAAAATTCTTCTATTCATTCATTCTATCTGTGCATTGAGCCATACTCAGGGAAACCCCGTGCAAGGTTACCTCCAGTACGGTTCAATGCACATGACCGCAGCAGTTATGAATTAGCTTATGGGACGTAACCCACTCAAAGTAAATAATTATATCAATGTTTTGTTATCTCGCTTTGAAGTTTATACCCATACTTTTCTTCTCTATTTGTTAGCTAGTTTTAACCCCCACCAAGAAATTTCCAAACTTACCTGTTTACCTGTAGTACATGATAACCATATTATAGGGACCTGGGACTGGCAGCCGTAGGAAGTAATGCTAAAAATTTCCAACGCTTGCCAGCATCAGGCCCCCTTATAATTACCCGTGGTGATATATGGTTATTGCAACCACCGTGCTCCGTTTACAAAACGTCTTCCATGCTTCTTTAATATTTTTGTTGTATTGACTCATATGTCATGTATATATGACCTGAGATTTAATAAAGGTATGTTCTGTTCTGTTCTGCTATAAGTATCAATGGCCGGAACAAAATATTCCCTCTATTGTGTGGCTATGGAAAGAAAGTTTCGGTCTTCAAGGGCAGGTAACTCCAAGGCAAAAGGTTAAATATGGCCGAATCTCGAACTTTTCCAAGGGTTTATTCCTGTCCTGGTTATTAATATTTGATCAAGTTCCAATACATGTATTTTTTGTCCCCAAGGGCGAGTAACTCCGACGTAAATATTCTGATATGGCCCTAATTCAAGCTCATATAAGATTTTATGCCTTTCCTAAGTATCAATAAGTTCCATAAAATTGCAATTTAAAATAAATGGGCTGTGCCCCGGACAAAGTCTAATGTTGGCTTTTTAAGCACTCAAGGGCAAATAACTTTAAGACAAATTGTACAATATGGGCAAATTTCAAACTCGTCTACGATTTCAATCTGTACTAGTTATCAGCAAGTTAGATCAGGGTCCGAGGTTATAAAACTTGAAAATAATCTCAAACTCAAAATAAAGCACATTGATTGTCAATCAGTGTGCTTTAGAATGATAAAAAAAAGTCGCTGTGCCTTAAACAATATTCTCCCCCATTATAAACTTGATCGCTGAAGGGCAAGTAACTCTGAAGTGAATCGTCCGATATGGCCGAAGTCCATCTCGTCCAACACTTTATGCTTGGCCTGGACACCTGCAAATTTGAAGAAGTTGCAATCAAAACTGAAGGCGCTATGACCTGGACAACAATTTCAAGCTATTCGATCGTCTCATAACCATTACAGTCATACTGTACATTTGTAGCATTTCGGCAACGTTGTGTCTTGTAACAATTTACTGCAAGAAGACATGACTAAATGTAAAACTTCCAAGATTTCATACAAGAGTTTTGTCGTTAGTAATTTTGTTGCGCAGATGGTCGTAAATGTTTAATAAGAATGCTGAGATGGTCGTAAATCCGAAAAGGTAGACCCCTGCTGTGAAACATACTGTTTATTCTTGTAAAATACATGTATAACTTTGGAATCAGATTTAGTCGTGTTGTAAGGAACTACTCGCTAATGTGTACAGCTTTGCAAAAAATCAAGGAATAAAGTCCTCAGCAGGAAAACCAGTCAATAAATATGAAACTGTGCACAGGTAGATAAGAGACATCGCTGATTTTGCCGAAAATTTTGTATGAAGATTCTGTTCCAGTCAGAAAAGTTACGGTAAAACAAATGTGAAAGTTTTTTGTCATATGGGTGGGGCTTAACTTCGCTTGGCCAGTTTAAATGGCACGTGAAAAGGTACATGGTTATCTGTGCAAGCAGCGAAGACTGAAATCATGCTCTACATCCGCACAGACTGATAAGTGTTTGACTTTTATACTGATTCTCTGTAAATTCCTGAATTGTTTATGAGAACAGGAAGGTCACAGACGCGTAAGTATAAGAGGGTCAGAAGCAAACATATAGCCAAAAGCTAAGCACCGTATACATATCGTCAGAAGTTAAGCACCGTATACATATCGTCAGAAGTTAAGCACCGTATACATATCGTCAAAAGTTAAGCACCGTATACATGTTGTCAGAAGTTAAGCACGGTATATATATCGTCAGAAGTTAAGCACCGTATACATATCGTCAAAAGTTAAGCACCGTATACATATCATCAAAAGTTAAGCACCGTTTATGTATGTACTATGTACTGTTTTAAATCGGAAATTAGCCTATAAGGTCGAGAAAGGTCATTGTTTGTACAGTTGGGGTCTCGAGAAGTGCATTTTATCATATTGTTCCACACCATATTGCCTTTCATGAACCCGAGGGAGATACATTTGGCACCCTTGGAAACTATGTTATTTTTCTATATTGACTAACTGATTTGATTTTGATTTGATTTGTTGCTTAACGTCCACGGTAAACAGAAAGGTCATGTCGGGACGGTCAGTTAACCTAACCACACTATTCCTGGGCAGGCTTAGACCTCCTAAGCGGTTCACCAGTACTAAGTGCACATACCTTCGCCAGTAACTGACAACTGCCCTTCTTGAATCAGCGGAAGGAGAAACGAAAGTACCTGGCCAAAGTTGCTTTAGAAACTGTTACATACATGTACTTATTAAAGTTATTCTTATGTATTTAAGCGCTGTTAGTGGCCCTAGAGCAAATAAATATGTGTTTAACTGACTATTGTTTAACACAGCTCAGAGCGTCGTAAATTTGACTATTTGAAAACATGGCATGCGTATAAAACACCACGAACTTTATAGTAGCAATTGTATTTTCAGTAGTGTATACGCAATGTATTTTAACTTCGCAATCTTCTTTAATCATAGATTTTTTCAATCAGTTTGCAAAAGCATGCTGATTAAATTTCTAATATATAAATGTACCGTTACCAAATTATGTACCGTTACCAAAGTATGTACCGTTTACCAAATTATGTACCGTTACCAAAGTATGTACCGTTTACCAAAGTATGTACCGTTTACCAAAGTATGTACCGTTTACCAAAGTATGTACCGGTTACCAAAGTATGTACCGTTTACCAAAGTATGCACCGGTTACCAAAGTATGTACCGTTTACCAAATTTAGAGAGACTGACTCGCATTTCTATATTTGATTTCTACAGTGTCACAAAACCAAAAACGTTTGAAACCACACCCCACCCCACCCCCATATACAGAAAAAAGGTGATACTAACAAATTGTGAAATCGTATCTTAATCATTTTTTCTTAATTCGGAGCCAGAATAATATAAAGTTACATTTGGTTGATTAATTAGTATGAAAAAAGTGACCAAACAGAACTTCTAGCCGGTGTATACTCGAGTTCATTAAAATAGTTAGGTGAAAAGATTATATGACTGTCTGAATATTGTAAAAACTTGTGCTTAACAACAGGGACTTGAATTATATTGGTTGAAGAGAAATATTACATAATTCATATGGGCAGGCGGAAACTCTATGTCCAGAAACTTCAAGCCCCTGTATGGGGTTGGTTGCGGTCGGGCCATTGGGTAACTTTCAGTGCCGGGGCGTCCTACGCATTTGGATAATAGTAGGGTAAGGGCCTACTGTGCCTGCAGTAGGTCCAGGAGGGGGTTGTTTGGATATTTTTCTCTCATTCATCACATCCCTTTTCTATCTCCCTCTCTCAGGTAGACGGCTCGATATTTACTAAAATACTGTCCCAAAGAGCCGTTAAACCCAAACCAACCAACCAACCAACCATTCAAGCCCTTGTTCTTTAACCAAATGTGACAAGTTTCTTTCAGTTGATATAAATGACGTAAATATCATCAGATGACTATTAGATATGCGTAGATACACAAGGTGAATAAATATACATCAAATTTTAATCGCACTGGTACTTTAGTTTTGGCGATGTGTATATCTATCATTGTGAGTCACGAAACACTGCAATTCAGTGATACAGGAATGCGTTTAAGCAGAAAGCGGGAAATCCGATTGTCAAGGGTGCCAGTTTACTATTTATTCCCTATATATGGATATCCATTAATCAATTTGTGAAAATCCATAAATCGATTTATAAATATCCAATATTATGCCATATTTTGGCTATCTATAGTTCGGTTTATGGCAATCCAAAATTCGATTTATTGATGTCCCTTGTTCGAATTTTAGGTGTCCAAAAATCTGCTTTATTTTGGAAATCTATTAATTGAATGATTGATATCCATAATTCGATTTATTAATATCCAATTTAATTTAAAAAACGGATTTCCAAAAATACAACAGTTTATTATAATATACAAAAGTCCGTAATGGCTATCCATAAATCGAATTATAAATATCAAATATTATGCTGTACTTTGGATATCCATAAATGGAATAATGGATAGCCAAAAATCGATTAATAATGAATACACATTATTTGGAAATGAATGCTGAAACAGCAGCCAAATCCCTATTTATGGGTATCCATACATCAAATTCTGGATAGGCTATCCATTATTCAATTTATGTATATCAAAAAATAAATAAATAAATAAAGCAGATTTTCGGATATCCTACAATCGACTTCTGGATATCCATAAATCGAGTTATTGATATCCATAAATCGAATAATGGATATTTAATCTTATGCTGTACTTTTTGATATCCATAATCGAAAAAGGATATCATTAATCGAATTATGGAAAACCAAAAATATTTCTAAATCTTGGATATCCATCATTCGTTTTGTGGATATCCACTGATCGATATTTTGGATATCCAATACCCAATATTATTTTGTGGTATCCATAAATGAATAATGGATATCATAAATGGAATTATGGATATCCCAAATTGAATCATGGATATCCAAAAATTGAGAATAAATAATGAAACGCACCCCATACGATTGTAAAATGAGTGGAATAAAAACAACACAAATTTGCAAAAGCTTCAATTCACAGGAGAAGCCAGAATGATCCAATGATTGATGCTGGGAAGCTATACTAAATATTAGTCGATATAACATATGAGGTATATATTATTACAGGTATTTTCAATATTATGCAAAGTTGTCGTTGATAAAATCAATTAAGAATAATACCAGATCAAAAGTGGTCTGTGTTGTACCCATTTAGTTGATAGCATTTCAAACGATACGAATTGTGGCCCCTCTCATAATTTTCACCAACCCCAACGACTCAATAATAATTAAATAAAAATACTCAACCCCAACGACTCAATAATAATTAAATAAAAATACTCAACCTCAACGACTCAATAATAATTAAATATAAATACTTAACCCCAACGACTCAATAATAATTAAATAAAAATACTCAACCCCAACGACTCAATAATAATTAAATAAAAATACTCAACCCCAACGACTCAATAATAATTAAATAAAAATACTCAACCCCAACGACTCAATAATAAATATAATTACTTACAAACGACTTGTGTTATAAATGCTTGGAGCGACGAATATGACGTGGTGTTAAGGTATGACCCTTTTATAGACAAATCACAATAGTAATACTACACTGTCCGGGTGTCAGGTTAAAGGGGAGGCGGTTTCTATAGAAATATAAAGATGTTCACAAGATATCGTTCTCCCGGTGACAGAGAGTACAGCGACAAGGAAGAAAAAAGATTTACCAAAAGTACAAATAGATCAGAAATAAAATGTAAATAAATAAAACCATCCTACATTTACAAGAACTTTGGCTTTTATCAGAATTTTAAAGCATCGCACCTTGCCATTCAGTGTAAGGAGGATATATATTATTTTTGTTGTGGCGCCGGGTTTGCGACAGTATATCGCAAGATTAATGGCCTGCTATGATTCGTTCCTTATTTGCACCCCTCCCCCCCCCCCCCCCCCCTCACCCACGTTTACGATTTTTTAAAATTGTGTTTTTAACCTCTGTAGATAATATATAAGTGCTGAAAGCTATAACTACCCATTATGATTGAAATCTTCTATATTTTCGCTATATTATTATCTGCACCTCCAGTGGTACCCTACTCAGCTGATTTGGGGCATCTTCAACCACTTTTCGTTTTCATTTAGTCTATGAAATATGTCAGCCCGTGATTGAAGACAGCTAACTTTTAGCATAAGACATTTGAATAATGTCAGCAGTATGTGAAACATTCAACTTTGTACAATTGTACACGGGCACAAAATTTTGCACTTAAGAATATTTACTGAAGTAGATCATGACAATGTGATCTCAATGAAAATTTGAAAAAAAAAAGTTCCCCAAAATGAAGGAAGGCACAGCGGATTCTTGAAAATCACGTGACTACATGTATGTATTTCAACATATTTCTGTGATACGATATCAATCGTTTGCATCGCACATTTTTGACAAAAGTCACTGATTTTTGTATACTGCCCCTCAGAATGCAAAAGACAACAACCCTGAACATTTCAGAATTCTGCGATATGTAGTTGACGAGATATGCAGCATAAATCACAAGCCAGCAGAAAAACAAAAATCATGAAAATAGGCCAGTGTCAAATACAAGCTCTGTATTCGAGTTTATAATCCAACCAAATGTCCCCATAACAATTGCAACTTGGAATGGCCTTACAGCCGAAGCTGTCTCTTCGGGGACAGTTGATGGGTTTAAGGCCAAAATTTAATATCCTAGGGTAGAGCAGGGGTTAGGCATGGAATGCCAGCCCCTGAGGAATTCTTGTAAATTGTTTTAATCTGCTGGTGGCTTTGTCACAAATTCATTTATTTTTTTTATTTATTATTATTTTTTTTGTGTGTGACAACTTATGCGCCACACCAGAACCCTGTCATTATGGTCAAACTTGACCGAGGACAGTATGGATAGAAAGAAAGAAAGAAATGGTATTTTCTACAAATTTACCTGATATTAGAATAAAGTATACAGACAAGAAATTGTTCTTTTGATTGTTACAAACCGTGGTAAGCGATCACGCCATGAGTCCAGTGGCAGAATATTTTGGACGAGCCTCGTAGCGGATTCTTTCCGAGGATGTTTAATTTCTGTGTATTTCTGAGGTTTTACAAAAGCGCAGAAATTATAACCGTAAAATATTCCACAGCTCAACTCGACAAGTACTTTATTAAACTCAAGTTACTACAAAGTAACATATGAGTACATGAATACAGACAGAAAAAAATGACATATCATGGCGTATCAATAATATACTAAACGAGTTGTTCAGGGGAGCAGATATGTGTGGCTAAAAGGGAGGATAAAAGAATGGGGAGGGGGTACACTGAAGAGACGTTCTCAGTTAAGCTGGGCCATTCGCGGGCAAAAATGGCCATATATACAACCATTCCATAATTCAAGAAATAATCACGAACATAATGCTCATTATATCTGCTTCAAACCTTTAGAATATTTTCGGATAATAGTTTTAGATTATTGAATACCAACCATGTTTAGAGACATACCCTAACAATTAGAAACGGCGTATTTTATGGCGTTATTAAGATATGTTGAAAGACGATGTCGCATACGATTTCTTTGACATGCGTAGCATTGCACATTTACTGATCTACTGACATTTGATTATTTTGGCTGGTTTCAATTTAAAATGTTTTCCTTTGCTTTTTGGAAGAAATGTGTTTTCTATAAAGCGCTGCTTAATCAAATGACTTCAACGCTTTCAAAACGTGGTCTAAGTGTCGTTGTGACGTAGAAATCACCTGAATTTAATAATGGAACTCGATTTTCAGCAGTGATTTATCTTTTTTAGCCGTGCGGCGTTCATATCCATGCAATTGCAATATTGCGACATTTAAAAACGTCGCATTTTAAACCAGGGTTTCATTATTCGAACCAGTGTTAAAAATGTCTAACAAAACGCATGCATGTCTTGGTACTTTTATCCACTTCTTTAGACGGAGGGCAACTTGTTAGAGGGTAAACAGGACCGTTATTTTGTAATTTAAAGAAAGGCAATACGAAGGACAAAATTAATAGCTACATGTAATGGCCCAGCTTAAATGAGAACGTCTCTGTAACGTATCGAGTATTCCTACTGAGTATCATTTTGCGTATTTCTCTTCTTATTTCTAGAATAAAATATTTTATCAGAGCCGCGACACGAGAAAACCAACAATGTGGTTGTGCGCCCAGCGCAGACAGATCAGCCTGGGCATCCGCCAAGTCTGATCAGAGTCTTTGCTGGCCGCATGGAGGTAGCTTAGACCCTTAGCTACCCTTCAAGGACTTACCGAAGAGTCTGATCAAATTTGTTGGATGCCCAGGTTGATCTGAGTCTGCGCTGGGCGCAAGACCACTTTGTTGGTTTTCTCGTGTCGCGGCTCATTTTATAAACTTTGACTCTGCAATAATCTGATCACTTATTTTAAACTTAACTTGTTTTCTCAAAAAGTTGATTGAAAAGCTAATAATTGTTTAATTATGAGTAAATAAATCAAGCAAAAACGTTAAAAACGTTAAATTTCTCACTGTTATCATCAGTCATGACTTGTCTTTTCTGCATTATTAAAGCAAATTGGCAGTACCTGTTTTATTATTCCCCGTAAAAATTGTGTGTCATTTATGTGGTTGTTTGGAATGTTTGTAGTACTGATTTCTTGAAATTCGCAGATGTTTAGACCGAAGAATAGTTTCGTATACTTTTTGAGATGAAATTAGTAAAAATTTACATCCGATGAAATAACCCTCTTTACGGTATTTGAAATTACTGAAACAGCTTTTCATATTAATTTGCGTCTATACACTTTTACCACGACAGGACGATGGAGACTTTAAGAAACGTTCGGGCGGTATGTTAGTGTTCGATGGTTTATTTGCCAGCACAGGTCCAAATCCTCTAGGTGCTGCAAACTGGTATAAGTAGGGCTTCACTTTTCTCATATCTTCAGGAACACAGTCAGTCTAAATGAGCCATGTGCCGTAAGATTCCGCACACGAGGTGTGATGCTTTTACCTTATTGTATGTGATATTTTATTGTAAACTCTTAAATAGAGGATCTTACATGAGAGCTCATGTATTATTAAATTTATTAAACGAGTTGGGGAAAAAGATAAGATGCGAGGCTTTGCCGAGCATCTTATCGGTTTTCCCTAACGAGTTTAATAAATTCAATAATACAGGAGCACGAATGCAAGATTCTATTTATCATATGACACTAAAATCCCATTTTATTTACAAAATTTGCACAAAAACGTCACGATTTCGCCATTAGAAAACGCGACGTTTTAATTAAGAAATAGATCAGCTCTAGCAGTGAATTGTTGAGTAATAATTCACTGTTTGGAGGTCAGTTGTAAAGTAGATCATATCACGAGCGCGGAGCGCGAGTGATATATCTACTTACAACTGACCGACAAACAGTGAATTATTACTCAACAATTCAATGCCAGAGCTGAACTATTTCGATTCTAACACTCAAAAACGCTGAAAAAGTATTCCTTGCCTTCAAATTCTCCCAACCTTCCTGCCAGCGCGTTCATGCTTCCGCCAATATTCTTAACTGTATCTAAGATAAATGTACGTTTTTATGGCGATTTTAGAAAGAAAAAGAGACGTTACACCGTCTAACGTCTCAAAACGTCACAAAATTACGTCAGTACTGCCAGTGACGTGTACCGAAGTAATTAAAGGAAACAATGAAGTCTTTTAATAGTGATCGTATAGATTTTATTAAAGTTAATTTCTAACTTTTTGTCTTTAAAATTTTAATTACTGAATTTGGCTTTTTGTTTCCGAAATATTTCCTAAAAGTTAAAGATGAGAGTCCAAAGGTTGAATATGTCGTTTCTAACGGACAGTATATCCGCGCGATAGCAAACAAAACGCATATTACCAGTCCTTTTGAATTTCTATTCTTTTATACCCAGTTGGAATGATGCAATGGCATGAACAACGCAATAATCCTTCAGTCATCATCCCAACCAGGTCACCAAAAGCGCCTTCAACCCTGAACTCTGCAGCCATTGGATGAAATTATATTGGTTAATCACCTGACCAACCAATATATTTGAATTCCATCGCAAAAGCTGTACTTTTAGTCATGTGACACACCAGGTGCAGTGTCACCCCTACAATATATTTAAGTACAATCATCAAAAATTGACAGATAGTATATAAAATCAGTTGAAAATATCTTATCTCTATAAATATTTCCTAAAACTGTCTATAATAAGTCAACAATGAAGGGCTTATTTATGCATATGTCATTGGAAATACTAAATTTACCAATCACCTGACCAGTGCAGTGACCCTTCATTATTGCGTTATTATTTAGTATATTTAACAGTACATTTTAATAGTACAGTTTAACAGTTTTCTACAAAATCTTAAATTCTAATGTTTTTAATAAAAGAAGCATAATTCAACAAATTTAAATTATGAACTCATTAGATCAATCATTATAAAATCATTCAAAGCCCTGCTTTGCAACATACGCCCATTGCCAGTTGAAAAATTCATCTCCAAATGAAGTTTTCAAAAAGAATGAACGTTACTAAGAATGATTTTATCCGACATATAAACATAATTTTTCGACATATAAACATAATTTTATTTTAAAACTCTTCACTATTTCCTTCACGAACGAATTAAATGATTAACACACACAATGAGTTTATATAATGTTTATATATAAAGTCAACTGTTATTCATGTCGTTTCGAATGTCGTTGTATCAATAGAACTATGCTGACTATTGTTGTACCAGGTGAACATGTAAGTAGTTATGTCACCCATCTGTTGTACCAGATGATATGATTATCATCCGTCTGTTGTACCAATAGAACCATGTTGACTATTGTTGTACCAGGTGAACATGAAAGCAGTCATGTCACCCATCTGTTGTACCAGATGACATATGACTATGCCATCAGCTGACAATGACAATGTCACTAAAATAATAAACTAATAAAATGTTAATGTTCACTCAAACATCATAAAAGTTTCATGTTGACACGTATTCTTCAAACACTCTCTGTATTACATACAGTGTTCATACACTACACAGTAGTGTATTCTCCTACAAGTGACACACTTGTATAATAATGATGACGTTAGACCTTTCGCTGTAATAACTCGATAACAACACATGGACTCTAGATATATCACTATCTTCCTTAAATGGTTTGAGTCCAATACAGGACACCATGATCCTGACAACAGTTTCCTTTTCTACGCTGCGCAGCACTTTTCCCTTTTGTTTTCACAGCAGGTTTGGAAGTAACATCTTCCTTTCGGCGTACCATCGCTTTTCAGTTTCAAACTGACACCTGCCCCTTACAAGCGAAATCCAACATTCATCCACAGTATTCAGTCTGCCTTACTTAGCCAACCAAACTTCCTAAGTTTCAATATTCAGGAAAATAAACTATAACCAGTTTGCCTATACAATAAACCCACCAAGATATTGTTTTCCATTAGTAACTCAACAAAGGCCAAACACAAGATGACATAATCAACTAAAAATCAGACTCAACTCAAATACCGTTTTAATCATAATTTCAAACGTAAGTTTCTTTTTTTTTTTTTTTTTTTTTTTTTTTTGACATACAATTGGAAAAACCTAAAGTAATTGCGTGCAAATTATTATTTGTTTTGTACATTAAAATCGGTAATGCTTTTCTCAGTTTTATATTTAGCAATTAATTCTGGTTTTATTTCATTCATTAGAAAATGCTGGGGTTAAATGTCTTTTCAATCTTTAACTGGTCATTATTATCTAATAGGAAATAGCTCTAAGCAGAGACAGATAGAAACTCGCTTTATGCATTTTCTATTCGAAAACCACAAAGCATAGCATTAACAATGCTAAATTTTTCAACATTTACTTTCAAGACAACAAATACATATTCATGGTTGAGTCATTATTCCATAACTTTTATTTGTTTAACGACTCTCACAATAACTTTAAGACCAGAACATTGATATATTACTTACGGTCTTTACGGTACTATTAAACTGATGCTTTAATCAAACCGTTTATTCATTGAATCTAATTTTATTACCGAACAAGTCAAGATACAGAACAGAACAGAAGTTTTATTCAGACTTAAACTATACAAATACATTTTGTATCAACATCAAGTTTCCTAAAATTCCCTTAAAAGTGTCCCAATGTTTGCTTTTAACGCCTCTGACATATCTACATAACATTCACTATTATAGCATACATGTTAAAACATAACATTATTGTTATTCATTTCTTCTCCCTGAATTAAGAAATGTTTATTTATTTTTTTAAATGTCACATGGTTTGTACAGTACTTTTTAAAAGGTCATCAAATAATCAGACTAACAATCTACCTACGGTTGCATTTAGCTATTATTACACACGCTTTCAAATTTGATAATAATTATTGTTACTATTCAGATAGGATTAAATTGCTTATAATTTCTCTTCGAAACAAACGGGAATAATAAATACTACCTCAGTGTTCCTTAGTATTGAGGCAGACATGCTGATCTTAAAGCGTGGATGAGATCAGACTGTTCTCTCAAACCTTTTGCTCAGAGACAAATAAGACACTAGTGATGCTCAGGGACGAAGAAGAGAGGAAATGTGGATTATTTTCATGATCAAGGGCTGTAAGAAAATCTTCAGACTTAAGTCTCCAAGGTAAGTCAAGGTAGTTACATTTGTTATTATAACACATATCATTGTTTATTTACCCTAACCTTTATTAGATTACAATATCAAGCCAACAGCGCAGAAATGCACCAAACTATTTATATTACCGTAATTCATTAAGTATTGAGACTTAAAATGTTAGTGTAGACACGGACCAAACGTATTACCATAGTGAATCTAAATATTGGTACAGTGCAGATTTATGCACATATCACTATATATTGAGACACCAGCATTACAGTGTAGACATTGATCAGAATGGGACAGATATTCCTGAACAACACGTAAACTCGGACAAGACCAGCCCCTGTAGAATAATTTATATATATATCAATTAAGTTTCATTAACCCACACTCCGCTATCCTTTATTCTTAAGTAAACTTAAACTTGTTATCGTCAAATTTTGCTCAGAACATGCAGACATTGCATTTTTGTGTCACGTTAATATAGAGTTTACCACACATTAAAAATGAACCTTACGTCAATATTTAAACCTAACAATTTATTTTTGAACTTCTTAAGCTACTACTGTAATATACAATATCAAAATAAACACAGCAACCAACAAAACGAAAAGAATCAGTTAAACCAACACAGCCTACTTTATTTTTTAAAGACCAAATGATATTATTTAATTACTTATCTTTCTCTGTAATAATCAACAAATCTTAATACCGTAAAATTATAACAAACGCACATGCCTAAATAAACTATAATCTTCAAAACGCCCAAATAAAATAGTTTATTACTGCTGCTTTATTTCTTTAATTCGTGCACTTATCACCTATAAATAATACATTTATACACCACAATTTATTTAATAAAAATACCAGAAAGTACAATTTTTTTTATTTGCAAATCACAACTTGCTTAACAAAATCAATGCTTAAGCTTCTATGGGAATAAGACTGCAACCAGAAGATAGTTAAAACAGACACCAATTTCGACAACACAATGGATATAAAATCCACGACACAACAAACATAAAGTTCACGACCGAATCCACGGTCTTCATGTTATTAACAAACATGATAGATATTAACCGAACCAACGGCATTTTCCTCTTTTTGTTAAACACATAAAACTAAGCCGTTAAGCATAAGATATGATTTACATAATTATAACCTATTCATAAATTTTGTGATTTATAAAAATGACATTTACCTCAAAAATGCCTACAATAAAATCACGGCTCTTCAAAAAACAGTCAAATGACCAATAAAATATCATGATTATTTTTTCAGTCATTTCTAAAACAAGAAACTTCTATATAACACCAACAATTATGCAAATACATATAAAACACTTTCACTTGAAATAGGCTCACCAAATTTTAATTTAAGCTTGAAATATGTGTAACCAGTACATTATCTACCAACACTTTGTGACTTTATACACTGACATTTTGAAAACAACAAAAATGCCTAAGATCAAAACTCTTCATATATCACACAAAATTCAACAATAAATTTATACCCTTCAAAGAAGGTGCCAATTTAGCCAATATTGTTGCTCTATAACTCGGTCATGAAACTACTATATTATTCTAACAATAATGTAAACACATATTTTAACAACACTTAAACTTTAAAAGGTTTGCCAATGCAAAGTCGATCAATCGTTCCGTATTAGTTCAGACTCAGCAACCTGAATTTTAGTACACAAACCAAATCACTGTTGCGAGTCTTTCCAAAAGGTACCTTAAACCAAATTTAGAGATCTTATCCCAAAAGTTTCAGCTCTTAAATAATTACTAGCCAAGCCAAATTAAAATAACGACACAACCCAAAACAAGAGGCCTTAGTGTATAAACCCATCTTAATTTGCTACTGTTGGTCAGCAATAGACACAAGCAGAACTCAATACAGTGAACAAACAAAAGAATTCACTTACTCAGTTTAGGCTCAGTCGTCTACTGTAAGCTTGGAGATCGTCAGTCTTGAAACTTCACTGTTCCTTAGAATTGTCCGGAGGTTCCTTTTCTTTTGATAATCCTGGTCACGGCACCAAACAAGTACAGTTGTACCGAAGTAATTAAAGGAAACAATGAAGTCTTTTAATAGTGATCGTATAGATTTTATTAAAGTTAATTTCTAACTTTTTGTCTTTAAAATTTTAATTACTGAATTTGGCTTTTTGTTTCCGAAATATTTCCTAAAAGTTAAAGATGAGAGTCCAAAGGTTGAATATGTCGTTTCTAACGGACAGTATATCCGCGCGATAGCAAACAAAACGCATATTACCAGTCCTTTTGAATTTCTATTCTTTTATACCCAGTTGGAATGATGCAATGGCATGAACAACGCAATAATCCTTCAGTCATCATCCCAACCAGGTCACCAAAAGCGCCTTCAACCCTGAACTCTGCAGCCATTGGATGAAATTATATTGGTTAATCACCTGACCAACCAATATATTTGAATTCCATCGCAAAAGCTGTACTTTTAGTCATGTGACACACCAGGTGCAGTGTCACCCCTACAATATATTTAAGTACAATCATCAAAAATTGACAGATAGTATATAAAATCAGTTGAAAATATCTTATCTCTATAAATATTTCCTAAAACTGTCTATAATAAGTCAACAATGAAGGGCTTATTTATGCATATGTCATTGGAAATACTAAATTTACCAATCACCTGACCAGTGCAGTGACCCTTCATTATTGCGTTATTATTTAGTATATTTAACAGTACATTTTAATAGTACAGTTTAACAGTTTTCTACAAAATCTTAAATTCTAATGTTTTTAATAAAAGAAGCATAATTCAACAAATTTAAATTATGAACTCATTAGATCAATCATTATAAAATCATTCAAAGCCCTGCTTTGCAACAGACGTCAGCAATTAGACTCACACGCTCCGCAACAGTGAAGTGTTGCAGAATAAAACACGGAAGTTTTCCATTGCTTCTATAGGCGCACTGTGTTAGAATGGACGTCAACGTATAGCGTTACGACGTAATTTGCATATTTAATCTTCTAGTGGATTATCGTTTTTAATGCATGGCTTTATTACACTCTCAGATGCGACGTCATATGATAAAACCATATAATCCAGGAGACTCAAGTAAACGAACCTATTACATGCATTTCCTGGTAGTAACTCTCTCTCTCTCTCTCTCTCTCTCTCTCTCCCCTGTAATTCTAAGGAGAGAGTGTAATTTTGGTGGCTTATGACCAGTGGTTATAAATCTGAACCAGTGTTTTCAAAATCAAATGAACAATCATGATTCCAGAGATCGCTGGTTTTCGACTTTACATAAATCAAACAGTAGTATCATAATGCTTCTTTACGATTGATTGATTGAGTGATTGATTGATTGATTGATTGATGGATTGATCAAATACTTCTGTTTCTTGCAAGCAGGGGTGTGCAGAGCCAAGTCCTCACCTAGAATGACAATACATGTAACGCTACGTGCAACGTATGATGTCACAATCTAATTCAAAATACATGTATCATGTTTGATATTTTGATACGGTCCTGGTATAGCATGGTATGTTCTAATATTATACTTAAGCTAATGCTGCAAAAGTCATAAAAGGTGTGCGGGGTTACATATCCCTACTCTATTGCTGGGCAGGGGAGGGAGCAATTTTGGGCAACCAAAGTTTCCCATGGTTTGTAAAAGTAGGTTTGACAGTTTGAAACTTAGTACAGGTATTAAAGGATGTATGTGATGTTTTGAAGAGAGAAACATAACTGTGAATGCACTTGCTGCTGTTTTGTAATTACGAGGGGTGATCATTAAATAATGACACATTTTTGTGGATAAATAAATTTCATTCATAAATAGATATCCTTCATGTAACTCCAAAGAATTTCTTCTGAGCTTACAAATTCATGTTTTGAATTGAGATTTTAACGTGTTACTTTAGCAACCTATAACTAATGCTCATGCTAGGTGGGACCACGGTAGCTCAGCAGTGGGTTAAGCGCTGGCCTACTGATCTAGCGGATCAGGTTCGAGCTCCGCTTAAGGCGAGAATGTTTCCTAACGTAAACGGGGTTCCAATGCACACAACCTTTCATTATCACCCGCCCATTGTCCTGATATTAATGTAATACAGTAACTGTTGAAAAGGACGTAAAATCGCAAATCATCCATCCATCCATTTTCATGCTGGGTACGGCGGGTAAATTCTTTTTCGATGTCATTTTGAGCCGCGACACGAGAAAACAGACAATGCGGTTGTACACCCAGCGCAGACTCAGATCAACCTAGGCATCCCCAAGTCTGATCAGACTCTTTGCTGAGTGCTTAAAGGGTAGTTAAGGGTCTAAGCTACCATCATGCGGACAGCGAAGACTCTGATCAGACTGGGCGGATGCCCAGGCTGATCTGAGTCTGCGCTGGGCGACCAACCACTTTGTTGGTTTTCGCGTGTCGCGGCTCATATATGATATTAAAAATGAATTTAAAATTTAGAAACACCTTCCATTTAAGTAAGGTATTGGCTTTACATTCGCACATATAATGATGGTTTATGAAAAAATTCTGAAATTTGGTATGAATTAAAGCAAGACAGTGGTTAGAATAAATGATTTTTAGGACTTCCGACATTTTATACAGTAATGTTGAGTATTATTCTGAATCTCACTGATCAGTTTTCAAGTAAAAATAATTTTAGAATTTACTGCTTTACAATTCTCTCAAGACCCTGCTTGTCGAAATGCTGTGACGTCACAACTTTGGTCGCTTATGCTAAAAATCACCAAAAACAGTCATATTTTGCTCATTCGAAAGCCTTTTTTTTATCTGCATTTCTGCCAGGTTTGAGAACTACATATTTCCTTTATATGTGAGACATGAAGACATCACACCACATCATAGGCTTGCCTCTCAGGTATTATATATCTAGACTACTGTTCTAACACATAGCTGATGAGAGAAATGCTAGTTACCGTTATTAAATGATCATCCCTCGTTGGCCATCAACTTTTCCTACAGTTTTCGACCAACTTACTTGAGACTTTGCAAATATGTAAAGGCATAGGGAATATACGCTGAAAGAAACTTATAACTGTCCACCCCACATTTTGGCGACTGTTTCTGCAAATAGAACTTGGTGGTCAAAGTAGTTAGTTACATACATAAGTAAGCCCCTTGCAGAAAGTCTTCAAGATATTTCATTTCAACAGGACGCCAACTGCTCACACAGACGCAGTCCGAACAAAGGTACCCTCGTTTCAAAAATTCACAGATTTTGCTACCGTCTAAATTATTTCAGAAATCGTAGTTCTTGAAAACAAATCTGATCCGGAAGAGGTAACCATATACCTTTATTAAAGATTAAGAAAGAAATACAAGTTTTATGCGATCGGACTTGTTATTAGATCTATGCAATAAAGTAAAGAAATGCGCTACCGCAAGTTAAATCCCTGAAGTTCAGCTGAAAACACATAATCCAGGTACAAAGTTCGCGCTGCTCTGTAGACGCCATTAGCGGCTATATGGCTCTGAAATTTTAGGCGAAATAGCATCGTTACTAGATGTCTTTGTAACATTTTGAAGAATGAAACTCATCCAAAAGACACCTTATAATTAAAATTGTAAATTTTATCAAGAAACCGGAAGTATGCCATACGGGTGACAATGTCCGGTTGCAGTTTGAACTCACCAGGCTCTCTACGATATGGGCTTATAGGCCAAGATCTAAAAAAGGTACACACATTGATTTAGACGATTTTCGAAATGTATTTTCATTTCTTGGAAAATGCATTTTTTTAGATTTGCTGAAAAATACGTCTCTTCAGAAATCTCGACTTTTTTTTAGTGTTTACTGGTTTGGTAGACCACACTGCTCACATTTGCACTAAATGCATTTAAGCAACGTTTTCTCTCAAACAATTGCATTTTTTGGCATTTTCTTCCCAAAACTGTGCCAAAGCATCACAGATATTTTAGAATATCGCTAAAATGAAGTCCATAATAATGCACATGATTTCTGACTTGATGCATTTTGATACTATTGCGTTAAGTCAGAAAAAAATGCAATTTTAAAAGTGGACGGATATAATATTCGTTCAGTGTATGCATATGAATTCCTGAAGACTAAAATAATGATTTCTGATAAAATGTTGACGATACATTTAATTTGTTGTGAAAGGAAGATGAAAAACAATGGATTAAACTATACATTTAATCAAAGTATTAAATTTATTTCGCCTCGAAAGGTCGTTATCAAAAAAAATATGGCTTACGACTTTTTATTTGAACAGAAACTAGCTAACCAGCATATAATTGAATATTTGCTTTGAAAGGAGTTAGGATGTTTAGTAAGTGGGTAACTACATATTTTTACTTCTATTCAGTATTTTATAGTCTAATCTCAGTTATTTTTTATGCTTTCATGAAAACTTATTCGCATGAATTCAACACATAAACATTTTTTTCTAAACTTACAATTTGTCTCTGAGTAAACTTTAAGTCATTGATGTGAATAGTATTCAGAAATACACGTCCATTAATTTAGCGAACTAGAAAGAATAATGCAACTGGATAGCTGTATCCTGTTTCTATAGACGTCACTAAAATAGTCAGTCGGCCAGCAATCAAAACGTTCCAGTCTCGTATTGCGAGCATTGACGATTGGTTGGCGTATTCCTACTTACTAGTACTTATTACATCCTCGTCAGTGTATCATATTAACACTAAATATCTGATTATATATGCAAATATCTCTTCAAAATTCACCTTTATCTGTATGGGTGGGTCACGTGGTGGTAGTTTGAGATTTCTGATGTCTCCAGCTTGGCCTGAAATCATTTCTCTTATAATACCCATATCGAATGACTTAAATAATATGATAATTTCACAACAAAAATGGTTTGAGAAATAGATATATTTTTTTTCGTAGAAAATGTTGCCCCATCCTTCTATGGTCTTGTACCCGGGGACTGGGGCCTCGTTGAACAAGCACGACTGGAATAATAACACAACATAGTCAGCGAATATTTGTATCCCAAATTTTTTTGATATATATGGAGAAACTAAATGCACGATGAATAGCTAGTCTTATTATTTCAACAAAACTTAGAAGTTTTCCAGTAATCATATTTATTTTATTTTTATTTTTGGTCAGTAATGCTTCTATGAACAGATGTAGAACTGGGGCGCAATGAGCCAGTAGTAGGCCTGTGAGTCAAGGCAGAGATACACTCAGGGGACCAGGGGGCAGTAGATGGTAGGTGGTTCGTCCTATTGTCTGTATCTACTTAGGACCACCTACCATCTACTGACTCCCAGTGCGTCTCTCTCCATTGACCTACCTAGCTTCTACTGGCCCCTGGTCCCCCCCACCACCCCATTGAAACGTAAATATTACGTAGACCTTAATACGTCGTTGTTTCTACATAGTGTTCCAATTTAGATAAAGTGAAAAGTGTAGACGCCGCTAAAGATGAGGAAACATAAGAACCGACTTTGTCTGAGACGTTCTCACAGGGTATGAGGTACGTCTTGGTGCTCTGTCAGTTTGTTAAATGATTTCAGCCATTTGAACCTGTCTCCCTTACTTTATCAGTTTATGATTTACATTCCTTTCAGTGGTGATAGATGAGATGTCACTTTACAATTTAATGTCATTATGAAATGAATAAGAGAACTATTCGAAACGCTATAAACAGTTTATCATATTTCCCTCATATTTTCTAAATCTTTTTTTATTTTTTCTTAACGTAGATATTTTGTAACGTTCTTACAAGACAAATAGTATTTTCTTGCTTGCAATTTCATGTCTATATTGCCATTTTAGAAGAATTAGAGAAACAGGTCTGCCCCTTGTTTTATTATTAACTATCACTAATAAGTTTTTTTTTATATTTCATGCAAGCTGTTCCAGCATTTCTAACGATATTCGATTTGACGAGAGTAATACTTTCTTCTGGCTTCTAACTTCTATACAGCACCGACATTTGGACCGACATGTATGTCACGTATGAAACTTTCTGAGGTATCCCTTTTGTTAAAGAAAGGATAAGAGAACAAATCAGACTAACAACATAAACTAACTTTATCTACTTAAGTTTTACAGCCCTAAAGAGTATTATCAGTATTATCATTAGCAGTAGTAGAAGAAGTAGTTTAAAGGGGATTCCAATAAATCAATAATTAAAACAAAATAAATTGCTAATTAGAAACGGCTAATTCTCAAAACCGCAGTGGCTGGACACTTTTGGGTGCCAATGACGTTCTTGATGATGGCTAACCTCCATTTCAAATCAGATGAAAATATATAAACCCATGACACAAGAGGTTAAATATTTACCACAGGATGGCACGATAAGATTAAATTATTCAACATTTCTGGTGACGAATTAAGCAAGATCATTTTTGTTTTTTGCTTTTCTTTCTTTTATTCATTTATTAATTTATTTATTTTCTTTATGATTCAACCTGTAAGTGCAAAGCTACTGAGGCTCATCATACAGGACCAAATGCATTTTCTACTTTCTGGTCATTTGGGATCACGGGTTTAATACATTTACAGTTCTTTAATATTAGAGTTCCGCTCAATACTATATGATAGGGCTACAAATATACTGAGAGAAATAAGTTTAGCAATTTTTCCAATGGGTTGTGAAATTTTCTTTAGGGATAGTATTCCAAGGTTATTGATCGCATATAGTTAGTTTAAGTTAGGGGACTGCGATTACTTCAAACTTGGACGAAAAAGATGACTTAACGCACGTTTGACGTCACTTTAAGTGAATTCACAATTTGCGCGGGCTGACAAACAATTAAACAAAGAAAATTGTCAAAATGCTTTTGAAAGGTTTAAACTGGGTCCTTGAACAAGAAAACCGTAAATGGGTTTGCAAATAAACGCATAAGACGCCGGCAATGGGGCACGTTAGTTTGACGTTAACTTGCCGAAACATTCAACCGCCATTTTAAACACTATCAATTGAAGTTTTGACTCGAATCTTTTGCACTTGATTACTGTCAACTGTGGAAACACTATCATGCAAAACGATTACCCCTACTGGCGTCCGACCAGTGATGGCCGCGTACCAGTGGTGGCCGTTTGCATTTTGCATGCGCAGTTACGTATTTGATCCGTCTCAGATTTGGCCACTTTGTAAAAGAAAACAAAAGGAACTCCCACAAAAAAGACTGGTTAAATTATCTCCACGGAAGGCAAAAGGTTAACAATTTCCCAAAGCTACCCTCATACCAACATTATGGCCTTGCCGGGGATCACAACCCTTGATACACGCATAATTAAATACAGAAATAAACATGAACAAATTCCTTTATAAATGATTACCTATGACGAAAAAGGTATAACGTGCAACAAGCCTGCAAAAAAGCATCTAAATTCTTGTAAATGACAGCACACGTGTAACCATTATTTATGTTTGTTTTTGACGTAATGTAGCGTGCGCCTACGAAATGACTACGTCAGAGTTTTAAAGTCCGTTTCTGACTGTTGCTTATATTCTATCTGTGCTGAAAGCGCTAAAACTAATAAACTCTGACAAAGGCCACAGACTTACAATGACATATCATCAAAGTTTAAATCCACAACAAGGTTTTGAAAAATGCATCATTCAACGCATGGCATTCGTGACGGCCATCACTGGTACGCCACGCTCGTATTTCAATGCGTTTTGGTGACCTAGTTTGTGGATCTGTCACAGGCACAAGTTATAGTCTATTTAAAAAAATAAATCAGTATTATAACGACAGTTACCCCTAGTTTATTAAACCAAAATATAGAATCACTAATCACTATATGTCCGTTACAAGACAAAAAGAGAAACAAAAAAACGGCCACCACTGGTCGCCAGCCAGTAGTTATTTATTTGTTTTAATGCAACGACCAGAACTTGTCAAGATTTGAATGGAGGCGTCAAGTTTACGTTATGACGGAAATTTACAAAATCTATGGATATGCAATGACCATTATGCGCACTTAGAGAAGAGAAACTTTAAGTTCAATATTGCTGATGTCAAAAGGATCTTTGATGGTTTTAAAAACTGACGTCAGAATGACGTAACTGTCGAGCCGGGTTTGGTTAAATCTGCGGGAATAGCGCCAGTTTACAGGAACAAATTTCTTGAAAGAGTTCTAGTCATTTAGAGGACTTGCCATTGCAGTTTGGTTCAAGAGTTTTGAACACTTCGTTAATGGTGACTTTAGCTCAGTCTTAATTGCTTTGTGAATGCCAATTTTAACGGCGTCATAAGCACATTTACGTTTATCATGGTAACAATTTTTCAGCACACAACACTGTGTCCTTGTTCACAAATGTCTACACCGCAGCAAATTGGCTCTAGTGTAAGATTGGAAGATGAAACAGCGCCTGAAAAAAGATGAGTTGCATAAAAGATTTATGGCATTTTTCGGGTTAAACCCTTGGGTACAAATGCGACGCGATTTCGCTCTATAAATAAACTTTCGACCTTAATTGTTGGGTTTCTGGTACCCAAAATGATGCCTTAAACAGCGGAAACAATACAATTTCCCACTTCCAAAATAAGTCTGAATTATACGCTGATTTGTAAAAAGTTGCTAAATTTATTTCCCTCAGTAATAAGGTTATTCACAGGGCATAAACCAGTCCGCCAATTTTCGCTTCCTGCAGAGACTGTCCGCCATATTTGGCTTCCGCCGAGACTGTCCGCGAACTCTTGCTTCCAGCAGGGACTACTGTCCTCGAAAAAAATGGCTTCCTGCCGAGACTGTCCGCGGGACTCTGCTTCCTGCCGAGAGCCTCGGCAGGAAGCAGAATCACGCGGACAGTCTCTGCAGTAAGCCATTTATCAAGTATAGAAGTCTCGACAGGAAGCACGAGATCGCGCACAGTCTCGGCGGAAGCCAAATATGATGTACAGTCTCTGCAGGAAGCGAAAATTAGCGGAATCGATTATACCCTGTGTTATTTGCACTTAGTATCTAACAGCATAAGAAATACAGCTTGAAAAATCTTTGAACTTCAAACAGTTTGACCAGTGTATCACAGCAGCACAAGCATTAGTTACAGCAGCCTATCAGTCATCTATGTTAACAATTTCATACTGTTCTGAATTTGTAGGATGTACCCAGAATTATAACGTCATTGTTAAAGGATGATATAACTGAGAAACGACTTGCGAAAGGATCAGAAAGAAATGTCTTAGTCTTATGAAAATACATGTAGACAAGCAAAACTCATATGGATCTCATGTCCCCTTATCCTTAATCGGCGGCTTCACTTTTCGCTTTATATGTACATATACATCCCTCGGGAGAAAAAGGTTGTTGATTCTAAAGAAATGCTCTTACCACAGCTATTCTGTGTTTGCATAGTTTGTACTTGCCGTATGCAAGTACGGACATTTCATTTTCTGGCGACGTGGTACAAGTCTTTCTACCAGAAAGTACCTGTATAGTCAGGGTTTGAAATTAAACTCAGAAAGCATTTGTGACCACATAATTTATTTAATAAATGGTCATATATTGATTCAGGATAGCTAAGTATGATTTTTATGTATTAGAGAACATCAAGTGCTTGAATATAGCAGGCTCAATTTGACTGTGTTCATCATGAGAAATTCTGAATAAGAATTATGAGAAGAGCCTGCCTAATGGGAGCTTGTCTATCACGGTTTCACAGCATCAATGGAATCAATGGGCCCTAAACTACAGATGAACATGATGAAGGTAATTAATTAATGGCTTGAACATGTCAGTGTACACAAACTATTATGATATATGGCGAATTTAATCGATCAGTTAACCGTAAAATATGGGGTAAACTTAATGAGTGGATGGGGATGTTGCAATGCTCTTGACGTGTGTGTGTGTGTGTGGGGGGGGGGGGGGGGGGTGCATGCGTGCACGCGAGTGTATGCGTCATGATTTCTTTAAATACAGGGACTGAGAAAAACCATAATTCAGTGAAGCATAGAGGAAAGGTCAAATTCAAAATTTGATTGTGGTGATGAAATTTTCTTGTCCAGCCGTAAGCATGTGTCAAGTATGACCATAACCTATAAAGGTATTGGGAAATATCATAATGTCAGTGACACACAAACATATAAAGTATAGGTAACTGTCAATATAGATCGTGGCATTCAGATGTTTTCCTCATGCTGGTCTAGTGTTATGATTCTACGTGTAAGTGGCTTCCAAGTATCAGCACTTTATTCCTAGTGGCTGAGAAATGGCTCCAAACGCAGTGGAGGGAATAAAGCAGAGAAAAATAAATTTAAAATGTAGAAGGCCCAATTAAAATGGGGAAGAATGGAATTTGCCATCAGAACAAGTGAGAGCAGCTAAAAAGGTGGAGAGAAATTATCATAGAGTCATCTGAGGTACCAATTAAATAGATAGGCAATGAACAGGAATTAATGCAATTAAATGCCACATCCCACTCTTAAAACCAAAATTGAAAGAAGCACACACAAAACTGAAACAAGTTCACGAAGACACGAACGGCAAACCGAAAGAGCAGCTCTTTCCGAAACAGGCGGTCATTCAGCTACTCTAATTAAAACAGCCCACACGACTTGCAGGTTTATGGGATAGGCGACATTAGATCCTCTATTGTTTAGTGATATTGCAATTTTCTATTCTTCCCCTTCCTGGTGTTCGTTTCAGCATAGAAATTATAAAATTATGAGCATCTTAATATTTCAATATAAACTGTCTAACCTTTAATCCCAATTTTGAACAGAGTAGTGTTACTGTTATGACTTAGTGTATATAATGGCTCGACTTTAACAAGATTTCGCACTTGTCAGCACAGATATTCGTAACGAAAGCACATGTGAGTACTTTATATTATTTAACTACTGGGGTGCGGGGATCGGGTAGAATGATGATGACCAGTCAATAAAATAGAAGAATATATATTAACGTAGACCTGAAACGCCATTGGTCCCACTGGAGTATAGTATACTCTGCACTAGCCTCTTAATAATAGTTCATGCTTGGTACTTGCTATCGTGGGATCAGTGAGAACTTTGGCAAGTGCCGACCGAGTCTCGCTAATACTGGTATATGTTTGTAAAAGTTGTACTCGCTTTACATTATTTTTCAGCGGTTAATCTTTTTAACGCCTAATCTTAACGGGGTAAGCAGATCCGACCCCCCCCCCCACCCCCCGCTCTTTTTCGTTCGATTTATACCTGCCTTTGAATTTTCTTTTCATGTAAGACTTTGCACTTTTCTCCAGGGCACCTGGATTTTAAAAAGGTAAATATGATTTAAAAAATGCATATATTCGGTGAGAAGCTGGAAACAAAGTATCGAAGTAATTACCTACATTTCCTTTTATCAACAAAATTCAGTAAAATTAAATTTTCTGAATAAAAGTTCAAATGCGTTTGAAAGTTTTGAGTTTCGACTTAGTTTCTTGCTGTATTAGAATATACTCCAGAAAAGCTGATCCCATTGACCCTCCGATGGCTATACATTCGTCCAGCCGTCTGTCTCGCCGTGAACGTTTCGTCGTTATCGCATATCCTCCGAGACCGGAGGTGGGAATTTCTCAGAATTTACCAGGGATGTTCCCCCACAAGGTTTAGTTGCGAAAATGGTACCGTTGCAACTACCAGTATGGCCTTTGGCTTCCATTTCTTTATTCGTGTTCGCATATCCTCCGGACCTAACTCAGGATTTTATATGAAACTTTGCACATGCTTGCTTCTCAAGGTCCAGTTATGGCCGAAGGAAAATCGTTATGGAACAGCTACACGGCAGACATTTTAAACGCAGAACATCTTAATAGCCAGCGTCAGAATATTGCTATCGCATCCCCTCAGAGGCCACTTAACAGATTTTTTTCGAAACTTGGTTTCCCTTAGAATCTAGTTATGTCCAAGTAGATTTGATCTTAGTGCCAAACTCACTATTCCAAACTCCTTAACCACAAAAACGTTGAATAATCTTAAATATTTAAATACACAGACATGGACCCCTATACAGAGGTATTGAATAGGTGCTCGCGAGTAGTAGTCAGAATGACATGCGCTCTAATTGGTTGAATAACATGGCCACAAATGGGTATTTAAATCTGTATCATGTTGAAACTTGGCACAGTGATTGTTGAATACTGCTGTGTTTGGCTGTACAGTGATTGATGAATACTGCTGTGTTTGGCTTTCGAGTGATAATGTGTAGAGTATTTGTCTTTATTTCTTTGCTCGTAAAAGACTGTTCAGTGATCACTGGTAGGGCGCGTACAGTACAAGTGACCCGTAGTACCGATGTGTATAGTGGACACATCTTTGTTCCAATATGTCGAATAAGTTTCAGAAGTGTTTGTATTTTTTGTGTTTTTGAATTATTAGTAAGTGTGCTAATACCGATAGTTCAACAACCATAGCTACAGGTCTTTTCGATATGCCACCTCGATTTTCAGTATATTGTTATGACGTGCTTTATTTTCACAATTAACTTGAGAAAATCAAATTATCATTTGACGTCGCTGTTATTCAGTGGATAACGTCGTGGCATAAAAACCGTATGACCACACGTGTAATAACACTTTGGCGCATACAAGTAACGGCATTGACAACGTCCATGTCAACAATGCGCTTTCTTATTGAAATAATGCTCAGTTTGAAGGCGTTAAAATCTCATTTTAAAGGGTCATATGATAAGCAGAATCTTACACTCGCCGAAGGCTCGTTTCATAAATTTCATATGAAATGGCCACTCGTGTAAGATCCTCTATATTCTACTTTCGATTTAAAATATGAACCGTTAACCATGACAACAAATTTTGCTTTCAATTTTACATGGAACAACCGTATTTTATTTCAAATATTTTATTGTGTATTCGGCTCAGGATTAATTAATTAAGATATCGTGCTATGTAAGCTATGTAAGGGCAGTTATTTTCAAAAAAAAAAAATAGAGGGTCAAAAACTATCCTGAATCGGACTACGGAGCACATGTACTGTACGCTCCCAACCAGTGCTGATCCGAGTTTTCTATTTTCTTGTTTATCTGGTATCAGTTGACATTTTCAATGGGTTGTAGACCTATTTGTTGTGAATTTCACATGGAACTATCAGTTGTGCTCTTGGATACTTAGTTTTGAGAAAAATGTGTTGGTTGTTTTTACTATAATTATTTAAAATGCACTTTATGCTGACTAATGTAGGAAAAGTATAATTCCTCAAAGAACCTACCCCCAGTATTTTGAAAAAATCATTAGTTATTGAGACAGTTACCACGTCTTATTTTAGTATTTTACGTACAAAGATATTGGTAGACGAGAAATAGGGTCTCTTGGTCTCCCTTGCATCATACCCTTTGACCTTATTCTAACCCTGAACCAACTATACATCCAAATCAAACCAAAGGACTCGATTAAAACATTAGCAACTCAAAATTTCAAAGAACCTGACGTCAGTCATTTACGACACCACACCCTAATAATGTGATTAAGGGTAAGCTTCTTATCATAGCCGTGTTTAGTACCAACTAGAAAGTGATGACATAAGCGGGTCTCCATTTTATTTACTTTGAAAAAAAATGTTAATATTATCTTGTTATTTTAGCGTTTGTTCCCCTTGTCCTAATGGGACAAGGTAGACAATCTGTTTTCGTTCGGTTTCAGACCAATATTTGAATTCTGTTCTGTGTGGCATTAAATTTTTATTTTACTGTTTCTCCCTAGAACACTTAGTGTTTAGACGATGTATTTTTTTCAACATAAAATGCAGTTTTTAGTTGCAACAAAGGAAACTGCACAAATGTCAAAGGATTTTCGCGAAAGAATCAATCTACCACTGACGATTTTGCAAACTTCAAACTCTAAATTTTAAAAGGTTTTTGAGTGTAGGATTTTTATTCCTGCTGAACTCTGCTACATTTTATTTTGCTATTTCCCTGTTTTTATGCGGTGTTAAATCCGTTGTCAGTCTTGAAGAATTTTACACTTGGTTTGTACTCATATCCCCGTCATGCAAGTTTTTCACCTTAGTAGATCTACTGCTCTAGCCTCCCCACACATACCCTTAAATTACATGCATTATATGGGGCCAGTATTTGTCCCCATCCAAAGATAGCCATTAACGGGTTTATGTTAGGGTTACATAGTCTGCCATGTATAAACTCTCCGACCGGACAATCTCAGAAGGGATCATTTGGAGCCGACCGCCAGCTATAGCTATGATTGCATTACAGTAAATCTTGACAAGACCATTCACAATCATCACAGGGTATAATCGATTCCGCCAATTTACGCTTCCTGCAGAGACTGTACATCATATTTGGCTTCCGCCGAGACTGTCCGCGAACTCTTGCTTCCTGCAGAGACTAATGTCCTCGAGAAATGACTTCCTGCCTCGACAGGAAGCAGAATCACGCGGACAGTCTCGGCAGGAAGCCATTTATCATGTACAGAAGTCTCGGCAGGAAGCAAGAGTTCGCGGACAGTCTCGGCGGAAGCCAGATATGATGTACAGTCTCTGCAGGAAGCGAAAATTAGCGGAATCGATTATACCCTGTGATCATGTGTATCATTGATCCGATAATGCTTTCATTATTTACGCCTTATAACTGCTAAAACTGTCTGGGGACGAACGTGAGGCCGTATAGCCCAGTTTGGATTCCAAATATAGGCTATATATATATATATATATAACTTAGACCTGTTCTAAATTATTCATCCCTAACTATTGTCTACTGATTACCCATGCATTTTATTTATTCATAACTTAATATATTTTTCTATCACTACAGCCCACCGCCTGTTGGACTACTGTAACCATATATAGTGTCAAGCATGAGCCAGGACGCGACAATGTGCTATTTTACTGTGATGGTCTTATTCACTGTGACGAGCGCAAATCTCCTCAGCGAGAGAGGGACTACCTCTATTACACATGATCAACTACGCGTGTTTACATATTACTTTCGGAAAAGCCTGGGTGATAAGATTCTCCATAAATGGAGTGAGACGGAACCTCTCAGAGAAAAGCTAGAAAGAGATACTCCAGTTTGTGAAGCCAGATTTGCAGAGAAACAGTCATCATGTGGAACATGTGCAGAAAAAGAATGCGACAAGGACCTGGTCGAGATTATGTTAAAGAAAGCTGAGAAAGTCCTTAAAGATCTGGAAGAGGACTTGCGTGATGGACTTAAAGATATTGGAAAACCATTTGAAGACATTGGTAAAGGACTGGGAAAACTCGGCGAGCATGTCATTGACAAAGTTAAGGACTTTGGTAAAGACTTGGAGAATGGCATAAAAGACGTTGGTAAAGGCATTGAAGACGGGGTTAAAAGTGTTGGTAAAGGTGTCGCAAATGGAATTAAAGACATCGCAAAAACTGTACACAAAGTGTTTGTCCCCAGGATACGTCTCCCTAGAATAAGGTTTAGATTTCGCCGCTTTGGCAAGAAGAAAAGGTCAGTTGATCATTTATCAGAGTCTGAAGAGCTTGAGAGCTATACCAGCCCCGACGACGCTGAATACGCTCTTTTCCGTCGTTACATCGAACCAGAGGTGAGAAAGTGTATGGAGAAATGTGCAGTATGCCAACCCTACCTGCTAGAGGACGAGACAGAACAAATACGGGCTGTGTGTGGAGAGGAATATGTGCAACTAAGTACCTCTGACGCCCTCAGGATCGTGTTACCCAAACTGGTAGAACTGAAGGATCATGTCTTGGACGACGTTAATCTAATCGTAAAGTCACTTGAGTGCGACCTCAACTCGTACAGTATGGACAAGGACGAGTTTTCCAGGGCTCACATCAATGTCTATTTTGAAGAAGGCTACCAGACGTACCAGTCCAAGCACCCTTTCAAGGCACGGGATATACCGACTACAGCGGCTCTTATGGCACAGGAATACTTTGACTTGTTCCTGGAATCGTGAAAACGCCTTTTACCTTAGTTTTTGTTCTCTCTGATTCTCCACACCAATCAAAAATATTTAAATGCGTTTTAAAACTTTTAACATTACAGTTATTCTGACTGGATGAGAAGGCAACGACCAAGAATTGATAAAGCACTTACTACATTCCCCTCAAACACCTAGGGCTGGTTGTTTAAAACTAACGATGACTTTAGTTAACGTTTAGTCAAAACTTCAAAAGTTAATATTTCAAATATGCCAATATTTTTGGTTGAAAAAAAAAATTAAAAGCTTTTGCAGTGCAAAAGCTTCTCATATTTTTTCGACAAAAATATTTTTAAATTTGAATATGAAGTCGTAAAACACTTAACGAACTGACCGCTTAACGAGCTTGTTAGGCGCTAACGATGCGTTGAACAACTCAGCCCAAATGGGAATGAAAAAAATGAACGCGAAGTAAAAGAGAGTCAGGAGAAAAGGCAAACGGGTCAGTTCTTTCCCAGCAGGTGGTCTCAATGCTACTCATAAAATGTAAAAACATCAACGGCGAATACATGTATAAAGCCATCAAACAATAATAGGGCTTCATGGAAGATTAGCTTTTACATTTATTATATATATGTATGTGCTAAATGTTGTCACCCTCACTAAATAAAGACTTTACTTACTTACTTACTTACTTACTTAAAAAGCAACCAACCCCAGAGGCACCGACTGATAAATTACTGGGGCGTGACTCAAATCGGTTGTGCTCAAACCCTTACCTTGGATTCCGTTGTGGTTCTGCATAAACATTCATATTTGTTCTGTATGAAGGACTTCAAAACAGTTAACATATAAATCAGGATTTTAATTCCAAGATAAATCAAGATGAGTGCTCAGCCGCAATAACAACACACTGCAACACTGGAGTAAAACAGTTCAACTGTTAAACCCCGATGGGCCGACCAAAGTCTACGATGGCCCAATTGGCTCACTTTTCATTTCCATACTATTTCACAATTCCGATTTCTGAAAATTCTGAATTCCGAAATCTCTTGAAGTGAAATGATTTATGTTTGTTGAAATATACTGAACAAGAAAAGAAACGTTACATCAACATTCAGATCATTTTTTATCCGGGAACACCTCATTTAAATTTCAAAATTGATCCAAGGCTAACAACTTTAACAAAGAAGTCACTGATTACAGTAGCAGCTAGTAAAACCACCGCATGAAATATAGGGAAAGTACACACGTCCACTTTTTATGAATGCTGCTATGAGTCTCTATGGTTTTGCAGGGGAAGAAAATCCAAAGTTAGTTTTTCAATGTATGTAACGTTTCTTTTTTTTTTTCTTTTTTTTTTTTTGTTCAGTATAGAAATAGAAATAAAGGATTAAACAATATAAGAAGAAACAATCTGAAACAACTAATATTACGAAGAAGACAATGAATGTTGAGTGTCGCATGTAACGGGGCCTTAAAGCCATTTGAGCACAATGAATACTCAAATCAGCCTGCACATGTGTTCTGAACGATTTGATTCTTCATGTGTTAGTTGTTAGGTCCCCAGCGTTACTTGGAAAGGGATAACTGAATAGGTTGCGCAGATGCGCCTTTGTAGTAACTGATCAGGCAGTCCTCATACAAGATAAAGCAAGGTGTATCCGCTTGTTCGAAAGATGATTTAGCTAGATAATTATCAGGTGATGGATGGATGGCTGACTTGCGATTTTACATCCTCTTCAGCAGTATTTCAGTCATATCAGGACGATGGGAGGGTACAAATTAAAAGCTGTGTGCAATGGAGCCCCGTTTACGATTGAAAAGATTCCCACCTCCACACCTCCAGTGGGTCTCGAACCAAGGACCGCTGGATTAGCAGGCCATCGCTTAACCTACTGAGCTACCGGAACTCCTCATTATCAACTGAACAGACGGAGATTCTGTATATACTGAACAAAAATAAAAACTTGACGGTTTTTATTTCTAAGTTCCGGCCAACCTAGCAAATTTGTAATGTATATATGGATGTTTTCACGTTGGACAGACATCTGATTACTTAAATCATGAAAAATGATTGGTAAATGTTCGTGCTGTCCGGAGTTATCTAACTTATTCCTATTTTAATAATTCAGAATAGAACTTTAATTTGCGCATGCGCAGAAGAAAGTTCTCTTGTACGCAATAAAAAGTAATTCCAGTACGCATAGAAAACACTTTAAACGCTTATGTTAATTGTAATCACAACCTGAAAATAACGTTTAAAGTTTCAAACCTTTCAGATTATCTCCCTTTGAATCGAACATATAGAGATTTATGAGATGCCGTATCTTCTGTACCAATGCGTGTTTTTCATTATTTTCTTCGAGATAAGTTTGCTTGTCTTGCAAATAGAAACTCATTGTCTTTATTACTAAATTTATTTAAAAGCCATTTCTTAAACTGCCATAAAGCATTTAATGTGTAATGGGAATTCTATTGAAACTGAATTTCTGACTTTATAATGGCGTGGACTGAGGTTTTTTGTCTGGTCATTACGGCCTCCTAGTCGACCATGCATCGGCATAATTTTTGCTCATGAGTCCATAGAGATTGGATTTAATAATGGAAAAGCATTGCCAACAGATTTATTATCATTTAAGCAAACTTCGACAATTTTAAAGGTAATTATTTGGTTTTGAGCATAGAAAACAGAAAAGTACCCTTGTGACGTTTACAATAGCCCCAATTTTGCTGTATCTAAGGAATCTTGAAATTTTTGTGACTATGATATTACAGAATGATTACATTTTCTTAAATTAAAAGAATTTCCATGTCTCACTTTTTCCCCGACTATCGTAGGATGAAAAATAAATACTTAAGTTTTTATTTTTGCTAAGTATATAATTTTATAGCTTACATATACCAAAGGGTGGATGGATGATGTGATTTTACGTCCTTTTAACAGTATTTAAGACATATCAGGACGATGGTGGGTGATAATGAAAGGCTGTGTGCAATGGAACCCCGTTTATAATTGAAAAAAATCCCGCAGTGCTCAAATCTGGGCCATGATGAAAACGTACACCTTAAGCCCAGACCAGCCTGCTCATCCGTTATGGATTTCAGCATTCTGGACTTCAAGATGGCGCATGGAACAGCTGCCGATCAGTTCTTGGTCAGAATGCATGAAAGTCCACTCATTAGACTGAATGTCTGTGGTGTTTTGCATGTACCCTATTCGGGACACGTTTCAAATCAACGTTGATTCGACGCAATGACATTGAATCACCGCTAATTTTATGTTGAGTCAATGTTGTGTGCCTACTAGGTAAGGCTTATCAACTGTCCACCCTTGTTAATTATGGGATCTGGTATAATACGGTAGCAACAAATAATTCGCGCATATTTTCTTTCTCATTCCTACATATGAAGTTGGTGAACACTGGTAAACATGCGATTCCATTCCCACATGGAAATCCAGAATATTCCAAGGATGGTCAGAACATATGTATGTATGTATGTATGTATGTATGTATGTATGTAAAGTTCGTAGAAACACTTCAAATTTATTTGTAAAAGAAAAACTCATGAACTTCTCACGAAACTCCTTAGAGTGGCCTAACCGAAATTTCAGTTCAGGGCGTAGCTAGAAGCTTGGAAGCACAGGCTTCAACATGTTTATCTTTGATCAGTTGGTTGATTTGGGTTTAACGGCCCTTTGAGCATGATTTCAGCCTATATCGGACCGTATCCAGCATGTTTACATCTCTGCTTAAATTAAATCCGTGCACTTTCAAGAAAAGCAACTCCGCATTTTTTTATCCTATTTCAATGAGGGTCATCTCTTAAATGTAAGAATTTGCTCCCAGAAGAGCAAATTCTTTGCTCCCAGAAGAGCAAATTCTTACCTTTAAGAGTAGACCCTTTCTTTGAAAGGCTTCCCTATCGGGAGTAAAAACTTTCCTTGGCGGAAGGGGGAAAAGTTTTTTTCATACTGGAGTTATCTCCCTTGGAGGTGTATGTATTCAGCTGTATGTCCAAACAATGTTTGCTGGTCTGGCTACGCCTCTGCTCGTTCATTAACCACTTTCCGGCGCTTTGTGAGAACTCCACAAGACTTAATTCTTTCGTGTGCGCAAATATGTTTTCAAGTCTCCATAGTCCTAGGAGTGGTGAAAACGTCTAAACGCAATTCATTATGAAAAGCGGTTTGAACAGCGTTCACATTTTCTGATAAAGTATGGATTGCTGTGCATATATTGATCCATATACCTGGCAGAAAGTTTTGGGAACGTATTTTTGAAACTTCAACACAAGGCATTACTTTTCTGGCTCCCCGTTAAACGATGCAATATAAACAAAAGCGGGACAGTAAATGGGACTCTACGCATGTACATAGTATTTTTACCATGTTTGTTCATTGTTTATGAAATCGAAAGTAGGTCATATTAGTTGGCAACTGAAATGACCCAAATAAATTTTTGAACTTTTTTATGTGAAAGTCAATGATGTTTTATATATTAAAAGTTGGTTAATCCTGGTCATTTACAATGACGAAAGTATGGCGAGAAACTTGCAGCGATACCTCACGCGGTGGTGTAGGAAGGTTGTCAATATTTGGGGCGGGGGCGGTAAACCTTAGACAACCTATTTTTACGGATGCTACGAGGGGGGCATCATGCATTTCAAAATTATTGGGGGCCTGCCCCATACCGTCACCCCCAGCTTCCCACATCCCCTTCCCACACCCGCACATCCAGCTTTAAACACATATGTCAAGATAAATTCTTTTATTCTGAAGGCTATTGGGGTCTTTAATACATAAGGGACGAAAAACATTATCATAGTTTGGCTATTGCTATTTGCATGTGCTTAAAGTTTACTTTCCATGTGTGAACGGAATTCCGCCTTCGCCAGGCATGTTTCAGCCGTAAGCATGGTTTCAGCCGCATGTATGGGAGATATAATCCAATACGTTCGCGGAAAATCATGCGTTAAGGTTACCTCTAAATGTCAACATGACTTGGTGTCATAGACAGGTGCTTTGTATTTTGAGGTGTAACAATAACAGTGTGCACTCTTGTTCTGAATTACAGAAATAATCATGAGACATGCATATTATAGTTTCTATTTTTGTTGTTGATCGAAAAATAAAAACATTTATTAAATTAGTCATATGCTACCTTAAACTATGCCAAATTTTGGCAACGCAGAACTTCATTTTCCTTCATCAGAAATATATATATATTGACCAATCTATAGTATAATCCATGAGCTAACGCTGTCAAAATGTTTGTTTTTTTTTTCCAACAAAGGTCATCAAAAATAAGTTTTGGTGGTTTAAAGAACCCCACACAACTTGTTTATACAACACACAGTGACAGTCAGGTGTACATGTTACCTACCTATGTAAACTTGCTTGGAAAACTACCCCTCATGTATATATACTTGCCAGTGGCTATAGATGAGTGTTGGGTGCTATCAAATAAGAGAAATAGTGAGCTTGTAAAATAAATTTTTGAAATTTCACATTCCGACATTGCTAGATCACGGATTACACTATATGTTGGTGCAAAAAAATCTATATTTCTGACGAAGGAAAATGGAGTTCTGGATGTCCGAAATTTGGCCAAGTTCAAGGTAATATTTGACTAATTTAATAGATGTTTATTTTTCATTCAACAACAAAAATATATTCTATAATATGCATATTTTATGATTATTTCTGTAATTCAGAACAAAAGTGGATATTTTTCTTTATACACCTTAAATTTCATAGCACCTTTATATTTTAGGCATCAAGTCATTTTTACATGTAGAAATACCTTAACCTTCGTTTTCGAGGGATAATTTGCGATTTTAAGTCCTTTTCAACAGTATTTCAGTAATATCAGGACGTTGGGAGAATCCGGAGCAGTTAGGTCAGTAGGCAAGATAAAGTAGAAACGTCAGAATACCAAATATCTCATATTTTGGGAGAGTCCAATTGGAAAGTGTTGTTGTCTGGATCTACTCTATTTTGCCGATTTGTTTGTACACTTGATCTAAATTATGTACTTGCCCAAACGTCAGTTACTGGTATTAAAAGAGAAAAGTTTACAATATAATTGAGCCGCGACAAAGGAAAACCAACAAAGTGGTTGTGCGCCCAGCCAAGACTCAGATCAGCCTTGGCATCCGACCACTTTCATCAGACTCTTTGCTAAGTGCTCAAAGGGTAGCTAAGGGTCTAAGCTACCTCCATGCGGACAGCGAAGACACTGATCAGACTTGGCAGATGCTCAGGCTGATCTGAGTCTGCGCTGGGCGCACATCCACATTGTTAGTTTTGTCGTGTCGCGTCTCAATTATGTCTCTACTTGCCCATATCGGAAACGACCCCCTCGTGAACATAAACCTTTGTCCTAAGGTGAATGAGTACACAACATTACCATTATCATTTTCGTATTCCTTTCAGTCTTGGAGCAAATTCTTTTTCTGAAAGAGTTGACCCCATTTTGGAAGGGCCTTGTTCTCCAGTGAATCTAACAGGAAGTCTTTCAAGTTGTTTCCCGTTCTAAAATGGTGGGAAGCCATATATATATGATAAACTACCGCGTGTGCAATCTGGTCTGAATGTCTACATAAGTCTTTCGAACCCCGTACTGCCGTGGAATTTATAAGGCTCAGACTCTAAATAATTAGATGGTCTACCAAGCACATTTTAGCCACAAGAGGTGACCAACAGTCATCTACCAGCCGGCGCATCCGTGTCTAATCAGCTCCCTCAGTGACTACCCCTTGAGTACGTTGTTTATGCATACTGTTCTGTATGTTTGTTGTCCATTTACATGTCAGTATCAAATAAATTTCTAAGCTCTTCTGTCGACAGTGATACTGATTAGCAGATCAGAGATGCATTTGATTAGAGGTTAGATGTCAGCACTTACACAAAATCTTACTTATTCCTTTGACAGATCGTTCTTCGAAATGATAAAAGTTTAAAAATGGAATAAATGAAAGTTTGTTTGATTTAGATAATTTTTCTGACATCCGGATTCAAGCCACCTCGTGACAAAATATCTCTTCCTTACGAATTAATACCAATAACCGGTGAAAGAGCACTATGGCTGTCGACCGAGCGAATACTCCTGTCGATTGTCTCGGCCGACAACCACTTTTTCGCGTACAACATATTATTCCAAATCTTCAGACTCGGATCATTGACAAATCTTTCCTGTTCAGGATCAACAGTAAACAAAGTCAAAACCAAATAGGCAAAACTCTGACCAGGCTGCGCAGCAGACACGGCTGAACTAATATTTGCTATTTCCCATGTGTCTTAAGGTATTTTTGTCATGACGGGGCTCTTTAAAATACTGACATGCGACAGCTCTCATGGAGACCATCGAGAACTGGAACCAGAACATCAAGGCGGAGAATTTGTTAATACCCCCTGTGTACATGGACAGACGGCGAAACGCGTTTTCTTCTATAAGCAAAATGTTTCATGCTTAATAGTGGCTATCACCAATGATTTCCGTAATCAGCTGCGCTGCACTTTTCTTTCAAATAATAATAATGATAATAATGCCTCATCTTATTTCACAGTGCATTAAACTTTTCCATCATTTTTAATTGATAAAGCTTTGACAGAATTCGACTTAGTTCGCCGCATTTTCGTAACTTCACAGTTAAAGGGTATTGCCAAGGGCTTTGTAACAGAGTGGCAGCAGCAATCGCCAATAAAACTCAACCCGTATAGACTGGCTACGTGGAAACGCGTGTAGCACGGGCAAGTGTACTCGTAAATCGTATAGCACGGAGCCACAAGGCGATGCATGGCGATTGTTTACCAAGGGTAGGTTACTTTAGATGACAAAGACAAAAAGGAAAGAGGTAGGTTGACATGGTGTTTTACTTAACTTGGCTTGATATATCTTGGTGAGTATATACACCAAATTTTAAAATCCGAATTTATGCTCATACGGTATTCTGGAGCTGTTGAAGTCATAAATACGTTTAAAATTTACCGTGTTCTATCTACGATGTTTATTCCCGCTATAGGTCAATAAAAACTTGATATGAACACATAGTTCAATACAGATATGTTTTAGGCATTTGTCAATAAAAGTTTCATCAAGATTTTTTATGATGCCACTTTGAAATGGATTATTGAAAGACACCACCCCTTTTCAAAGTATCGGTGTAATAACGGATACCTTTCTGTGACGGTTTCTGCTTTACCCGGAGCAGGCATCGGTATAACCCGGGTAACGCAAAAACAAATTCTTTCCTTTTCGGTCTTTTTGTCCCATCTGGAGCATGTATGGACTCTGCGGAATCTGCATTTTAAAATACAATCTACCCAAATCTTACACGGTGGTAATACCAATTTCTCAATCTGTGCTGTCGACCGAGCCGTTCATTTATCCTACATAAAAATGGCTGTGGACCGAGGCAATTACAAAAGTATCCGCTCGGTCGACAGCTATTAACACAAGTATCATTTACCGTCAACGGTAATGCTTACGACTGAATTCTCGGTCGACAGCTATTTTTAAAGTACCGTCTCGGTCGACAGCATAGGTGGCAAAATTGGTATTACCACCGCGGCTGCAAAGACATATGTGCAACCAATCAAACCCTATGGCAGCAGTTGAAAGTTCTACATATTAAATGAAATACGCCAAGCCACGTAAGACTGCATGGGTGTGCAGGATGGGCTTAGCTATTACTCACAACGAGCGTACACAATTAATGTCTTAAGGCACTCTACTCCAGCCAGCTTTACACAAATGAGCCGCGTCACACAATAAGTTTGGTAACTATCCGCGAACAGCAAGACTCAAACCAGTCTGTGAGTCCATGCATCTACGAACAGCCTTCATTTTGTATCTGTAAAATTCTAATGACCCACATATGATATTCGTGAGCAGCAATGACTCTGATCAAACTGCAAAGATGCAGACTGATCTGAACCTTTGCTATTCGCATTTCCCATAAGCGTGTCGCGGATCATATAACAGAACCTAGCACAGGTCGAGGCTCAAGCAAGCTAAATTGAGACGTTTATTGATAAAGCTGCAAAAGTCTATGTTCAAACCAGGAACCCAGTCCTTGATCCGTGGTCCGTATCCCTGCCTGCAACCGTATATATGAGAGACAGTCAAAATCACTGAGACATATTTGTACTTTGGAAACCATTCAGTTTTTGCCTGCCCATCTATTTAAAGATGGAGACACGTACAGGGACCTCGAATCGCGTATAAATGGATTCTCGGCTTTACAGCTACTTCGTCTACTAAAAGTTGAAGATTTCCGGAAACAAACAAGTTCACATTATTCATTTCTTCCCTTTTAATGATTCCAAAAGAAAAACGGTGCCCGTTTTATACCGTAGTCTTTCGAAAACACTGAGCCGTATTACTCCGTTGCCACACCCGTGTTATCCCGCAGCGCCTATTGAGGTATATTTGCAGTTTATGTTGATTCTGGTCGGTTCAGCGTAGGGATTCTTACTTGCTGAAGATGCTGATGCATGGTTAACATGTAAAAAATAGAATTGTCAAGAATATTGCTTCCAGAGAGCTGTTTGAAGGGAAAGTGGTGAGCTTGACTTTGTGGCAGCATACTTGAAAAATAGTGTAAGATTTGCCAAATAAACCATTGTTGGTATATGAAGGTTATATTGGTTGAAATTAGAAAGTATTAGATGAAACTTACATCTTTATTTGTCGGTGAAATCTGACATTTTCTGAAAAGTCACCCGTAAACAATCGCCGTGCTACACCGTGTTTCTCCGTGCTATCCAATTTACGAGTACACTTGCCAGTGCTATACGCGTTTCCACGTAGCCAGTCTGTACGGGTTGAAACTGCTGACAGTTACCGTTACAAGTTTATGACAAGATGACTTGCTTTGAAACTGATCTACCGTTGTCCGGGCTTTTTTCGTCAAATGTGCTAGTTAGATGAAACAACTTACTAGCTCACCAACTCCGAAATGCACGTTGTCTGTCTGACCATAAGGACTTGAATCGTTTTGTTTTTGGTAAAGCACATTAAGATTACAATACATGTGAAAAGAGGAGAATACCTTAAAGTTAGGGTCTAAAATTTCATGTGTAAACAAAAGCTGATAAAAACTGAATATATCTGATTTTTCTTTCGTATTACATTTCAATGACAACTGTCAGTAGGATCACGCAAAAATTGCGATTTTCATTATGCTTTAAATATGGGTTTTCTAAGGGCGAAACTTTCCACCTTAACTTTAAGGTGATCCTTAACTTTAAGAATGATTGTGAACCTGGGCCCTGGTTAAATTATTAAGAGTAGCTTTATTTTTCCGGTGTAAGATCTGAATCCGACAGAGAAATCGTTGTAACCTTGGCCAAGCATATACAGCAGAATGTTTCCTCTGAACGATAATGCCCGTTTTTATCCCAACCAGTTAAAGGGCATTCATTTGCTGGCTTTAAACTTCATCGAAATCCGAACCTCCACAGTAATGTGACACAGGATTTTTACCTCTATATGCTAACTGCAAGGAGTGTAACCGAAGGAAAATTCAGAGTATTAAATCATAACAAAAATGTGTCGGTTGCTCTCGCTTCAACAAGATGTCTAATTCGCAAGTTTCAGGCGATTGTTCATGTTTTAGGGTTTTCCTACCGTAGATCGTGAAAACCTGTTTTAAATATTTAATACAATATTTAAAACGCCAGAAGGCTGCTGGAATTTTATTCATTTGGCATCTTATTTCATGAATTATGTCAGTTCCTGAGAATATTCCTACTTACTTCTGCATAAGCGGGAAACATTGAGAGGTATGGGAAAGGATTGTCTCGCAGCAACCACGTTCGCGAACTAGCGAATATTATGAGATGCGATGACTATATTATGAGATGCGATGACTATATTTTATTTAAATCAAAGATAATGATAATAATAATGATGATGATAATAATAACAATTTCACATTATGAAAATTGATATTAATGATATAACAGTTATATAACAAGGCCTACAGCCTGAACTAACGACATCTGCTGCCACTTACATCGCAGACTCTTATTTGCTGAGTACCGCTTTCAAGTACTGTACACCAGTATTGCCCACGCGCAAGACCATTTGCACAGCCAGTTTGCAGTAAAAGGTACCCGACAAAACATGTAACATTACAAACCGTATGGGGAGTTCCAGCCTGGTCAAACAAATGTAGTTCGTTATTCCTTTTTCTTTTTTTTTCAAACTATTCTTGTATATTCATTTCTATACGCGGTAATGTTATTTTTGTAGACCAGTTTGAGAGTCAGTTAGGGACGAGTCATTTATTAGCAGGTGAGGGAAGAGGGGGCCGGGTACATATAGGGGGGGGGGGGATATTTTTTTGATGATGCACTGGGGGGTCGGAATTCAATAAGCCTTGGAGCAGGGGGTCATATATTTTATAAGGCATATTTAAGGGGGGGGGGGTCAAAATTCTACCGTCAGTAATCATTGTTTGACAGACGTCAGTCTGAAATAGAATAGGTAATATGGTGTGTGTGTGTGTGTGTGTGTGTGTGTGTGTGTGAAGGGTAGCTGGGGGATAGGAGTCATAAACTTTTTGTCACCTTTCGGGGGGGGGGGGGGCGGAAAATAATCTGGTGAGACTGGTGGGAGGGTGGGTCGGAAATTCGATAGAATTTTGGGGCTGTGAAACAAATCAGAGTTGTTGAAAAGCTTGACCCCTCTTCAGCGACGCTTGCAATCTGTCTGTTGCTCTTTACCCCCAAAATATGTTTCGGTTGTTTACACAATTTTATCATTAGGCGATTGAAACCAATTATGCTTTGTAATGTGTCCTGGCATCCCTAAAATTGCAGGCAGTCATTATTTTTGTGACATCCCAGCATTTGATAAAACTATAGACTTGAAAAGTTGGGCACCGATATGCGACAGTAGCGGATCATTATATAGCTATATATAAGAGCTGAGATACAGGCATTAGCTGGAAAACTTTATGTCGAATGCATGGTCTGATGCTGAAAGCAAGTCATAAATCAACTACCTAAGTGGCTGCTGTGTGTTCTTTCAAATAAGATCGGTTAAAAAATAACACAACATCCTTTTTGTAAAATATCCCCCATCCCACGCCCCACACACTAGCGTCTGATAATGAAGGTTATGCGTAGCACAACTAAGCTTCCGCTAAACATTCTGAAGAAACATTCGAGATCAGCTCGCATGTGTGTGAACCCATTAATGACTGGCGTTCACCAGAAGGACATTTGTACACTGTGAAGACCCAGATTAATGCGGCAGAACTCGCTAAATGATCATCATGTAGTGTTTATAAACTGTTTGCATTGAAATGTCAATGTTAAGGCGGAAAATCACCGTAAATTTGTTGATTCTGATCAGACGCCACGAACTTATCATGGTCTACACTTTGCAAAGTCAGATTATGGTCTTTACTGTTTGAGTAGTTCCGTGCTAAAGGTGCGCAGGGGATTACTGAGTTAAGAATTACTGACATGCTTGTACGTTTGTACACATTCAACTGTTATGTAACAGTTGCTGGTGCAGGACCACGTGAAAAATATCGTTGAAAGGCCGTAAAAGTTTCCTCTGAGAGTTTAATATGTCCAACTGTTTATGTAGCCATATTATTGAAGCTTAGAAGGTTGCCAGAACGCCTCGGAGGAACTCTCCTATAAAATAATATCATATGATCCGATACTGTCACACCTGATTCGTTACTGTCGTAAGACCCTCCTGTAAGTCTGGATAGGTTATCTGCCCTTAAAGGAATAAATTTCGTTAATATTTTGACGTGGATAGATAGGAGGGATATTTTGCAATTGCTATGTGTAATAAAATGCATAATTTTAGCATGCATATACAACAAAACAGGAGTTTTATAAAACTTGATCCGATACTTTCGAGTTTACTGTCGCAAACCCGACGTCATTTAAGAATCAAAATTTGATTTTTCAGCGTTCATCGTGTGATGAAGCCAGTGGGCGGAGCTAAAATTCCATGAAACGCAAAGCGCTTCTTGTAGAATTTTAGCGACAACCACTGGCTTCTTCACACGATGAACGCTGAAAAATCAAATTTTTATTCTATTAGTGAACCTCTCTGTGCCGTTTTCGTGGTAATTTGGTGTAGAATAGGCAAAATATGGGTCGAAGAAAAGTTAGTAACGACGTGTTCGGCCATAACGTTAAAGAGCCGTCGCCCTGACGTGGCGTCAATCGAACGTTACAAGAACCAGTCAAGACGTTCGTTTACATAAGACGTCGCTTGACGACAACGTCACATGATCAATTGTCCTTCATCGGTGTATGAAGCTAGTTGCTCTAAAGGGTTCACCTATGGGAACTCAATGGCAAGTGTAAATATTAAGAAATGTCTCTTCTCATTGGCTGGTGTATGGTTTTACGTAGCTGAAAGCGCTTGCTATGGGTGCAACGTAGCACACTTTTTAAAGGCGAAAATGTGAAAAGTGCATTAGAATGGCGATAATTGTATTGAAGATTGTCATTTGGGGAGGTAAATCGTCGGTTTTATGGTCGGGTGTACGTACGTCAAATGGATGGACGAACGTGACGGACAGAACACAAACAGCCAAGGTGAAAACATAATGATATCCAGCTCCTAATGTGTGGATGAGTATGAAAACATCTGACTGAAACTCTGTTATTACAGTAAAATTAAAAGCTCAGATATTAGCTAATTATATACCAGATATATTAGAGATAAAGCTAAATATTTGTATTTATGGTGCACAGGACACTGAGCAGTGGAGACGGGACCTCGGTTTAAATTCTCATTCGAATGACCGGAGAAGCGGGGGATCGATCTTGCGACCCCTGGATTGGTAGTCCGGAGTGTTATCCACTACACTACAGCCGCTCCTCTATCGTTTCGTTTCCTAGCAAAATAATATTAAAGTTCAAAAATATCCCAAAAGCAGATGACCCCCATTCTGCACATACTGCGAACACAGCCAGTCATTGCCCTACTATTTATTCTCCTGTCATTCCGGTTCTACCATAGAGTAATGCCTACAAAAATGCGTGGAATGGCAGCTGTGTAGACTTTGATCAGACTGGTTCCTAAGGAGCTTTGATCTCAGTTTCCACTGTTTGTAGAGACGTACCTGCCCGGTAGACATTGTTAGTGTATCTTTTAACTGTATATACTCCACAGTTGGCCGATTTTATCATGAACAATATCTCTGTTTTGTTTTAACAACTAAAATAACAAAAAAAAAAAAAAAAACACAAAAAACAAAACAGAGTAATTCAGTATCTTTTGAGTCCAATAACTTTAAAGGTAGAAAGATACTGAATTACTCTGTTTTGTTTTTTGTGTTTTTTTTTTTTTTTTTTTTTTTTTGTTATTTTAGTTGTTAAAACAAAACAGAGATATTGTTCATGATAAAATCGGCCAACTGTGGAGTATATACAGTTAAAAGATACACTAACAATGTCTACCGGGCAGGTACGTCTCTACAAACAGTGGAAACTGAGATCAAAGCTCCTTAGGAACCAGTCTGATCAAAGTCTACACAGCTGCCATTCCACGCATTTTTGTAGGCATTACTCTATGGTAGAACCGGAATGACAGGAGAATAAATAGTAGGGCAATGACTGGCTGTGTTCGCAGTATGTGCAGAATGGGGGTCATCTGCTTTTGGGATATTTTTGAACTTTAATATTATTTTGCTAGGAAACGAAACGATAGAGGAGCGGCTGTAGTGTAGTGGATAACACCCCGGACTACCAATCCAGGGGTCGCAAGATCGATCCCCCGCTTCTCCGGTCATTCGGATGAGAATTTAAACCGAGGTCCCGTCTCCATTTGACCTCGTTGTTGGTGGGACGTTAAACCCGAGTTCACTCACTCACGAAACGATAGAATGTTTTTTTGTTTTTTTTTGTCTCATTCAGTATCTTACAACGTTAGTTTTACTGAGATATATGCATAAGCATGCCCCATTGATTACATATATTTTTTCATGAATTTGTTCTTGCAATTCAAATTTCTTTCTGTGTTTGTTTGTCTTTTTTTTTAATTAAAAAAGAAATACTTATTAACAAGATTACTGCAATGTTTTAATCAGTGTATTTCAAATATCCAATATTATAGATGATATGATTTGCAGAAATGAAAGTGCATTCAAGTGCTAGAAATATATGAATCTAAATGGAAAATTTGTATAGAGAAGTATATAGAAATTCATTTTTACACTTTTTTAGGAAAACAAAACGGTGAAAAAAATCTTATCCAAATATTTTATAGCCCTTTGGATTACATACATGTAGCTGGCATAATAGTTCTAATGCCTCACCAATATTTCTATTTCAATGTCTTTCCACCTAATCCACAGATTTATTGAACTTGCAAGTTAAAACAGAATAAAAACAATGAAAAGTTCACTGAATTGTATTTAGTTAATATCTAATATAACCTGTCTTACCCAGTCCGTAAATAATGCTCTAAAGTCATCGGTCACCTCGACCGATCAGAACTTGTGAGTGAGCAAAGAGAAATTTGAATCTTAGGTCGCTCAGGTTATCTTAGTAAATCATATTTTCATCACCACGTAACTTGTATGTTCGCTCAGTCCGTATGACGTATAATTCAGTGGCTATTTTTTCACTAAAACATATGTTGTGATACTGAAATAAGCTCGTTGATGTGTCTATTTGTACTGCTGACCATCGTGTTTCAACGGCGCATTTTCATATTTTCTACTAAAGCATATGTTTTAGGTATTCGTCTAATGCAGTATACACATAACCTTCATGACTTTCCGGAGTTTTACAAAGGGGAACAACTTTCATGACTTCCTGTTTGCTTCCCTGGATAAGGCAGCCCTTCCAAAAATGTGTCCACACATAAAGGCAAGACTTTTCTCCTGAAGGACTCTTCGTACATACGGCAGCAATACTAGTTCCACCCTTAGCAGACTTAGAAATATGCATTAAAGAGCCTGCTGGGAAACCAGAGAGGCGCCGTGGATGAGCACCATTTACCCCATCCGCTTAGTGTGAAACCATATAACATTCATCCATCCACATGTACCCAAGATTACAGAACTTTATCGAAGACTTTTTAAACAGAACCTTACTGGTGGCTGTTCCCAGGGGGTACATGACATTTAATGATGTTGTACCGACGTCGATGCGACGTCATTACGTCGTATTGACGTGGGTATGACGTCATTACGACATCGTGTGCCTACTGGGAGACTGTCCATATCGTGACGTAACCCTAGTGTCATGAGGCTGCTTTTGTAGGTTACTATTGTCTGCAACCTTGACCGTGACGATACACGGTGTGTCATAAAGCTATAAACTATATGCAACTTTTGTTACAGGTCAGTTTAGAAAACAAAAGTGAAGAAAAATAAAATTTAAGCAAAGAAGACATCTCATGATTCCATGAAGCGGTCCCAGTATTCTTTTGCCATGAGAGCGGCACTGGTGGGGATTTCTCCTACTTTAAACGGATGAACGGACTGGTACGTCTGGTAGCCGTTTTCAAAGTACACGTTGATGTGAGCCCTGGAAAACGCGTCGTTGGCGAAGCTATAGGAGCTGAGGTCGCACTCAAGTGAGGTGACAATGAGGTCTTCATCGTCCATGGCACGTTGGTAAAGCACTTGTAACTTGGGAACAACAGTCCTCATGGTCTCAGAGGTACTCAGCTCTACAAATCTGTTTCCACATACAGACCGGGTTCGTTCCATGGCGTCATCTTGTAGGAATGGTCCGCAAACAGAACATCTCTCCATACACTGTCTAACCTCTGGTTCAATGCTGCGGCGGTATAGAGCGTATTCGGCTTCATCGGAGCTGGAATCCGCTTCAACGTCTTTGGACTCAGGCAGGTAATTAACGGACCTCTTTTTCTTTTTACCGAAAATCCGACCCAATCGGAACCTTATTCTGGGAACGAAAATTTTGTGCACGGTTTTACCAATATCTTTGATACCATTCTCGATACCTTTACCAATACTTTTGATTCCGTCCTCTAAACCTTTACCGAGGCCTTTTACACCGTCCTCAAGTCCTTTGCCAATATCTTTAATACCATCTTCAAGACCTTTACCAAGATCTTTAACTGTGTCTTCTACTTGACCTCCGAAGTGTTTTAGTCCTTTACCAATATCTTCCCCGATGTCTGAAATACCTTTTCCTAGGTCTTCAAATGAGTCACCGACATCTTTCCATCCATCCCATTTGACTAACCCTTTTCCTAGATCTTCAAAGAAATCGCCCAATTTTTTCACACCAGGCAAATTAAGGAACTTTTTTCCAACGCCCTCAAAGAAATCACTGATTTCAGTAAATCCTAGCAAGTCTAAAACTTCACCAAACACAAACTTTTTGAACATTTGTTCCGCACCTTTTAGCAGTACCTCTATCAGGTCATCTTCCTCCGGAGTACATTCGCTCTTTGCGCATGACTGACATGAAGCTTCCTGTTCAGCAAAGCGTGATTCACAAATAGATCTCTCAGATTTCAGCATGTCCATCAACGGCCTGGTTTCATTCCATTTATCTGCTATTAGGTGAATTAGACTTTGGCGAAACTGGCTTGTAAAAATTCGCATTTTGTCACCATCCACAGGAATGTTGGATCTCTGGGTGAGTAAGTTTGCGCTTGTCACTGTTAACAAGGGCAGTAGAGTAAGAAACAACATTATTAATTCAGTCGCTCTCTTCTGTGTGCCTTCTAGCTGAGTATATATTGGTGGACGTCTGCCGGGATCTGAAGAGAAGTGAAACACAAATAAAAACCATAGCTTCACTATCATATCAAGGGACGAAACAGCATTAAATTAAATTGCTACATGTCACAAAGTTAAGGCCCTCAATGTTTAGTCGACGACTGCGACAACTCTGTGAAAAGTCAACGTCAAAATAAAATCGGTAGGCGCTGGATACTGACTTATACTGAATTTGATAGCGGTTTTTCGGTATACCTAGAAGAAGTTTAAGTTTCATAGCGTATTTTAGTTAATGTTGTTGTTGTGTTGTTGCTTTGCGTTCACGGTAAATAGCTATGGTATTACCAGGACGGTCACCTTAAACTAACCACACTATTCCTGGGCAGGCTTAGACCTCCTAAGCGGTTAACCAGTACTAAGTGCACTTACTTTCACCACTAACTGACAACTGTCCGTCTTGAATCAGCGGAAGGGGAAAAATCAATTTCCACGATAGTAAGTGGCCTGACCGGGTATCAAGCCCGGAACCTCTGAGTCAGACGCGCTACCGACTGCGCTATGTGGCTCTTGAGTCAGACGCGCTATCGACTGCGCTATGTGGCCCGGGCCCCCGGGCTGTGACTCTGGCAGTAAGGGTCGAATAACAATTTTGATGAAATATGATCTACTTCGGAAATAAGTTTAAATTTCTTATTCTTCAAACAACAAATATTGCAATTTAACTTGTGGTTATAGCAATACCTCGCATTTTGAAGTAAATTTTAGAAATTAAAGAGCTCTTTTTTTAGCTCATCGGGAAATAAGAATTTTAAAATTAAGGCTTTCATTTGCAGAGTTCTTGAGAAATAACTTTGAGTACTTTTTTAAATCACTGCGGATTTAAAGGATCAAGTTAGCCCATTTATACCCAGTGGACTATTCTATCCTTATGAAATGGATGAGTAAACTGTTGCAACCTAGAGGTAAACAAAGTCACATATCAAAAGCTCCTATAGAAGAAGATGGGGAAAAATAAGCAAATAATATAAACTTAACTCAAATTTTTAACATGGAAAAGCATGTCTGTGACCTTGACCTTGAGTCAAGGCATGTATGGAGGTGATATAGAATAAACACTTAGACCAAAACCTATAATCTACCAAATATATACCAAATTCAACAAAGGATTTGGATGATATGAGATCTCAAAACCTCAAAACAAAACATATATGAAAATGTCCAAGTCTGTGACCTTGACCTCTAGGTCACAGTCATATGTAAAGATGGTACAAAATAAAACGTTGGACATATAAACCAAACTGAACAAAGAGTTTAGATAATATAAAATCTCAATAATTTAAATGCAAAACTTCAACATGAAAAGTCAAAGTCCATGACCTTGACCTCAAGGTCTCATGCATGGGTGGGGATGGTACAGAATAAAACTTTGGATCAATATCTATCATCATGCCTAACATAAACCCAACCCAACAAAAGGTTTGAATTATATAGAGATCTTAAAAACTTTAACGCAAAACTTTAACATGAAAAGTCAAAGTCCGTGACCTTGAACTCTAGGTCACAGGCATTGGTGAGGATGGTACAGAATAAAACTTTGGACCATTAACATTAACATAAATCCAGCCCAACAAAAGGTTTGAATTATATAGAGATCTTAAAAACTTTAACACAAAACTTTAACATGAAAAGTCAAGGTCCGTGACCTTGAACTCTAGGCCACAGGCATGAGTGAGGATGGTACAGAATAAAACTTTGGACCATTATCTATCATCATGCCAAACATAAAGCCAACTCAACAAAGGGTTTGAATTAGATAGAGATCTTAAAAACTTTAACGCAAAACTTGAACACGAAAAGTCAAAGTCCGTGACCTTGACCTTTAGGCCACAGGTATGGGTGAGGATGGTACAGAATAAAACTTTGGACCATTATCTATCATCATGCCAAACATAAAGCCAACTCAACAAAGGGTTTGAATTATATAGAGATCTTAAAAACTTTAACGCAAAACTTGAACACGAAAAGTCAAAGTCCGTGACCTTGACCTCTAGGCCACAGGCATGGGTGAGGATGGTACAGAATAAAACTTTGGACCAATATCTATGATGATCATGTAAACATAAAGCCAACCCAACAAAAGGTTTGAATTATATAGAGATCTTAAAAACTTTTAAGCAAAACTTTAACATGAAAAGTCAAAGCCCATGACCTTTCTAGGTCACAGGCATGGGTGAGGCTGGTACAGAATAAAACTTTGGACCAATATCTATCATCATGCCAAACATAAAGCCAGCCCAACAAAGGGTTTGAATTATATAGAGATCTTAAAACTTTAACGCAAAACTTTAACATGAAAAGTCAAAGTCCGTGACCTTGACCTCTAGGTCACAGGCATGGGTGTGGGTGGTATAGAATAAAACTTTGGACCATTATCTTTCACCATGTCAAATATAAACTCAATCCATCATAGGGTTTGGATAATATAAGATTTAAAAAAAACTTTAACGCAAAACTTTAATGCAAATGTTAACTTACGGACGGACGGAAGGACGGACGGACGGACATCGGACGAAAGCTATATACCCCTCGTCATACTTCGTATGCCGGGGGTATAAATAGTGTAGACCCTGAACGGACGCCTCGTTTTGCAGCGTCTGATCTGGGTTGGCGTTTTCTGCCTATGTCCTATTTATGGGATGCTATGAACTAAGGGGGCAAGCAAACGAATTAATATCTGCTCAAGGTAATAGTTGATACAAAAATCGAACGCTACACTAACTTATAATTTTACAGAATCACCGGCACACACCAGCCTGTTAATATTGAATAATAAAGCATCTTTAAATTTGTCTTATTAGACAGTTATAATCTGTTATGTAGTGATCTTATTTTTGTTCGGTAGGCAAATATTAATAAATATAAATGTTACTACTTACCTACAGTGGGGTTATTTTGTTCCTCATCCGTAGTTTGGCCGGAGACTGACAGATACTGTCAAAGCAGCTCGGTTTATACTACAGGGTAACAATTGTAATAAGATGCCATCCGGGTTTCAGGTGATGCTTTTCTGTTAAAATCTGATAATACATAGAAATACATAGAAACAAGAAATTTAACTGAAAAAGGATAGAGGAGGTTGACCCAATACAACTGAAGAGATCCAGGAACAGCCACAATTACAAGGAAAAAACAACCCACCCAAAACACAGGAAGGGAGAAATGCCGACCATACGGACGGCAAGACCAACCCCCGGCAGGCACTAAGTGTTGAATCAACATTGGATCAACTTTGATTTAACGTTATGATGTTGAATCAAGGTTGATTCAATACTGATTCATTTTTTCTGCCCAGTGGAATAGCCAGTAAGCAGACACCCGCTACTGCACACTGTAGGGACACTCTCGTGCTTCTGGCTGATTCTGATAACAGAGACATGTTACTGTATAAGGCGTTTTAGAATACTGTAAAGTCACTTCTCATGTGCAGCGAAATCCTATGAGATTGTGAGTCGCATGATGGGGGAAGGCTTGCTGTAGTCACGTCATTGATAACCTGAGGTGTTGGTAATAGATAAAAACGTGTGGAAACTCCACAATGTGGATCCATATTATTCACAAAACACCGACATCAATTCCACATCTTCCACATCCATTCCACAATGTATGTAACACTCAGATCTATGCTGCCTCCAAAGTAATGCTCTTTAAGGTACTGCTAAAAATGCTAGCAGATAAACTAAATATTTCTAGTAAAGAGGTCTGTGGATTATTCTAGCAAGATGCACACTCTAAAAAGTAATACCGGTAGGTTCTTTTAGGCCCTGAAGCAAACGTTCAACAAATAAACCAATTCATTTGTATGTAGGAAGCTGCTATCAAAATACATGTATAGTACTCTGTCTCCCGTTGCCTGAAGAAATCAACTTTTTAGTACTGACTTGATTGACACGCTCCAAAATTATCTAATCTAACCTAACAGGTCGAGGCTAGCTGATGAAGTTATCATGGAACACACCTGTATGGCTGCGGCCATGTACTTTAACATTAGGCGGCCGTGCGGGCTTGTCCATTTTATTTATTTTTTTATTTATTTATTTATTTTCAGGCCGTTAGTCCGTAGCTATAGTGACAGTCCTGTCCACTAACAGAGCATCTTGTAGCATTCACACTCAGTTCCAGATATAGGGAATGTAGATTAAAAAGCCATTATACAAAATACACTTAAAAACTGTTTCATCAATAGATTTAGTATGTATCGCTTTTCTTATACGAGTGGTTGGTAAACTAATCAAAGGAACAACCTTTGGGAAATGTTATGGTAATATTTCCGGTCAGGACTTACACAGGGCGGAAAATGTACACAGAAAAGTACATATGTCGCTTATATTTCCAAAGATAAAAAAATCGGGCATTGTCGTTCTCTACATTACTCACTTCCAAACGGGTAATCTGAATGTTTTGAACTATAGGAAAGAATAAATCAACCGCTCTGGAAATCGGTTTATTCCCAGACTGTAAGAAATTTCCGTAGAATTTACGGTAGAATCCGTAGCAACCAGCTGCCTCTTCATTTCCCGTTATTTTTACGGGCGCCCGTTAACATTGGCTGAATCATCACGCAGAGTAGGGTAGAATAAGACCGTTAATGTTTTGGTCATATAGCCCTTCAACACTCTAAAGGTATTTTCGAATGCGGCCAGTTAACAGAACTCTTCAAAAATATTCTACAAGCATACGCCCGTAAAAATAACGGGAATGGACTGGAGCTGGTTGCCAGGTATCCTACCGTACAATCTACGGAATTTTTTACAGTGTATAATTTGTATTTTAAACAAATAAGATAAAGATAAGGATAAAGAAGCTTTATTTAACGTCGCTTATTAGAAACAGACAACATAAGCTCAGTAAAGTTTTTATTGCGGCAAACAAGGTATCCACTAACAAATTATGAATAATAAAGTATTTTGAATTTTATAAAATATTTGGCATTTAAATTTCTAAGTTTATGAAGGTGGTTACTGATGTGAAACAATGGTGGCTGCTCAACACAGGTGGGTGACCAATACTGAATACAATTTAGAGGTCAATTTGCCCTGTATTCTGTAAAATAACATTTATTTGCAGCCTTCATCTGCTGCACAACCCTCCCATTGTCCTGATATGACTGAACTACTGTGCAAAAAGATGTAAAATCGCAAGGCATCCGTTTAGCTATCATAGAATTTCTATTCTCAAGGCCAGGGCAATAGCACTTATTTGCAACTTAAATCACAAGGCTTAGTGCAACGTACACCAGCGATGAAAATAGAGAAAGGGGTCAATTTACTAAGTTTTATGTCAGTCATAATTATATAAGTAGTAAGGACAGACACTCTGGCCACGGATTTTCCCATGTATTTTTACATAGACTTTTGGCCTGAAAAAAACTAAGTCCGCAGGGTCGCCTAGTGTAAAAATACATGGCCGTGTCCAGAGATGTCAATCCATGAGTTAACTTCCTCAGGCTAGTGAGCCTCTGTTAGGCCCTTTTAAAGCCGTAAAAGTCATGTTCCTAGGCTCTCAGAGCCGTTCTTAGGACGATTCAGCGCCATTTTCCCACAAGAAATAGCCGTGGGATCATACACGCAACTTTGCGGGACGTTGTAGGAAGTTTGTAGGATCTGTAGGAGCACACAAGAAAACTTGCGGGATCACGCGACGTCTTTGGCCAGTTGTGACGTTATGTTATAGGAAGTCTGTAGGGGCTGTAGGATCCCACAAGAATTCTTTGCAGGATCACGCGACGTCTTTGGCCAGTTGTGACGTTATGTTTGTACGTTTATGACGTCAGTTATTTCTAGCCGAAGTGTACAAGACGTTGGCCTCCATAGAAGCTGCGCTTATCATATTTTTAAGGGAAAATAGCCACATCCACACATCCACACTGAAATTGTGGATGTTTTGTGGCTGATGTGGATCCACAATGTGGAGTTTCCACACGTCCACATCTACACATTTGACAGTGTGGATGATGTGGATTTGATGTGGATGTTTTGTGGAGTTTATGTGGATGATGTGGATGTTGTGTGGGGCTTATGTGGATGATGTGGATTTGATGTGGATGTTTTGTGGATGTTGTGTGGAGTTTATGTGGATGATGTGGATGTTTTGTGGATGTTGTGTGGGGCTTATGTGGATGATGTGGATTTGATGTGGATGTTTTGTGGCTGATGTGGATCCACAATGTGGAGTTTCCACACGTCCACATCTACACATTCGACAAATTCGCTTAGTCTCTGCTGTCCCTTGTTCTAGCTTATTTCTCAAGTATGCTGACAGATTTCTGGAAATCTCAGTGAGAAACAGTGACCCAACGGCTTTCTCATTATGCCCTACACAGTGACATGCTTCTCAGAGGCATGCCCATGCAGTGCCCTTATACTGTACAGTAGCAGGTGTCTGTTAGCAGACTCTCGGCCTCATATGGCCTCACCGTAACAGAGTCGTGACTCTACAGCATCCAAATAAGGCCCTGTACAGCAACAGGCCTCTGTTATATGACTCTTGTCCTAGCAGAGGCGTGACTGTACAGTGCCCGACAACTAGCCCTAGTTAACTTACTACTACTTTCCGAAAACAGAACAGACGAATTGTTTAATTCAACACAACTTTATTTGTCCCGCTAACTGAAGACGATGAACAGAGGATTAGGACCGTCCCTCTGCACTCGTTTACAACATTCATGTCAATACAATAAAATAAACGAAGAAAACAGGAAGTTCTGTAGTGTTCTACTACCGATTCAAGTACTGTGCTACAAAAGTCTCATTTCTTTGACATATTAGTTTTTATCTGTAATGTTTGCGATCTAACAGGTATCAGTGTATGTTGACGTTCCTCTTCTACAGTAGCAGTTGGTCTTTGATATTCGTCAAATTTCCGCTCAAGTAGATAGCGACGTTTTTTAACTGCATATTGCATTGCTTCTTCATCATCGTAATCTTCATCTTCTTTTAATTTGTGGGCAGTAGATAATACTTTCTTGTGAATAGGATCTTTTCTCAAAGCAGAGCCGAGTCTCACAAGATCTTGATATTTAGAAATAAAGCATGATCTATATGTTGGTTTGAGTTCTTCATATGCCATCTCTTCTGCTTCTTCTATGTCCACATCGGGTTCTTCCTGCAACGTAGTTTCCACCGTGTCGTTAAACTGATCTTGAACGGCTTCGTAGGTTCGTCTTAAGAGTCTATCCCAAGGACTTTTCTTTGACGTTTTTCTGGGTTTGATTTTACCCATCTCCTCATCGCCGGGAGACTCATTGTCCGTGTCCATCTCTGCTGCGTCTGTATCGGAGTCTCGTGAAGGTTTAGTATAATTATATTTTCCAAAGATATCATGTCCTTTCATACCCTGCATATGTTTATTCTCAGTATGTATGTCAGACGACTCTGATACAATACTTTCTTCACTGTCAGACATTGTAGACTTCCCTTTACAAACGCCACTGGATATATGTCTTCTTAAGCTGTCCGATCGAGCAAATTCACGAAAACAGTCTGGCACTGATATCGACCCATCGAATGTTGCTTGAAGAATGAACAAGTGTCATATGAAGCGCTACTTTTATAGGTTTTTGCCTGAAAAAGATACAGTAAATGGGTTCATGTGATATGTCACATTTGTCAAAGTACGTTCATATGTCAAGATTAGAAACAGAATTCTCAAAAAAATGTTATTTTAAACTTTGGTGTTGAAATACATAGATATGAGAATAAAATGATTTATCACTTACACCAACAGTTATGATGATTAAGTTACAATATCTTCTGACCTTTTATCAATTACTTGAAAGCAGTAACTTACATTTTATTTCTCACGCTTGCATCCTACTTGTTTACGGAAGTCTTTAGATTCATCGGAATTGTCATCTGCACGAACTTTCTTAGTTCTAGCTTTCGTCAAAGACCTGCGTGAACGTCTACTATCTCGACCCTCCTTTTGTTCTTTAAGCTTGCGTCTATGTTGCTTTTCTTTCTCCTCGCGTAAGAAGGAGTGAATTTCAGCTTTGCAGAGTCGACAGTACTTCGATGGTCTACCCTCTCTGAGTATTTTGTCTAAAGCAGTTGCAAGTCTTTTCATGAGGTATCGAATCTGTCCGTAGCTCGCCTGGTAGCTTCTTTTCTGGACGACAGGCACACCTGATGAATCTGATAGCTTCTTTAAATCTTCTTTCGTCTGCTTTGAACAATTCATTTTGTCTTCTATCAAGCTTTACTTAAAATGATGAATTTTGTAGCATCATCTTGTATTTATACTTATTTCGATATTCATACCGATATTTAGTCAGAAATTAAACAACTCTCTGTCTGAAATGTAACTTAATCAAAGTCTTTCCATGGCTGAAACGTATATCTTTTCCCGTATCACCTCTGATACTGATATGAACTTGATCGATGAAGGATTTGGCTACAGGAACGTAATGCATATTGACGAATTCTTTGTGTGACTGCTGTGAGGCTTTTGACGTTTCGAATGGTACGACTCTCAAAATAGGCGCAGTCACGTCTCCTACGTAAGTATAACTGGCAACATCAGAGTACACGTACAACCGACTGTGCATCATATTCAAGTCCACTTGATATTTGAAAGCATGGCTTTCGTTTGCAATAGGTCTTTCTGACATGCTCGGATTTACTCCAAGAGCTTCCCCAAGAGAAGCTGGAAAACGAACCCTGACCTGCTTTGAATTCTGCGCAATGACTTTGAGACGATTGCTGCTTTTTACATAAGTAATTCGAATAGAAGCATTTATTTTTGTCAATAAAGGTCCATGCTGTGTATCTATTACAGACTGGATCTCATCCACCAAATGCTGAGGAGAGCGATAATTTCCTTCTGGGATAAACAATCTATATTCATAACATCCTTCTCCGCCAGCACACAGTTCATTTGCGCTCTGTATTCCCAGATTATTAACTGTCGCCTGGTCTAGAAATGTTAAAAAGAAAAAGTTATTGTTCTCTGAAATGTTCATGACTTCAGATGGCGTGATCATTTCCACTAAAGCAACTTCCCAGTTGTCCTTATCCATCTTGATGGGATGATCTAGTCTGACAGTAAAAGAACTCTGTGTGTTCTTTGGAAAAGTATTCATCGAACTGTCACTAAGAAGAGTCAGATAGAAGTCCTTCATACTTAATTAATTAATCCACTGTCTCTCAAGAATCTCAGTCAAGTTCTGAATAACTATACACGATCCTGTCAAAGACCTGCTATTTATACAAATATTTAGGAACCCTGTAGACAGGCTTCTTTATCTTCACCTGTTACTGTACAGTATAAGGGCACTGCATGGGCATGCCTCTGAGGAGCATGTCACTGTGTAGGGCATAATGAGAAAGCCGTTGGGTCACTGTTTCTCACTGAGATTTCCAGAAATCTGTCAGCATACTTGAGAAATAAGCTAGAACAAGGGACAGCAGAGACTAAGCGAATTTGTCGAATGTGTAGATGTGGACGTGTGGAAACTCCACATTGTGGATCCACATCAGCCACAAAACATCCACATCAAATCCACATCATCCACATAAGCCCCACACAACATCCACAAAACATCCACATCATCCACATAAACTCCACACAACATCCACAAAACATCCACATCAAATCCACATCATCCACATAAGCCCCACACAACATCCACAAAACATCCACATCATCCACATAAACTCCACACAACATCCACAAAACATCCACATCAAATCCACATCATCCACACTGTCAAATGTGTAGATGTGGACGTGTGGAAACTCCACATTGTGGATGATGTGGATTTGATGTGGATGTTTTGTGGCTGATGTGGATCCACAATGTGGAGTTTCCACACGTCCACATTGTGGATCCACATCAGCCACAAAACATCCACATCAAATCCACATCATCCACAATAACTCCACAATTTCAGTGTGGATGTGTGGATGTGGCTATTTTCCCTTAAAAATATGATAAGCGCAGCTTCTATGGAGGCCAACGTCTTGTACACTTCGGCTAGAAATAACTGACGTCATAAACGTACAAACATAACGTCACAACTGGCCAAAGACGTCGCGTGATCCTGCAAAGAATTCTTGTGGGATCCTACAGCCCCTACAGACTTCCTATAACATAACGTCACAACTGGCCAAAGACGTCGCGTGATCCCGCAAGTTTTCTTGTGTGCTCCTACAGATCCTACAAACTTCCTACAACGTCCCGCAAAGTTGCGTGTATGATCCCACGGCTATTTCTTGTGGGAAAATGGCGCTGAATCGTCCTAAGAACGGCTCTGAGAGCCTAGGAACATGACTTTTACGGCTTTAAAAGGGCCTAACAGAGGCTCACTAGCCTGAGGAAGTTAACTCATGGATTGACATCTCTGGACACGGCCATGTATTTTTACACTAGGCGACCCTGCGGACTTAGTTTTTTTCAGGCCAAAAGTCTATGTAAAAATACATGGGAAAATCCGTGGCCAGAGTGTCTGTCCTTACTACTTATATACTTCTTTTCATCTTGAGCATGACACCTTGAAAAGGATGTTCTACAGTAACAGGATATAAACCAACCAGTCGTTTTCGTTGAATTACAATCTCTGATCTTCCTTGTTCCGAAACTGTCACTCAAGCTCGAAATTTGATATTTTGGTATGATGATGATGATGAGCAGCGTGACAGAAACCGTATACGGAGCCCGGTTGTTTGTGTTTCGCAACTTTAAGAATAGGTGATGGCGTTTATATAATAAGAAACCGTGGTGCTGCCGAATCAAAACCAAGAATTTTCTTCAGCTCGATATAGCCACCCACAGTACTGAAAATTCATATCTATTTCCCTATATATTGTACCGAAAATTTGTGCTTGTGTGTATATTCCCTAAATCTTACCATGTATACACAGGGTATAAACCAGTCTGCCAATTTTCGCTTCCTGCAGAGACTGTCCGTTATATTTGGCTTCCGCCGAGACTGTCCGCGATCTCTTGCTTCCTGTTGAGACTTCTGTACATGATAAATGGCTTCCTGCAGAGACTGTCCGCGTGATTCTGCTTCCTGCCGAGGCTCTCGGCAGGAAGCAGAGTCACGCGGACAGTCTCGGCAGGAAGCCATTTTTCGAGGACATTAGTCCCTGTAGGAAGCAAGAGATCGCGGACAGTCTCGGCGGAAGCCAAATGTGATGGACAGTCTCTGCAGGAAGCGAAAATTGGCGGACTGGTTTATACCTTGTGATATATAGGGTAGTCATCAGTTTAAAAATACAATCGTCATGTGTTTCTTTGATTTTCCTCAAAAAATATCAAAATATTTGAAAAAAAGTATACAATTCTAGGCTAATACAACATTTTTGACTTTAGACTTGCGTTTTAAGAAAAACTGAAGAAAACAGCACCTTCTGCCATTTTTTTCTATTTCCCTATACACTATAAAGAATGGTGGTCTTGTAAATTAGAGCAAAAATGACAGCATTAAATATAGACTAAAAAGTATGAAAAAAAAAAAAAAGATTTTAGTGCAGCTAAAGAAGTGTTCTATATGAAGCTAGCAGAACTTTTTTATTTATTTATTTATTTATTTATTTGTTTATTTATATGAAGACAATATAAGAGGAAAAGTATCAATGTCCCATGTATAATTTATGCTATGTCAAGTTCCCACGATATACTCTTTACAGTATGCTCTGAAAATGTTCTGAAAAGTAAGATCCACGCCCCTAGCACCGGCTTAAGCGGAACTCTATTTTCAAAATTACTTTAATGATCTAAATGATCCCAAAGAACCAGAAAATATAATCTGCAACATGATGATGTACGTGGGGGCGTTTTACGGCCGCCACACGGTACAAACACTAGCTGCAGTGAAGATAAATATGTTCTGAAAAGTAAGATCCTTTGGAAGCAAGGAACACGCCAAAGAATAGAAAATAACAGACTCGGTTTAATTGGGTCTGTTCATGACTAGTAATGAAATGTGCGACACCAGCCACGCCCCCTAGTAGTTTATATGGGGATGAAAGCCAAAGTTGACCTTGAAAATTTTGGACAAAATACTTTGCATCACATATCAACTGAGTGACATACGCCGTATGTTTGGTTCACTGAATTGGCGTTTTGTTTGTCACGTTACGGCTGTGTATGCGGGTGAAAAAAGTGGACAAAATTTTGAAAAAAAAGTTTTCGGATCGTTCTCTAAAAAGAATCATTGTGTTAAGGAATGAATATTCTCTTGTAGGATAGACTATTAGCAATTAAGAGCATAAACTTTTGTGTTTTAAGACTCATCTTATTCCTTTCATAACAAAGACATCTAACCTGCCCCGAGGGCCTCTTTGTCTAGTTGATACTTTGTCAGTGTATGACGGAGAAGTGGTCACGCTTGAGTGGCGCGCGGCTCTGTATGACTGGTTACCGGCAACTATAACGTAAACCAAACAGTATGAGTGACTATACACTGACTATGCTTAAGCCTGTAGTGTTAGCTAATGTAATCTACGAGCAGACTTTGAACAAACTTCACTCAACCAGTATGAAGAAGTCTACACAGAGAGTAACCCAGCGGGCACATGACGTTGAAATGACGTCGTATTGACGTCGATGCGACGCAACGACGTCAGTACGACGTCATTTTGACGTCATGTGCCCGCTGGGTAGTACCATTGAGTGTGGAGAAAATTAACGACCACTTGATATTAGTGTTTCTTTAAGGCAGCTTGTTCAAATAACGAATGATAACGATGATGACGTATACGATGAGTGGCTTAAGTCAACTCCAGAAACTGCTGACAGTCTTATTCAGCTACTCAGGGAAGTCCCGAAAGAATTATTTCTCTCAAAAATTCTAAATGACCACCGGTACCACTCTAGCGACATGGAACTTTACGACATATGTAAGAATCTTTTAATGAATTTAGGTCTTTGGAAGAATTTCCATTTGCTCCTGGAACTGAGTCAAAACGACGGAAAAACACTTAAACTGGTGAAGGTGTTGGTACGAAGTTATGTTCCGACATTTATTGTGCTATTACTATTTCAGTGGTTATATTGAAGTTGTTTGAAAGACTCTTGCTTGAAAGATTGGAGAAAAGCATCAGTAAACCTCTAAACTAGCTACGAAGTGGGTTTCGAGCAAGCATTGGGTGTAACGACGTCTGTAATGTTAAGAGAACGCATCTCATAGACAAAAGAGCCCCGGGGTAAGCTGTATATATGTTATCTTGACGTACAAGAAACCTCTTCTTGAAACTACATGAAATGAGCGTAAGATATCCCTGGCTTAGATTTAGGTACTTTACAAGGGACATAAATCCGACTGGTTTGAACTCTACAAGGTACCCGTCAGGGCGGAGTGTTGTCTCCCTTCATGTATTATATTTCGTGAATGACCTGCTGAATGAGTCAACACGTTGTAAGTTTGGGCTCAGTTTGTTTGGTAAGAATATATGTTCCCCTACGGTAGCTGATGACATGCTTCTGTCCTTACTGGTGTTACTGAGCTCATGAGAATATGTTACAAGTATTCATGTAAATGGCGTTTTGAGTACCAGCCTCCTAAATGCTCTGTTATATTGTCTATAATGAGACTAAAGCCTGAGAACAGAAACAGAAAAGGGGCAATATTTTGGAACGAATACCTTAGATGTGACAGAGTATTGCTATTTGGGGGCAGCGTTGTAGAAGAGGGAGAAAGTTGTAGATACAACTCGTACCTAGGAGTTATCACGGATAAACATTTGAAGATCAAGTTAAACATAAAAGATCGGATGCGAAATGAGAAAGTTGCAATTCAGCCCAGTGCATTGTAAATAGCTAGTCTTCTTTACGAATTTCGGAACCGATCGACTTGAAATTTTACATAGTGGTAGAAAAATAGATTGGCATTTGATAATATTTGGAAATTTAACACATTTTTCTTCGAGTGCCTATGGTTTGGTTTAAACATATTATTTCGAACTTTACAATACATATATATATATATGTTCTGCGCAAAGTAAGGATCGGTACAATTCCGGAATTGTCCTGCGCAAAGTAGGAATTCTCACTTTGTGTTACAATTCCGGAATTGTACCGGTACAATTCTAGAATTGCGCAAGGGATTTAGTGGTTTATATCGAACAGGTAAATATTTTGGGCAAAACTGGAAGTAACAGGGTAATGGTTTTGAAATGAGGAATCTGTGTTTTTGACAAAATTACGGCCTTATTAAACTTAGCAGTTTTTCGGGAATGATATATGATTTCAAATTCTGATAACTTTTTCCAGTGTTTGAGCAGTTGATTTGAAACTTGTACATATGTTGCAGAAATATGTAGATGTGTCTTTTGAAGAGGAAAATATTACTTTGTCAAAATTACGATTTTTTTCAAACTCAGAAATTTATAGGTATGGTTAAATGGCCGTATCAAACAAAAAAATGCAAACATATATTTGTTAAACACACTAACATCTAACTGTTCTCACTTTGTCCCGATTCTCACTTTGCGCAGAGACAATTCCGGAATTGTCTTGCGCAAGGTAAGAATTCCCACTTTGCGCAACAAAGTGAGAATTCCTACTTTGCGCAGGACAATTCCGGAATTGTATCGATTCCTACTTTCCGCAGAACACATACATTGTAACAATGCTAATAATAGGATTGGAACGAAAGCACAGGTACTTATGAAGTTCCTCTCCTTAACTATAACTAACATGTAAACATCATGGCGATAGCTTGAATATATAAACAGTTTCCATGTAAATACATATGTTAAATCGTTTTCGAAAACTATTGATAGAAATGAAAATATATAATAGAGAAAAGTGCCAAGCAAGAAAAGAATTTGAAAAAATTGTAGAAAAGTAGCAAAAAGAAAGAGGAGATACACATTTGCAAACAAAACAACGGAGGATGAGAGAGGGAGACGCAGATTCGTAGCAGTAGCCACATCGAACACTCTGGCTACCATTAATAACAAAAATACCAACCGCATTGTCATTTGTTAAGTAATTAATCTACTCAGAAACGTTTCGAATACAAAATAAATTTATGTACCTTTTCAAATATAACCGTATTTATATCGAGTGAAAGAGAATCGCTACCATATAGAAGGAGAGATAACGAGGGAATCTGATATTGCGATACTGCATTTATGAGTTCGGTTCGCTGGACTTGATAGTATCTGCAGTGAAAGAAGTAATGCTGGGCGTTCTCCATGCTACCACACTGGCATAAAGGGGAATCGGAAATGTTCCTTATGAAAAGATCTAAGTTAAGCGAGCTACAGTTGGTCCTTAATCTAGTATGTAATATTTGGGCTTTTCTATTACCGGCATAGAAATATTTAGGAACGTGCGGTTTATCTTTGTTAAGAAAGTATTTAAATGTATTGACTGAGTCAGACTGCTTCACCTCATCATTTACGTTATTCCAGGCTCTGACAGTTGACGGTAGGAAAGAATTATAGTACAGGGTTGTTCTTGTATCTATTGTTTGAAGGTTATTAGAATTTCTAAGACTATAGCGTGAAATATTACTAACAGTCGGAGGTACTAAAGAAGATAAATAGTAAGGAGCTAAATTATGGGTAATTTTGTTAAAGAGAGTAAGCTTATGATTTAATCGTCTTTTTTCAAGAGAATCCCATCCTATTTCCTTACAGAGAGCACTGATAGAAACGAGTCTAGTGGCTCCTGTGGCTATTCTAGCCGCTTCATTCTGAATTTTATCAAGTTCTTGTTTCTGGTATTGCGAGCAATTATCCCATATAATATCCCCGTATTCGATTAAAGGTCTAATAAATGCCGTGTAAATAATTTCTAGAGATTTCCTATCTAATTTGAATTTAAGTTTTCTCATGATGTTAATTCTAGCCCAAGCTTTTACTGTAATATACTTTATATGCTGATGCCACGTGCAGTCATTTGAAAAATAGAGACCAAGATGTTTGTGAAAATCAACTTCGGAAATCTGCTGATTTTGCATAAAAACAGGTGAATGAAGAGGTCTATTTAGTTTACGAGAGATAAGTAAAGTTTCAGTTGTAGAAGAGGGCCTAGATTGATCCTTGGGGAACTCCAGCACGAATGTAAGTCCAATCAGACACTGCACCAAGAAGAACAACTTGCTGTTTTCTATAAGAGAGATAATTAGCAAACCAAGTATGAACATTTTCTGAGACACCAGCTGCTTGAAGCTTAGCAAGGAGACCAGCGTGCCACACACGATCGAGTGCTTTGCTGATGTCACAGAAAACAGCCCGTACTTCTTTGCCTGAATCTAGTGTTTGACAGAATGTGTTGTAAAGATATGTTAACCTATGCCTATGGTTTCACAGCCGTAACCAGCCCTTATACTACGGGAGACGACGTCAGTGAGGGGATTGCTCATTTCATTTAAGCTGATGATGTATACAGCTGTGCTATTTACAAACTGACATTCTATTAATTTGTAGAACTGTTTTCTAACCGGACGACTCTTTTTTTATTGATCACAACATGAGCTAAACCTAAAAAGACAACATAAAAAGCGAAATTAATAAAAAGCGAAATCAATTGCGCAAGATAGAAACAAAATAAGAAAGAAGCAAATAATATTATTCTAAATATATTTTGAGCGCACTATTTAGGATGTTTTTCGCAATCCTTTGTTCAAGCATCGGTAGGGGCAATCCGGGTAAGTACGGACAGTTTTTGCACTGGGGCGCTTTGCTGTTGCAGACCTTCGGCTGAGCGAGCGCCCCAGATACATTTAATTCGGCAAAACACTTCTTCGGACTTTATCGTTGCAGTCATTAGGTTATGCATAGCCGCCAAATTCTCACAAAAAGAGTTAAAAGTGATAAGGGTGAAACCGGTAAAGTACGGACAGAGTATGGAAAGTACGGCCACCTGTGTTCTAAAGTACGGACACCTTGACATTTATCTAAAATCAAATATATCTCCTGTTCAATGTTAATATAACAATTGAAAAATAGATTTATCAAAGACCAACACTGGTTTTAAGGGTGTTTTGAAGGCCCAAGAGGTAATTAGCCTCTTTAGCAACTCACTCCCCGCTACCCACCCAACCCACATATTTATCTTTTTGACGAAGTTGAACTCTATTAAGTTCATATCCCTACATTTTCCCTACATTTTCAGCCCTGTTCTGTATGTTTAATAATCCATGAATTCATGTTGAATATAAATATGAAATAAGTATCTCGTACCTCCAAACCTGAAACGTTTTTTTTTTTATCCAAAACTTTAATTTCATTTTTTATTATATTATCTAAAATCAGAAAAAAGATATATTAACAGAAATGGCTCTCTGAGGTAGTTAAGGAAGTGTAAGACAATAAGCAATACGTTTTGACCAGCGATTCCTAAACTGCAAAAATCAACAGATGTTCTCTTCCTGTCCATCTTTGGTTTAAACATATTTAAAAAAAAAAAAAAAAAAAAAAAACTATATACAATATATAAGAGGATACGAACGGAAGCAAAACACTTATAAAAAAATCTTCTCCTTTACATTTGATCTGGTGGACATATATATCTGCGGAAGATCTATTTAATAATATTTGCCTCGAAATGATGATAGTTAATTTTATATCTCTAAATAACTTAACTCAGTTGATTATTGCTTGCGAGGATTTAGCAAGCGGGTGCATAGTTAATATGTTTTCTATATTGTTAAATATACACTTATAAATGCACAGGCACTCAACTGTATTTATCACCCGACAATTACAACATTTTGTATATCTGCATTTCAACACTAAAATTAACTTTCTAAAACGATAATTTACATGGTCATAATGGTAATTTCCGTGATCAACAGAGTTCCGAAGCCAGCATTTCTCTCTCTCTCTCTCTCTCTCTCTCTCAATGTTACAGATTAACCTCGGCGAATACATAAATTTTATGGGAGCCAGTGATGATGGACAAAACGCATGTCAGTATCAGTTAGTTTGACTCTGATATGTTAGAAAGCTTGAAAAATATGTCCACTTCTTTCGGAGTTTGTATTATTTTTTCACACTTAGTATGTTAACCAAAATATCGAAAACGTTAGTGTCCGTAGTTTTTCACCAGGCAAAATTGGTTGATAAAGTACGGACACTATAATAAAACTTATTTTTCCATGCAAGTTTTATATTTCTGTGACAAATAATGTTTGTAAAAGAAATTAGAAAGTATTTCCCGCAGCATATCGACAGAATTTGAACTGATTCTGACTTATATCTACTTAAATTCCATGTTTTATTTTTTGTGTGTAAACTGTCGGCTCTCCAAAGTTTTTATTGTCACTTGACAGAAAGTGGTGGGTCTTCTTCATTACGCATGCGGTAGTGCTATCAGCCTAAGGACAGAGTTATCGTTATTTGCAAAATCAAACTACTGTAAATACCAAAATTTAATAAGCCAGGGTAACTTTTGAAGGGTTTTGTCGCCTTTTAAAGTAGATTATCCGTACTTACCCGCTTGTCCGTACTTACCCGGATTTCCCCTACCAAGTTGACCAGCAAGTGTCAATCCCAGCAAGCATGGCTAAATGGGTCCCATATGGGCAGAACCTGGGCATAATGCCCAAATAGGACCGATGTGGGTCCCATATAGGAAATTTAGCCCATGTGGGACCCACATAGGGCCATTATTGGTTGTCTTATTTTCTAAATACATACAAATTTGTTGTGGTGAAAGGAAAATATATATAAAGGGTGCTATTTGATTTTCATGTATACTGTTTCTCTTTACAAGAAAGTTTAAGTGGTAATTTATGGACCTTTATTTCAAATCATTACCAAACGGGTCCCATATGGGCAAACCCACATTATGCCCACATTCTACCTGAAAAATATCTAGTAATGTTTTAATTACAATCAATATACTCATTCAATTACAAAACTGAAAATAAATTCAATCAAGTTTAATACTTCTTTCACCATTTGCATCTCTTTTGTTGGTCATTTACATGTTATCTCTTACAAATGTGCCATCAAAATTCAAAACCTACTGGAAATAATATTTTCCTGCAATAAGTTTACCTATGTAGTATGGAGTTAACATCTCGAAAAACTTCCCACAAATCGCTCAGTGAGCGATGATGGGATACTTCATTTGTGCATTTGTGCACATTTGACATCTTCTACGTCTTCGTGGAAGCTATTGAAATAATCAGTAACACAAATGTATCAGAGTTAAACCAGTAATAGATGTACAAAAGTGGGCTGGACATGGGCCAAATCTGGGATGGGGCCGTATGGTTCCCATATGCCACCCATATGGGCTTGCCCATGTGGGTCCCATATGGAGCCCGGTTGCAAAACCCATGTTGGTCCCATATGGTTTGCCCATAAAGGACCCATATAAATACCCACATGGGGCCCATATGGGTCCCATATATTTTGCTGGCTGGGATGACATTGACACAATCATATCTAGTCATATCCAGAAGTTTGCTGACGACTGTAAGGTTTATAGATCAGTTCCATCGGCGACGGAAATTACAATGTTACAGCAAGATATTAGCAATCTATGTCTATGGTCTAAGGACTGGCAAATGGTATTTAATGTGAAGAAGTGTAAAGTGCTTCAAATTGGACATAATACTATTAATCATGATTATTCTATGAATGGAGAAGTCTTACAATCAGTTACTGAAGAAACGGACTTAGGTGTTATTATTTCAAATGACTTGAAACCCTCTAAACAATGTGTTAGTGCAGTGAAGAAAGCCAATATGATATTAGGAATGATAAAACGTCACATAGTATCTAGAGATAGAAACACCATTGTGCGGTTGTATAAGAGTCTTGTAAGACCGAAACTTGAATATTGTATTCAGTCATGGAATCCGTCATTAATCAAAGATATTGAACTTCTTGAACAAGTTCAGCATAGAGCTACTAAGTTGACTCCTGAAATCAGTCATTTGTCATACCATGAAAGACTTAAGCATTTGAATCTTACTACATTGGAACTCGACGACATCGAGGTGACCTTATTGAAACTTTTAAAATACTTAAAGGAATGGAAGGTATTCTTATAAATAATCTTTTCTCACTTAATACATCTGTAACAAGAGGAAACTCCTTGAAGCTAAATAAACCTCGTTCAAGATTAAACGTACATCAGGCAGAACTTCTTCAGTCACCGAGTAATAAATACATGGAATCAACTTCCAGAGCAGGTTATAACAAGTGCCTCTGTGAGCGGATTCAAAAAGACCATTGACAGACATTTTCAGGAAATATATGGGGTTTATAATGACTCAGTCGCTTAACCCCTAGGCTGCACGTAAGGGTGTGGCCGCAGGTATAACAGGTAAGTGCACCCACCAAAATCCCCACGGGAGTTGTGATGAAGCACGACGGTCGTGCGTATAGACAATTATGGCGCATGAAATATCCCGTTATTAATCCAAGCTAATTAGTTAATTTTTTATTACAGGTAATCAAGCACTGTAATTTTTATTGGTATATGATCTAATTATATTGAAAAGGTCATTTAAATGGCCCGGCTAACTGTAGAAGCTATATTTCTAAGCGATTGAAATAACGCGGCATTCCTAAGTTAGAGACATGGCAACCGTGACGTCAGTTGTACACTAATGGCGGACGATCTCGCGGGTTGTGCAAAAAAAGTGATAATGTGACACGAGGATATATGTATGGTTGGGTTTAGAAAGAGAGCCGGCGCTTTCGGACGTCATGATTCGCTTCGATCAGCGCAGTTTTGGTGAGATTTGAGTACATTATTGCCTGTCATTTATACGTTTTGATGTTGAAAAGTTTAGATCAGGATACTCTCTGATGTGTATCCTCGAATGACCAGTTTCAGTGACCCTAACAGTATTATACACACAGTGTCAATGTTTCACATAAAAACAGGATTTCTTTAATGGGTTATTTTAGTGAGGCATTCTAACTTATGAATGTTACCCAGATAAAGATGGAACAGTTGAAACACTGAATTTCGGAGGCCTTTATTTTCTAGACCTATATTTAGCTTACAGTAATAAAGGGAACACTTCCACTTTGGCGGTCCCCAGGAATTGGTAGTAAGTTTTGCTGGCATAATTGATGTATTATTTTTTTAACATTTCTTGATGGGGGCTGCCGCCCCCACACCCCTGCTACACAATTCAGTTGCCACTGGGCTTATGCGCAGTAGACGATGCGCAGTTGAAGATGTGCAAAGTTCCGGGGACCGCTAAAGTGGAATCTACCGTAATAAAGTCGGACCAGTTTCAGTGACCCCCACTCATTTTCTATACAAGTTGCAATATGAAGCTGGTTGCTGTTGCTCAAGATTGAAACTCATAAACTGTTTATAAAAACATACTGAAGGCAATGGCTGCACATGCTTATCAAGAAAAAGATGACATTATGAAAATTAAGAAATACCCTGTCAAAATAAAGGGGTGGGGTTACAAAACAAACCAAAACTTGCATGCAAATACATTCCATCCAAATGTTTTTATAGGTATTTCATGTTGAAAACAATAGTAAAGATATTTTCAACTAGTATTTAGTCCCTGGTCACTTAATTTCAACAATATTTAAAAAGAAACTTTGCAGACTGGTTGAAAAAGCAGCTGTGCTGTTCTATGGACAGCAGTTATTTCAATACCATAAAATCAATGTTTAATGTATGTCATTTATATCTTCAGTTCTATAAACAGAAATATAACATGCTAATTAACATATCCAAATAGAAAATAAATCCGAAATATTCCTCTGATAATAAATTTGATTGGAATTTTACAGTGTAGAAAAAGTAATAAGAAAAATGTATGAAATATGGGGTTGTCATGAAAATCTGTATACTGTGAAGTTTTTCTAGCTAGAATGATGGTATTATCAAACCTACACAAAGGCAATATAACTTAGCGTATATCTCTGCAAAAAAGAATTATTTGCTGCATCACTTTTTAAAAATATTGACAAAATTTAAAAGGTCACTGAAACTGGTCAGTCACTGAAACAGGTCCACCTATGATAAAATGTGTCATTATCTGCTGTCTACCTATGACCTGGGTTCTCTCTCAGATACTCAGTAGAATTTTAATAGTCAGTGATTGGAACATAGTTGAGTGTCATCAAAGAGAAAGAATATCAAAATACTGTTCACTTCTCAAAAATAGTTTTAGTCTGTCAATAGATCTAGGCCCTACAGTGTTCCCACTCAAATTTTAAACTGAGGGTTTTTATACCCCCTATCTATAAAATTTGCGGGTATGAAGTAAAATTTACGGGTATGACTTTTTATCTCGAAAAAGTTATGGGCCGAAATGGACATGGGCCGAAATGACCCGGAACCCTTGGTCCGCTTCTTCTACAAACACTAAAGTGCCGATGTGTTTCCAATTGAAGCCTGAAAAAACGAAGAAAATGGCTGTCATGCCTTTTTCCGGTCCTCGTTTTATCCAATATTAATCATTTGGTGGATTCCTTTCCAAATGAAAACTAGAAAGTGCCGTTTCCAAACAGAAACAGCGAAAATAAACGCAAAAATACGGACAAATTCTGTCGGCCATTATGACAGTTCTAGTGCACAACATGACCGCGCATGTCATTAATATTCATGCAGCCGATTAGTGGTAGTGTTTTCCAATAATGAATTTGATTGGCCATAGAACGGATGTGACGGACATGAATGAAAGCATGGTATCTTACTACGGCCCGCATTTCAGATCAAAACAGCGACTTCTGACTCTCTTCTCGGCTACAAAAATCATCTGCCTGGCAGACTCGCAATAGAATGAAGAAAAATGATGATTTTTAATATTTTTGAGAGAAACATATGCGTGTGAATGCACGTTCTTGCCCCAAAATTTATGCGTGATTAGAATGATTTCCGTGTGATTCACGCACAATTCTACGTGAATGGGAACACTGCCCTATATCACAATATCCCATATCTTATAGATCTATCTGGTCCCAGAGACTGCAATAATTGGAAGGTCAATTTATCTGAAAATAGAGGTGTACCTTACAGTCTATCTCAATCTGATGACTTCATCATTTCTGACCATTATTGTCTCACCAGTAACAATTGAAGCACAGTTAGGGACCGAAAATGTGGTAGCTTTATTGGGGATGGTGACAGGACAGGCCATTGGCTAGTAGACCAACTGGAGATGGTCCAGAAGAGAGCTGCAAGGTTGGTAATAGATACCACAACACTTCAAGCATCACGGATATGCTACACAGTCTGGAATGGAGGACCCCTGAATAAAGGGGACTGATTTCAGGTTGGGCATGCTGTACGAAAAATTGTGCCCCCTGTGTAGCCATGGACAAAAGATTTGCTTGCCGCGAGGCCCAGGAAGAGGTCATTACGGTAATGGCATCTTTCTGGGCCTCTCGGCAAGTAAATTTTTCGTACAGCATGCCCAACCTGGAATCAGTCCGCCTTTATTCAGGGGTCCTCCATTCCCGACTGTGCAGCATATCCGTGATGCTTGAAGTGTTGTGATACATTACCTATATTGCCAGTTAAGAGGAGATAGGGACCAGTCACCATACACATTTCTCTTTTTTCCCAGGACGGTCATACAGTAGAATCAGCTCCCCAGTCAGTTTGTTGGTTGGTTGATTTGATGCTTAACGTCCACGGTAAACAACTAAGGTCATGTCGGGACGGTCAGTTAACCTAACCACACTATTCCTGGGCAGGCTTAGACCTCCTAAGCGGTTAACCAGTACTAAGTGCACATACTTTCGCCAGTAACTGACAACTACCCTTCTTGAATCAGCGGAAGGAGAAACGAAAGTATGTGGCCAGACCGGGATTCGAACCCAGGACCTCTGACTTATGAGTCAGGTGCCCTACCGATTGCGCTACCCGGCCCGGCTCCCCAGTCAGACTTGCCTGGCAGAGTCACTGGAGGTCTTCAAGAGTCAGGTCTCTTAAAGATTCAGCACTCTAGGCTTGTGTAATTTCTAAGACACATCTTCTACCTCTTTTGTTTTTATGCCCCCGCCATTAAAAAGGTGGGGGGGCATATAGTATCACCGCTGTCCGTACGTACGTAGCGTACAAAATTGTTTCCGTTCAATATCTTTTGAAAGCATTGGTCTGTTGAATTCATATTTCATACACAGCTATATAATCATAAAATACAGGTCAAGTTCGATGTTGGGTAAAATCTGTTGATTATTGTGGGAGTTATGGCCCTTTTTCAACTTCATTTTGTATGAAAACTTGGGTTTCTGTTCGATATCTTTTAAAAGCATTGGTGTATTGAATTCATATTTTATACACAGGTATATAATCATAAAACACAGATCAAGTTCGATATTGGACAAAATCTGTCGATTATTGTGGGAGTTATGGTCCTTTTTCAACTTCATTTTGTATGAAAAACTGGTTTCCGTTTGATATCTTTTGGAAGTATTGGTGTATTGAATTCATATTTTATACACAGCTATATAATCATAAAATACAGATCAAGTTTGATGTTGGGCAAAATCTGTCAATTATTGTGGAAGTTATGGCCCTTTTTCGACTTCATTTTGTATGAAAAACTGGTTTCTGTTCGATGTCTTTTGAAAGCATTGGTGTATTGAATTCATATTTTATACACAGCTATATAATCATAAAATACTGGTCAAGTTCAATGTTGGGCAAAATCTGTCGATTATTGTGGGAGTTATCATGGCCCTTTTTCGACTTCATTTTGTATGAAGAAATGGTTTCCGTTCGATATCTTTTGAAAGCATTGGTGTATTGAATTCATATTTTATACACAGTTATATAATCATAAAATACAGGTCAAACTTGATGTTTGGCAAAATCCGTCAATTATTGTGGGAGTTATGGCCCTTTTTCGACTTCATTTGATAAATAATGGTTTCCGTTTGTTAGTTTTTGAAAAGTTACTTGTTTCTTGGCTATTTTCTTTTGGAAAGTTGCATGGCATCCATTTCTGTGATAAGATACAGAATGTCATCACATATCAGTCATGACACCTTTCCCCTCAAAGCCCCCCCCCCCCACCTCCCCTGTCCACACACACACACTTCTCTTGATCCAAGAAGCACAATACATCTGCCCAAGGAAAACAATAAAACATGTACCATAGAAGTCTGCCTTTGTGAACCTAGTTATGCTACAAGTGCCAGTACCTTAAACAAGGTGCCATCTTACTTAGGGCACTAGGTGGGGGCATCCGTGTCAGATGGACACATTTCTAGATCTCTCTTGTTTCTGGCTCTCCTAACTCTTCCTACTCTGACTCATCTTTTTCCATTTTTCCTTAAACTTTCCCTTTGGCGCTCAACTGGTGATAGTCCTCAAAGCTGAGAGCATGTTAGTATATTGGCAGAAGCAGAAGCACGATATCAGACTTCTTTTCCAGCAGCTCAGGTAACATAAACTTCACATCAAGTTTTCTGGTTTTGCTCTGATTTAAGAGGTTGGCAAAACACTGATCAGTTATTGATAGGGATTTTCAGACATTCTGAGCTCAGGGGCCATTGAATATGGAAACAACAGCATGTGATTCATCGAAATTGGAAAAATTTCACTGGATGATAAAAACAAGATCTCTGTTTTGAATTCACGGCTTAGCCAAGATAAAGTGGACACTTGTGTTGCATAAAGGTCAATTTTTAGAATCGTTTTAATCTTTAAACTTCCATAAAAATTTGTAAGCTCTGACATTTGTGTGTAATATTCCAAAGCGATTTATATGGTGTAGGCCCGATAAAAATGTTAGAGGCCGATATATTCTAGTACTGTTGTGGGGCTACGGACTATACATATCCAAGCATAACATGCTGTTTTAAGATAGAAAGCATTGTTTTCAGACAATCTTTACTGCTCATTAAGTAATGACAATCTGTCAACATCAAAATTTTGAACCAAAGAATTAACTGCTTTTAGGAAAAAAATATTTTTATTAAGTTAGATTGCAAGTACCACTGAAAGCAGAAAAGAAGTAAATTTTGCATTTAGCAGTATTGTTTAGACATTATCTGAATGTGTTTAAAAGTCCTCTCACTTGAAATATAGAGCTGTCTATGGTTGACATAGAAAGTATTGTTGTAATTACTACTTTCATGTCTTTATGGCTTGAGTAGCAAATTTTGGTCACAGCGGGGCTACGGACTATACAAAAATAGTGAATGTCTAAAACTGCACTTGGAAGAAATATTTTCACAGTAAACTCTAAAAATACAGTCTAAATTTACCATTTTAATGTTACTTTACAATGACATTTGCTTAGAATAAACAAATTCATGTTTAGTGAATAACTTTATTTTAAAACTAATACGACGATAGCAAATTGTTAGTCACTTTCTGACATATCTTCTTCAAAAGGGCTTTCAGACCTTACTTTTAACTTAAATGTTTTACAATTTAATTGCAAATATTTCAGAAACGAAATTAAACAGTTGTTATGGTTGTATAATAGGAGTAAACAACATATTATCAACTTCTTATTGACATTGTCCAGGGGCTACGGACTATACAAACTATAAGCAGTTTGTACCATCAGTCCATGGTAGTCCTTACCTCAAGCATATTCAACCAGTATATGTTTAGCCAAGTCTATAGAAATATGCTGAAGTATAATTTGTAATCTGTTTGCAGTATACCATTAAAAAGAAGCCATGAAGATGGTCTAGAGACTATAACACCAAGTTAACAATTTAGCTCCGCTGACTGGGGCAATTATAATTGCCCACTGGGGTTTATACAAGAAAGGAAACAATTGATCAGAACTTTGCCAGTAACTGAAATCTTCAGTTGTGAGGCAGATATGAAATCAGTGTAAAAGTTATACAAAACGTTCTTGATTCTGTCAAAACAACAAGCAGTCTCTTCACATTGTCTGATAGTGCCTAATGTTTGTACAAAACTCAAAGAAAAGTCTGATACAGTTTTAAAGTTAGGGAGCAGACACAAAGTCAAAATATAATTCTGTCAAAATCAGAATTAAGCGTAAATGGTTCTTTTACTCTGCATATTGTCTAATAGCACTTAATACTTCTACAAACTTTCATGACGAAATCCTAAACAGATTTAAAGATATGGGGCAGACATAATATATATTCTTTAGAACTTTGACCTCTGTGTAAGACCTTGACCTTTGTCAGACATTGTTAAAATGTGATGTTCTGCACATCATCTAAATAAGACGAACATTTGGTCCAGGTTTAAACAAATCTGCACAGCATCTTAGTAAGATGAACATTTGGTCCAAGATTAAGCAAATCTTTTACAGGGTTTAGGAGATATTGAGTGGGAAAAGTTAATGGACAGAAGACAGACAGATGAACACCACAGTATAATTTGTCCTGCTACTGATGTTTTATATTTGTACAAAGTTTCAAATCAAAATCTTATACAGTGTTAATGTTACTATGGAGCAGACATGAAATCACTACAAGAAATATACAAAGGGGCATAACTTTGTCAAAACTGAGAGTAGGGTTAGTTCTTTTTCTCTCTGCATTGTCTGCTAAAGCTTTATATTTGTTCAAACTATCATGAAGAAAACTTTTAAAAACACTTCATAAAATATGGAGTAGACGTGATGCTAAATATAAAATTGTATACCAAAAAATACAAAGGGGAACAATTCCATCAAAACTGAAAGTATGGTCATGGTTCTTTTTCTATGCACATCATCTGATGGTGCTTTATATTTGTACAATTTTTCATGCAGAAATCTTAATGTTTTACAGATATGAACGGTAACAAAATGTTACAGTTGAACTTCAGCCGCTGGTAGACCTTAAACTTTGTCAGATGTTGTTAAAATAAGTTCTGCATAATTATTGTCTCAATGAGGCATACATTTTACTTAAGTTTTGTTGTTGTTTTTTAAAAAAGACAGACAGGCACACAGACAGACTGACAGATGGACAATGCCACAACATAATGCAACTCATCTCGTGACAGGCAAAATGGTGATAACTGTTAAACAAGTTTCAACTTGAAACAACCAGGAAAACCTTAATTACTCTCAGAACTACTGTATGTAACTGTACCACTTCCCTTGGAAACACACACAACTGTAAACTGTGTTCAAATATTTTCAAATTACCTGGCCATTTTTCAATCACTGTAAACTGCACAACAGTGTAATAGGAAGACACATTTTAAACCAGGTCCTTGAACAAGTACTATAATTTGTACTACTGTGATTTTGTTGCTTGGTTGTTTCGGGTTTTAATGCCTCTTCCAGACAGGAATTCTGTCTATAACGGGCCATCTCCCTGTGATGTACTACTGTGACTTTGGGCATGATATCAAGTGTTTATCTGTCTTTGTCTTCCAAAGTTCTCTTTCTAGGGACAAGTTTCATTGTTAACTACTAATTTCTTAACTTATCTGGAATGAGTAGTCACATATCTGAATATAGAGAATCGTACATAAAAATCTTGTATAGTCCGTAGCCCCTTTGTCAGCCTTTAATGTTTTGAAACAAGTCCACAAGAAAGCATTATAAAACAGCCCAAAAGTTGTATTAAATTAGTCTGACAGTATGAAACTTCATTTCAAAATGCAATTTAACACTATACTATTGCATTATGTGTATGTTGTACATAAATATATAATCTAACACCTACAGTTATTAGTTCATCCACATTTCATTTTCTTGGAATAAAGCAGATACTTCATCATTTAAATGTCACAAAAGCTTTATCTGCTTGCCCTGCACAATCCTGAATTTTTCTTACTAAAACCACAGCTCTAGTTTGCATATGACATCATCATAAGGTATGAATTTTGAGGGGGGCTACGGACTATACAGGGCTACGGACAAAATGTTATTGGCTGTAGAATTTTGTTGCCGGCAACTAGCCGCTAATCACTTTTTGTGTAGCTGTTCTGTCATTGTCTGAAACTATAAAAGAGCTTATCATGTAGATAGCCAATGATTTGACTTTTATAGCACATGCTGAAATACGGGGCTACGGACTATACAAAATTAACATGATTTTGGCTAGGCTAGTAGAACTAGGTGGAGAGCATTTCATAAAAATGTGTGTGGTATTCATGTGTGATTGCATTTATTTGGTAAACTACTGATGTTTTCTTAATTTATTTAGCATTGAAAAGTAAACTTTCTAAATTTGGAATAACCATAGGTGAAAAACTGGAAATGCATAACAAGTGTATACATTTACATTTTTCCACATATCTTCGACAGTTTTTATATGAATTTCATTCCGTAAAAAGTAATGTTAATCAGAATGGGGTCTACTTTAAAAGAACATAAATTTTACAAGACCTGATCCAGTCCCTGTTTGGGTCATACATTTAAAAAATGCCTTCTTTTTCTTGCAACAGCATAACATGCAAAAAATGGTCATTTTTGGGCCTTTCAGACCAAATATTTTGTAAACTTTACAATGCAGATATATAAAACCATATATCACAGGAAAGCTCATTTGAAGTACTATTCATTTACACATATTTGAAGGAGATGAGATGTCTGTGATGCTCAGAATCATCGCATAACATGGGAAAACCTAAATTGTCCACATTATCTTGGCTAAGCCGTTCAGTTAAAATCATAACGAAGTAAAGAGTTTACATGTTAAACTATTTTGAATTGCCTTATTTAGAACTATTCATGAGTAATTGCTACAAATTTTCTGATTTCTGTTATGTCATATACAGTCAGCTACTTTACAGACCCATAATTACAGACTTTTTCATTGACCTACAGTTTGAGCAATTTTGGTAGAGAATCACCTAAGGAACATTCCTGTGAAATCAGGGTTTTCCCTGATGCAGGATTCTGTATGACTTAATTACACCCAAAATCATTCCTGGGACTCCCAGGAAAAAGCTTGAGTGTCCTCTGGGACTCTTACATTTAGGGGACAGCATAAGCAGAAGGTTATAAGCAGTAATCAGTTGGGCTGTCAGACATGGTTGGGCTAAGCAGTGATTAGTTGGGCTGTCAGACATGATTGGGCAAAGCAGTGATTAGTTGGGCTGTCAGACATGAAAGGGCTAAGCAGTGATTAGTTGGGCTGTCAGACATGATTGGGCTAAGCAGTGATTAGTTGGGCTGTCAGACATGATTGGGCTAAGCAGTGATTAGTTGGGCTGTCAGACATGATTGGGCTAAGCAGTGATTAGTTGGGCTGTCATCTGCAGACACGATTGGGCTAAGCAGTGGTTAGTTGGGCTGGCATAATTGGTACAGAAGTCTCATACTAATCTGTATGATACAGAGCTCTAGATAAGAGGGAGTATTTGGTGATAATTAGGGATAATTTTTGTTAATTCTGCATAAAAGCATATGTTGTGACCACTCATCTGAATCGTCTCAATAAGACGGTTCAGATGAGGGGGTCACAACATATGGTTTCGATTAGTAATAAGAAAAATTATCCTTTATTATCATCAAATACTCCCTCTTATCTAGAGCTCTGGACAGTATCAGAGGAGCAGTGTGTATATGTTCAGTTTAAACTTGCATTTTTGCTGTGACAATATATGCCAGTAAAAAACCCTGTAGATTGACAATGTATGTGGACAAAACAGCAATGGTTGAATCTGTATTATCTATTCTATTCTATTCTATCCCATAACCTTACTAGGTCGTTGGGGCACCACAGCTGACTTCAAAACAATCCCTTTCCACCTTGTCCTGTCTTCAGCTGCCCTAGTTGAGCTGGCAAAATCCATTCCAGTCCACTCCTTGATATTGTCTCCCCACCTCTTCTTCTGTCTACCTCTTCTTCTTTTTCCTTTCACTGTGCCCTGAAGAATTGTCTTTGCTAAACCAGAAGACCTTGAGACGTGGCCAAACCACCTTAGTTTCCGTTTCTTGTTAAAATGCCGTAATACAGATTCCAAGAAACGAAATCTGTATTACGGCATTTTGACATTGAGATTGGTAAATATAAAAGCAAAAGTGGTAAGGGGTAGCCCATGGATATGAAAAAGTTATTGCCCAGTGAACAGAAAAACTGTTGTTTACTAATGTTTATGTTGATGTCTGTTTAGTGCTTAATGTCACACTTAAACACAATAAAATGATGACAAACATATTGATCGGGGTAGCTCAAAATTACTATATCTATACCAAACTGTTTAGCCTTTGTTAATATGCCTGTCATGAAGTGTATATATCAGTATGGGGAACAATATAGATAAACCTCTTATCGTGCCTCTATTGTACTGGCTTAAGAATTCAGTGAGCTGTAAAATATCCTGTTTACTTTGCTTGTACTGTTGACTTATAGCATTGTCAAGCTGAATATTATCCTTTTTCTAATTAATTCCCAGCTGCTTAAGAAACTACTGGCAAAATGAGATTGCTTATTTGGTCAACAAATTTCATGGGTCATACCTTTCAGGTGCCTCTGTGATGTCTGTATATTATACTGTTGCAAATCCTAGTGGAGCCAGGTAGCTCTGTGGGTTAAGAACTCTAAGCCTGCGTTCGAATCCTGCTTAAGTTGGAATTATTCATAACTGTACTGTTGGATGGGCATAAATTATAACGGCAAGTCCAGTCTGTAAGACATGGATAATGGGTATAAAAAAATCGCATCAAGCTTGAAAACTAGATCTTATAGCCAGATATCTTATAGCCAGATAATTTTATAGTATATCAGAATTATGTTTCATCAAATTGGAAACTTTCACTCAATGGTTTTTTGCTCACCTGGCCCGATCTATTGTCATACCAAAGTGTCTGTTGTGCGTCGTGCGTCTGTGCATCGTTCGTCGTCTGTCAACAATTGAAAACAACTTATGCAACCAACTTCTTCTATAAAACTACTGGACCCATGGTTCTCAAATTTCACATGGAGCATGACCTGACTCCAAGGTCTCAGAATTGTAAATTTGGGTCAGGTCGAATATCCAAGATGGCCGCTGTTACTAAAAATAACAAAATCATCTTCTTCTCCTGAACCACTGGGTATATTTGTCTGAATTATGGCATGAAACATCAGTGAAACATTAGTATTCAGAATTGTAAAAATGAAAAAAATCTGTAGCTGGGTTTTGTCGCAGTGACCTACTTTCTGTTTACATAAATGCCAATGTCCAAAACAACTTATTTAAAGAACTTCAAGCAACTTCTGCTCTAAACCCACTGAACCCATGGGTCTCAAATTTCACATGGAGTATGACCAGACGGCAAAGTTTCGAAATTGTAAAATTGGGTCAGGTGGAGAATCCAAGATGGCCGCCGTTACTTAAAATAGCAAAAACAACAAAATCATCTTCTTCTCCAGAACCATTGGGTATATTTGGTTGAATGTTTGCATGGAACATAAGTGGGACCATGGAATTAAAAATTGTAAAAATCAAAAAAATCTATAGCAGAATTAGGTCACAGTGACCTACTTAGCATTCAAAAGACCAGTTTTGTTCAAATGTCAAAAGACCAGTTTTGTTCAAATGTCAATATCTCAAGAAAATATAAATGGATTCTGGTCAGAAATGGTCCTTGAATGGGATTATTTCAAATTTGTGCCAGTTGACTATCCAAGATGGCCACCATGGTGTCCGTTACTAAAAATAGCACATACATAAGAATGACAATTTCTCAAGAACCCTTGAATGGAATTGGACCAATTTTGTGTCAGGATGTTCCTTGCATGAAGCCATTTTGATTCATTGCGATTTCCCAATCCAAGATGGCCGCCATCTGCTGTAACTAGAAATAGCACAAAACATGAAAATAACAATATCTCAGTAACCGCTGAAGGGATTTTGATGAAAGGGGGGGGGGGGGGCTATTTCTGCCCAAGAGCAAAATGTTTTATTTTCAGCTGATGATTAGACTATAGTGTCCGCTATACTGAATCAATAGTGGTTAAGCTCCATAAGCCCTACTTTTGGAATAATGGGGTTATTAAAGTGGGTGGGGTAAATCAACATGAACCAGGGGTGTCATATTATAAGCTATATTTCTCCTTCAAATTTTATGGCATTCATAAATACCTTCCTTTATAAGTTGAAGTAATGTCTTTGGTGACATTTTTTCTCAAATTCTATCTTTTAAAGTAAAATCTTATGTCTGCATAATTCCTTTTAGAGACACTGTCAATTTTCATTAATTTTGGTACTTTGAATTCAATATATTCTACCATATCTCTAGAACCAATGGATGACTTCTTACCAAACTAATATGGGTTCACCCTTGGGAGAGTGCAAACTGTTGATTAAATTTTGGTGACCTTGACCTTTGTTTCAAGGTCACAGTAAGACTTATAATGTTAATTTTAAGTCAAGTTTTGGCCATTGTGTACAAAGTAGCTCCTAAACTGATATGAAATCATGACCAAAGTGGCCTAAATTAAATATTATGAGGAGTTAGAGCACTACTTATGATTAAATGGCCATGACATCATGATTAAATGGCCATGACATCATCTTCAAGGTCAAGGTCATGGCTAGACTAAACAGAGTTTAATCATAGATTTCATCAATCAGGCGGCAGAAATGTACCAAATCTGAGTGTTTTCATTTGAAAATCAATGTTTGATGTGCACAGAATGACCTTGACCTTGGTCTGAAGGTCTGTATAAGCCAAACATAATGAAACAGAACTGGGTTAAACTTAAAGGTTATAGAAAAGTCTATTGTAAAATAATGAACTTCTGAATGTATTGGTGACCTTCAGATCAAGGTCAAGGTCATTATATGCATATTAAGCATTGTTTTACAAATAGAAACGTACAAATTTGTTAAATTTCTGCTTACTAGCTGTGTGAGATCTTTGGTTAAACTCTGTCTAGCCTAACCTTGACCTTGACCTTGAAGATGATGTCATGGCCATTTGATCATAACTAGTGTTCTTACTCCTCATAATATTTAATTTAGGCCACTTTGGTCATGATTTCATATCAGTTTAGGAGCTACTTTGTACACAATGGCCAAAACTTGACTTAAAATTAACATTATAAGTCTTACTGTGACCTTGAAACAAAGGTCAAGGTCACCAAAATTTAATCAACAGTTTGCACTCTCCCAAGGGTGAACCAATGTTAGTTTGGTAAGAAGTCATCCATTGGTTCTAGAGATATTCCAAAAGTAGGGCTTAAGGAGCTTAACCACTATTTGTGACATTGTGATATTATTAGAAACTCTATATATAGATAACGTCGTTTCCGACGTCACGTTGCTAACGTCATTCTCTTTAATACAGTACTAGTGTAATGGCAGATTAAATGTGTAATCATGAACTTTGTTGCTTAATAACTGGACATAACATTGGCGACGAGTGAAAAAAAAAATTTCTAAAAGAACTCTTAGGGCATAATCACCTCAAAAACTCCAAATTAAAGAAATGGCTGAGGGAGGAAGAAATTTGAAGATAAATCCGTTTACTGTGGATGAAGACCACTTAGCAACGGGCGAGAAATGGGAGGAATGGCTCGATGAGCTAGAGCGTGAGATGAGATTCTTCTGCATCAGCGATGCAGCAGACAAGAAAGACGCAATGCTCATATATGGAGGAGTTGAAATAAGGCGATTGGACAAGAGTCTCCAGGATCCAAGAGGTGAGGATGACGTATATTCTAAGCTGAAAGGGAAATTAAATGATTATTTTGCGCCTAAGAAGAATGCCCATTACTCCAGATACATGTTTTTGAAAATGAGACCGCAGCCTGGCGAAAGCACTGTGTCATACGCTGCACGCTTAAGAGAAAAGGCAAAGAACTGTGATTTTCATGACGATGATGAGCGTATACTCGAACATATCATTCAAACTACTGAAAATCAAGAACTTGTCCGGAAAGTTATATACAAGAAATGGACATTGAAGCAATGTCTGGAAGAAATGCAACTACTGGAAGAGACATCCGTACAGGTCCAGGCGATGGGTCAACATGATACTGGGGACACTGCAAAGATCAACAGGAAAGGTACGAACAAAAAAGGCATAAAACAAGACCAGAAACCTGCTGATTCAAATGCATGTATTTACTGTGACAAAAACCACCCTAAACAGAAACTAATGTGTCCTGCTTATGGCAAAATATGCGAGAAATGCGGCAAACGGAATCACTTCGCATCAGTTTGCAGGTCAACTAGAGATCAGGGACAAAGGCTAAAGCAGCATCGATATCAAGCAAAAAGAGACATCAGACGAGCGATCGACGGATCGGAAACAGAGGAATCAGACAGTGACACGGATCAAGAGAGCTACTTTCTGGATGAATCGGTGAGACATTTGTCAGTTGGGAAAGTAAAAGTCAGCAAGGTAAGCGATTCTGAAAAAACTGTCCCAATCACATTAAATGACGTCATTGTCAAGATGGAACCTAACAGCGGTGCCGACATTAACGTCATGGATGAACACCAATACCGAGCTCTACGACGTAAAACCGGTGAAATCTTAACACTTCAAGAAAGTAAGACCAAACTGAGCACACTTCAGAACGAATTACCTGTATCTGGCGAGTTCAAGGCTATCGCACGAAATAAAACAAGGGGCATTGAAACGAAATTTATTGTTGTGAAAGGAAAGATAAACTCCCCACCATTGCTGGGTAGAAAAGCACTTTTCGAGCTAGGAATGCTAGATATAAGGCCAGACGGTTCACTGAAAGAGCAAAATGAACTTAGATTGAAGGACATTCAGGAAGTTCGGTCCATTCTAAATAAACAGGAATTGTCCGACTTAGAGCAAATACTCAAAAAGCATGACAGCGTATTCCAGGGTATTGGGAAGATATTTGACAAGAAAAATAATGAAGAATTTCTCGTAAAATTTTCAATGAAGCCGGATGCTACGCCTACTGCACAGAAACCACGCCCTGTCCCATATTACCTACAGGAACCATTGCGAAAATGGTTAGATGAATGCGTCAAGGAAGAAATACTCGAGAGAGTCGAACCTGGCGAGCCTGTGACATGGTGTTCCCCGCTAGTAGTTCAACCAAAACCCAGGTATGCAAATGTGAGCAAAGAGACCTTAGAACCGCATATGATAAGGGCAAGCATTGATTTGAGGATACCCAACAAATACATGGAAAGGAACAGAATCCTGCAAGCCCCTGTCGTTGAAGATTTTACATGCAAGTTCCACGACTGCAAGGTATTCTCCAAAATGGATCTGACACAGGGATATCATCAGCTGATTCTCCATCCAGACTCTAGATCGGTGGCAACATTCAGCACTCCTTGGGGAAATTAATGCGACCCAAGAGGCTTATCTTTGGAGCGAAATCGTCCCAGGACCTCTTTGACGAAGCCATGTTCAGAATTTTCGGGGACATTCCAAAATGCTTGAACCAAAGAGATGATATACTTATAGGTGGTGCTACCCTTGAAGATCACAACAGAACGTTGGAAGCGGTTCTGCAGCGCGCCAAGGACTTTGGAATCACGCTCAATAAAGCAAAATGTCAATTTGGGGTAAGCGAATTAGAATTTTATGGCTATAGGTTTACTGATGAGGGACTTAAACCAACCGAAGAGAAGGTCAAAGCAGTAAAAGAATGCAAACCGCCAAAATCTAAGGAAGAAGTTAGAAGTTTTCTTGGCATGATTGGGTATCTCTCAAAATTCATTCCACGATACACTCTTCTGACAGCACCACTCAGAAGATTGACAGAAAATGCGCCATTTACATGGGGACCAGAAGAGGATTATAAAGGCTTTCCATAAACTGAAAAACAGCATCACAAGCGAAGCGACAATGGCATTCTTCAATCCAAGAAAACAAATCATTGTGAGAACAGAAGCAAGTTTTCACGAGGGACTGTCAGCTGGGTTGTTTCAGAGAACAAATAAAGGACTTCAGCCTGTGCATTACATCAGCAGGTCAATGACAAGCGCTGAAAAGCGATATAGCCAAACGGAAAAAGATGCGCTAGCTGTGAAATGGGCAAAGTCCAGATTCAGTATGTATCTGCTCGGAGCACCGAGGTTCAAAATAGTCACATCTCATAAACCCCTAATCCCGATGTTCAACAAGGCATGTGCAAAACTGCCCCCTAGAATTGAAAAATGGATAATGGAAATGCAGGATGTAGATTTTGAACTTGTATACGAGCCAGGTAAGGATGCAGCTGACCCCATGGATTACTTGTCTCGACACCCACTTCCAGGCACAGAAACAGATGACACCGAAAGGACAATTAAGCTGGTTGTCCAAAATGAACACGGTGTGGTAATGAAAAGCATCAGGGAAGCCACCGACGCAGTAGAGGTGCAACGATTCACTTCGATGCATCGAAAATCCGGTTCACAAGGGCCGATTCGATTCCGATAACAACTCCACTAATTTCGATTCGATTCACAATCCCCCGCATGGGCCCTCAATTAAAACGGAAGTCCGTGTTTTAGACCCGCTCTTAATATTATAACGCTGTTTATAACGTAACGTACGATTGGTCAGTAATAATTAGGTCATCCAATCAATACGGGTGTTTCGTTTCCTTATCGGTAGGGTTATCAAAATGGCGTCTAACGATGACTCGCAGAAACCTGACAGGGTTCGAATTTAGACTCGCATACTCGCAAAATGCGACCAAAATTTACAGACTGCGAGTCCAAGAAACCACCACTTGCTTTTCTTTGCGAGTGTAGTTTTCTCGCTGCAAAGAACTAATCTGGAAGTGTAAAGTTTTTGTTTATGTGCAGAACAAGATGCGCAGTCGCAAACTCATCTTGATCACCCAGGTGCTTGCCTTATATTGATTCTCCAATACGGTGCCCCTCGTCAAGCGTCTGTGACAACCCGCATTTGCAAGCGTCTGTTTTCAGTTTGATCAAAAAGCACATGTTCTCAAATCAATAAATATGGACAGATTTTAATTGTGAACTGGAAAAGGGGCAAAACGGGGGATCAGGAAGAAAAACCTTCTGAAAATAAACCCACCAAGACTGACTCTATGGGCCCAAAACCCCAAACTGTCCCTATAAAAACTGCACAGAACTGGGAGAAAGAGCTCAGAGTTGCTTTGGAATATGAAACTAGTAGCTGTGAAAAGAACCTGGTAGGGTGTGTAGGCATGGCCCTTGTGAGGTAAAGCCTCTTTGGTAAGATACTTTATACTGTCTGTCAGAGAGGGAAAAGGGGAGTATAATGAATGAGAACCACTAGGTCATTATGAGTCACTGTGTTCATCCCAGGCTGTGCTCAAAGATGCACCCCAAAGATAAATAGAAGTGTAAATATAGCAAAATAAAGTGATAAACATGATGAATTAAGGTAGCATAAAATCAATCATGAATCGAATCGAATTAATCGAATCGAGGTGTCTGAAATCGAAATCGAATCGAATCGGTTGTTGGGTGAATCGTTGCAGCTCTACGACGCAGATGAAGTGCTACAACAGGTCCTTAAGAGAATGAAACAAAACGATTGGGAGAAACACAAGAAGAAACCTGAGATAATGCCATATTATCTAGTCAGATATGAACTTTCTCGAGCAAAAGGACTTATATTAAGGTTTCACCAGATAGTCATACCAGAGAAGCTGCAGAAACAGGTGATCAGGGCTGCCCATAGTTTACGTCATTTCGGCATGACACGTACGAAACAAATGCTACGGGCAAAATATTGGTTTCCCAGACTCAACAGCATGGTCGAAGAAACAGTAACGAAGTGCTACCAGTGCCAGATTACTACAGCTGAACATCGACAGGAACCTGTGAAACCATCAGAGATACCAGAACAAGAATGGCATACACTCTCGGCTGATTTTGGAGGACCCTATCCAGATGGGCACTACAATCTAGTAGTGATAGATAAAAGGACCAGATTTCCTGTTGTTGAGCAGACAACATCAACATCATGCAGGGTTACATGTGACAAGCTACGGGCAATATTCGCAACACACAGACCTGAACGACTAGAAACTGACAATGGACCCCCTTTTAATTCTGCAGAATTTAAAGAGTTTTCTGAAGAAATGGGCTTCCTTCACCACAGGGTTACGCCAGAACACCCTCGAGCAAACGGGGAAGCAGAACGATTCATGAAAGTGCTAAATAAAACGGAACAGATAGCGCGTATGGAAGGAAGAACAAGCACTTCTGCAATTCAATACATGCTCATGGGGTATAGATCAACACCACATCCAGCGACAGGATACTCTCCATATGAAGCTCTGATGAAAAGAGACATACGAACAAAGCTAGATTTCAAACCGCTTTCAAGAAAAATGGATATAAGCCAAATGGAAACAGAAATCACCAACATGGACAAAGAATATAAAAAGAACTGGGACAAATACCACAGACACCCAGTATGTAAAGAACACAAATTTAAGATCGGTGACAAAGTGTTGCTGAAGAGAAGAAAGGTAAATAAATGGTCTCCAGCACATGAAAAAGAACATTATGTAATAATAGAAATTCATGGCTCCAGCATAAGGGCAAGACGAAACACAGACAAGCGCACTATTGACAGAGATTCATCCAAGTTTAAACCGTTCTTCACGTTTAAGGAAGAAAATTGGAGAGAACGATTATTGAGATCATCAAAAAGGAAACAACAGGTGATACATAACAGGGAAGACGGAGAGAGAGCTGAGCAACATCAACAGGAACAACAAGAGGCCTATGGGAACCAAGACGAGAATGGTCACCAGGAACAAGAAGAAACTGGGGGAAACCAACAACCTACAAGGCCTGGGATAAGAGAACTACCGAAACGGAAGAGGCAACTACCTTCTAAATTCAAGGACTATATTGTAGGGTTTAAGAACAGAGAGACAGAACTTTAATTGAACCGAATTATATGATAGTCAAGCTCAAGAGAGTCACGTAATGTTTCTTAAAAATTTATATTCAGTTAACGCATAAGTAATTTATTTACAAACTACTAAATGGTTCACATAATTTTATTTTGTTTAATTTCTCATGAGATATTCTTTCTTTTAAAACAAGGGAGAAATGTGACATTGTGATATTATTAGAAACTCTATATATAGATAACGTCATTTCCGACGTCACGTTGCTAACGTCATTCTCTTTAATACAGTACTAGTGTAATGGCAGATTAAATGTGTAATCATGAACTTTGTTGCTTAATAACTGGACATAACACTATTGATTCAGTATAGCGGACACTATAGTCTAATCATCAGCTGAAAATAAAACATTTTGCTCTTGGGCAGAAAAAGGGCCTTATAGGCACCCCCCCTTTGTGGCAAAATGATTCTTTCATTGAGGTGTTTCAAAAGTAACTAAATATAGACCAGTCATATTGGCCTCTGTTACTAATTGGACTAATTTTGCTTCAGAATGGTCTTTACATGAAGCCTTTTTGATTTCTTGCATTTTGGCATTCCAAGATAGCTGCCATCTGCCGTTACTAAAAATAGCACAAAACACAAAAATGACAATATGTCAGTAACTGCTGAATGGATTTTGATGAAATTTGTGGCAAAATGATTCTTGCATTGAGATTTCAAAAGTAACGAAATATAGACCAGTCTTGTTGGCCGCTGTTACATGAAATAGCAAAACATGAAAATTAGAAAATCTCAGTGGAATTGGACTAATTTTGTGTCAGAATGGTCTTTACATGAAGCCTTTTCAATTTCTTGCATTTTTGCATTCCTAGATGGCTGCCATCTGCCGTTACTCAAAATAGCACAAAACATGAAAATGACGATATCTTAGTAACCGCTGAATGGATTTTGATGAAATTTGTGGCAAAATGATTCTTGCATTGAGATGTTTCAAAAGTAACTAAATATAGACCAGACATGTTGGCTGCTGTTACTAAAAGTAGCAAAACATGAAAATTAGAAAATCTCAGCGGAATTGGACCAATTTTGTGTCAGAACGGTCTTTACATGAAGCCATTTTGACTTCTTGCATTTTGGCATTCCAAGATGGCTGCCATCTGCCGTTACTAAAAAAAGAACAAAACACAAAAATGACCATATCTCAGTAACCGCTCAATGGAATTTGATGAAATTTGTGGCTAAATGATTCTTGCATTGAGATGTTTCAAATGTAACTAAATAATTATAGACCAGTCATGTTGGCCGCTGTTACTTAAAATAGCAAAATGTGAAAATTAGAAAATCTCAGTGGAATTGGACTAATTTTGTGTCAGAATGGTCTTTACATGAAGCCTTTTCGATTTCTTGCATTTTGGCATTCCAAGATAGCTGCCATCTGCCATTACTAAAAATAGCACAAAACATGAAAATAACAATATCTTAGTAACCGCTGAATGGATTTTGATGAAATTTGTGGCAAAATGATTCTTGCATTGAGATGTTTCAAAAGTAACTAAATATAGACCAGTCATGTTGGCTGCTGTTACTAGAAATAGCACATCATGAAAATTAGAAAATCTCAGTGGAATTGGACTAATTTTGTGTCAAAATGGTCTTTACTTGAAGCCATTTTGACTTCTTGCATTTTGGCATTCCAAGATGGCTGCCATCTGCTGTTACTAAATATAGCACAAAACATGAAAATGACAATATCTCAGTAACCCCTGAATGGATTTTGATGAAATTTGTGGCAAAATGATTCTTGCATTGAGATATTTCAAAAGTAACTAAATATAGACCAGTCATGTTGGCCGCTGTTACTTAAAATAGCAAAACATGAAAATTAGAAAATCTCAGTGGAATTGGACTAATTTTGTGTCAGAATGGTCTTTACATGAAGCCTTTTCCATTTCTTGCATTTTGGCATTCCAAGATGGCTGCCATCTGCCGTTACTAAAAATAGCACAAAACATGAAAATGACAATATCTCAGTAACCGCTGAATGGATTTTGATGAAGCCGTTATGATTTTTTTGCAATTTGGTAGTCCAAGATGGCTGCCATCTGCCATTCTGTTCTGTTCTGTTCCTTAGTGATCCGCCACTTGTTTAATTCGGCGCACCCTCGTATGAGGTAATATTAATACTGAAAGTTCCCTTTTAAGAATTTGAGCGCAATACTGGTGAGATAATTATATACAGGTATGTGCTGTAACTTATTTACACACAGGACTGCTGGTTACATATTCACGGGTGGTAATCAGTGGAACTAGCTCCAAAATGAGTCAATGGAATTTCGTTCCCTCGTCACATCCGGGAACCCGCGAGCTAGTGCTGTCGACAGAAAATCAGTAAACAAAGGTAGGTCTTGAAGAATTTTATCAATTTTTATTTCTTTATTAGCGATCCCAGGAAACAACTGCCGATGCTATTGTGTGCAGATATTATTCAACTTTATTCCCCGTCGGAGTTCGCCGCAGAAATGTGCAGGGCTTGAGCTAACTTGTGGCAAATGTTTGAAACACCGAACTAAAAATCGACCAATTTCTGTCAATATGGAGATTTGGGTCCACGATTTTTTCATTTTCCGTCCAAACTATAGCGTTCAGACCCTCTAAAGCACCATCCCTGGTAAATTCAAGCATGAAAAGTCACAAATAAGCAAAAAAGTGTGGGTGGAGATTACGTACCTGGACAATATTGACAAAATTTCTGCCTGAGCTAGAGCGCTCGACATGGAGCTAGTGCGTTCAACAAGGAGCTAGTGCGCTCATCCATAATTTTATCTCCTGATGAATCATACTGTATGCTTGAGTTTGAATCAGCCCTTCTTTATAAGTAAGGTTTTCTCTTTCCCTTGATGCGCCTGTTGATGCCCGAACAGCTAGTCCAATTGCACGTTAGAAAAACTTTAATATATGAAACTTGTATCTAATAGTTTTTGCATCATGCAAACATGTACGTATAATGAATACCCCCTTACACCCACTTTTATTTAATAAAACTGGGGTTTACAGGGGTATTCATTTTTTCTTATTTTTGCTCTAAAACATAGATTGTGGGTATGGCTTGATGCACTATTGCCTGAGGCCAAGGATAATGGTGTATCAGGCCACCCAAGGTGCCGAGGGGCAATAACTTTTAATATTACCCAACCTACTTTTATACCTTTTATTATCCAACCCACTATATACAGATAATGGTATATGCTTTGCCATGTCACTGGTTGGCCTCCACAACGCATTTCACTGAATTATTAACCAACCAACAGCTTAGACTATGCCATGCTTATGATGCCACTCATGTAAATGTAATGAGAAAACAGCTTGGTATGGTTTTGTCTATATGCCATGTCGTCAAGCGTCTCGAGAATGACTTGGAAAATCACGAGCTTGCCGAATTCGAGCACCTGTCATGCAGTTGATTGCTGGTAGAATATGGTTGGTTACAGGTTCGGTTGAGTATTACGAAAGCTATTTAATTGCTGTTTGGCAGAATAGTCAATACTATGTTACTCATTACCATGGACAGGTCAATGCACTACTACCTGAGGCCTTGTGGCTTCGGGCAACAGTGAATGGAGCTGTTCACGGTACCTCGAGGCATAATTTTGACTATTTACCAAACAGGCATGAAATAACAGGACAATATCCATGTTACAGAAGAGTATTACCAAAATCGCCATAATCAGTCATGAATACTACACTCATCCGATGAATGACGATGGAATTATCTATGTACATTAAGTCATCTCTTAGTGGTTTCAAAGGGGTACAGAGCAAAACCTAAAAAACGGTTAAAATCATCTATCAACAATAAATCAACAATTCTGCCTTATCTTAGGTGTGGATGAGCGCACTAGCTCCTTGTTGAACGCACTAGCTCCATGTCGAGAGCTCTAGCTCAGGCAGAAAGTTTGTCAATATTGTCCAGGTACGTAATCTCCACCCACACTTTTTTGCTTATTTGTGACTTTTCATGCTTGAATTTACCAGGGATGGTGCTTTAGAGGGTCTGAACGCTATAGTTTGGACGGAAAATGAAAAAAAATCGTGGACCCAAATCTCCATATTGACAGAAATTGGTCGATTTTTAGTTCGGTGTTTCAAACATTTGCCACAAGTTAGTTCAAGCCCTGCACATTTCTGCGGCGAACTCCGACGGGGAATAAAGTTGAATCATATCTACACACACTAGCATCGGCAGTTGTTTCCTGGGATCGCTTATAAAGAAATAAAGATTGATAAAATTCTTCAAGACCTACCTTTGTTTACTGATTTTCTGTCGACAGCACTAGCTCGCGGGTTCCCGGATGTGACGAGGGAACGAAATTCCATTGACTCATTTTGGAGCTAGTTCCACTGATTACCACCCGTGATATTGTTTCACTTGTTAATTCCCGGAAATCTGTCGCAGAGCCACTAAAAATAGCACAAGACATTACTAAAAATAGCACAAGACATGAAAATGACAATATCTCAGTAACCACAGAATGGATTTTGATGAAATTTGTGGCACTCATTCTTGCATTGAGGCAGGGCTGTGGAAATACCATGCCCGACTTGTCCTACTTGTCCCATTTCACTCAGGACAAGTGAAAATTTTTAATGTACTTGACAACTATGGAAAAAGTATATAGTTTCCTTTTCAATTACAACAACTATATTTTTGTTTGAGAAAAATACTTAAGCAAACAGTGGGGACCCAGATCAGACTGCTCCTGCAGGAGCAGTCTGATCAGGTTCCGCACTGTTTGCCATTCCATTTTGTACAGTTCCTTCAAAAAAAAATTAAAGAATAAGATGTGTGAGGCTATTTAAAATGAGAGATGGGTTTTGTCAAAATAATAATGAGATTAATGATTATGACTTAAGATATGCAAACATCATATTAGTGGTTTTGGACAAGTAATTTTTTTGCCTGACAAGTGGCATTTGACGGACAAGTAAGAGATTTTTCTATTTCCACAGGCCTGATTGAGGTGTTTCAAAAATAACTAAATATGGACCATTCAAGTTTGCTTCTGATACTAAAAATAGCAAAATGTGGAAAATGAGAAAACCTCAGTGGAATTGGACCAATTTTGTATCAAAATAGCCAGGTGAGAAATATCAGGCCCATTTGGGTCTCTTGTTGGATAAAGATTCTTTAAATTTCCCCCATAATCAGTGCTGGAAACGGCCAGTGGCCCGGTGGCCAAATGCTCCTAATTTTTGTTTTGGGCCACCAGAAATCTCCAAAATATGGCCTTTAGTGGCCCAAATTTATCTTTCTGGCAATACTAAATGAATGGAAACTTTAGCTAGTGGATAATTTGGGCCACTGAAAGTTAGGCTTGCTAAGCTTTTGGGCCACCACATTAAACTTGCGAGTTTTCAGCACTGATAATTCACAAATACATGTAAGAGAAGCAAATATGATCAGAATAAATCCTGTACTGGTCACATTATATCACATTAGCTCATTTCCTATATTATATAACATAATTTTGTTCATTTCCTGTTTGATATCACATTAGTTCATTATCTGTATTATATCACATTAATTCATTTCCTATAATGTATCACATTAATACGATTCCCATAATTTATATGTATTGTAATGGGTTTAGGTATATAAACTTTTCTACAGCCATGCTTTAGAAGCCGGCTTTTATGGCGACGCAGATAGAGTGTGTGGCTCTTTCACGAAGTTAAGCAATGGAGATCGTGGCTTGTACCTGGATGGGTGACCGGTTGCTTTGGTGGCACGGTGGGATGGGAGATGACATGACCATCATCTCCGGACCCAGGCTTGCAGGGAAAGGTGTCCCTCGTTGTGTTGCATAGGCTCCACCCTCGGGTCTGCTATGGGAGTAGTTGGTGACTTCGGGACGAAGTCAAGAGAAGAGGGGGAGAAATGTAACGGGTTTAGGTATATAAACGCTTCTACAGCCTTGCTGTAAAAGCTGGCTTTTATGGCGACACAGATAGGGTGTGTGGCTTTTTCACGAAGTTAAGCAATGGAGATCACAGTTAGTACCTGGATGGGTGACTGGTTGCTTGATTTGTTGGACGACCCAGCAATGCTACATTGTTATATAGTATTACCTTAAAATGTCCCCAGAGTAACCATGCAATATTTGTTCACATATTGCACAGAGTGCATATTGCACAGAGTTAAGGAGTCAGGTTGTACAGAACTACCGTAATGTGCTTAAATAGTGGGACACCTAATAAACATTAATTTTCCATTTGGGACAAATGGAAAATTAATGGTTTTTAGGCATCCCAATACTTAAACACATTAGGGTACATTGTTTTGACAGGAAAATATCAGCAGCCATTTTGTCCATGACAGCAGTTTGTCCTTGACGGCAATTGAAACAAAACAATTAAATTATGATACTTGTATCGATTGCACTGTATAAAGTGCAAAGTCTACTAAATGTGATTTGCCTCTTATCTCTGATTCTGTTAAAACCTGTTCTGAGGGCAATAGTAGAATTTTTGGTAAAAGCTGCAACGGCTGTGACAGGAGAATGGTGCAAAATTATTGTATAACGTCAGTAAATTTATGTTTACTGATGTCACGTCCAATACCAAAACATCATTTTCACTTTGTGCCGTTTTGCATGGTTTGCAGTGTGAAGGAGGACATCTATCAGTAATACAAAATTTCAAATTTAAACCCGTCTAATGGATGAGCCAGTAATAGTCTTTTGGTTCCTCTAATCCAACAGATGTCAGAACTTTACGTGCAAAAACAAAAATGATAGTCAGGGAATTTGATTTTAGTCAGGGAAAAGTCAGGGAAAAGTCAGGGAAATTTGCTTTACTCAAATTGTGGACACCCTGTCTATAGAGAATGCTAGTTAAACTAGCTAATTAATACCAAAGGTATATAATAAAAAGGTTATTGAATTAATATTGTGAAATATTCGGCACTTGTCCATATTGCGGAGACGCACTCGCAAGCTCGTGCCTCCTTCACCACATGAACTTGTGCCGAATAATTCACCATCATCATATGAATTCATTAACTTATAAACATTAACGGATTTCCAGTATTATATCACATTAACTCAGTTCTTGTATTAGACCACATTCATTTCAATTTTTGTAAAACATCACAATGTACTCAACTCTTGTACTATATCATAATTATTAGTTCATTTCTTGTATCATATCACAAACTTAATTGATTCCATTGTAGCGATTAATTAAGCACTTTAACTCAGTTTCAGTGTATCCACACCGGGTAGGCGGCAATCCAAAAGGCTCTTTTTAACAATCAATTAACGCGGATAAAAAACCGTAAGAAACAGCATTTTCGATTGCAAATCGGCAGCAATTTGCAATCGACAAGGCTGTTTCTAATGGTTTTTGACTGCATGAGCGTTTTTGGATTGCCACCTACCAGGTGTGGTATCATATCAGATGAACTTGATTCCACTAGCTACTGCTCACATTCAGTCCTATTTACTTACAATGTCTGTGTTGATTACATGACCTTGATTGATCTATCACATGAACTTGTTTTCTTTATTGATTACATTAAACTAATTACCATATTGGTGTTTAAAAAAGCTAAAACTAAGCCCTGGATCAAGCGTGTTGTCAGATTGAGCTCTGGATCAAGTGTGTTAGCATGTGTGTTATTGACTAAGTCTGTTGTGATTGTGACCATGGGGTAAATTCCGTGGGAAACTTTGTCTTCTTTGTTAACATTACAGATGTTCATGAGACGGAGAGATTATTTAATTTTGCCTTCATTGTTAACATTACAGATGTTCATGAGACGAAGAGAGTATTTAACTTTGTCCTCATTGTTTACATTAAAGATGTTCATGAGATGGAGAGAGTATTTAACTTTGCCTTCATTGTTTACATTACAGATGTTCATGAGATGGAGAGAGTATTTAACATTTCCTTCATTGTTTACATAACAGATGTTCATGAGACGGACAGAGTATTTAACTTTGTCCTCATTGTTTACATAACAGATGTTCATGAGACGGAGAGAGTATTTAACTTTGTTTTCATTGTTAACATTCCAGATGTTCATGAGACAGAGAGAGTATTTAACTTTGTCTTCATTGTTAACATTACAGATGTTCATGAGATGGAAAAATTATTTAACTTTGTCTTCATTTTTATTATTACAGATGTTCATGAGAAGGAGAGAGTATTTAACTTTGTCTTCATTGTTAGTATTACAGATGTTCTTGAGACGGAGAGAGTATTTAACTTTGTTTTCATTGTTAACATTCCAGATGTTCATGAGATGGAGAGAGTATTTAACTTTGTCTTCATTCTTAACATTACAGCTGTTCATGAGATGGAGAAAGTATTTAACTTTGTCTTCATTTTTATTATTACAGAATGTTCATGAGAAGGAGAGGGTATTTAACTTTGTCTTCATTGTTTACATTACAGATATTCATGAGATGGAGAGAGTATTTAACTTGGTCTTCATTGTTTACATTACAGATGTTCATGATATGGAGAGAGTATTTATACCCCCGCTTTGAAAAAGTGGGGGTATACTGGTTAACTTTGTCTTCATTGTTAACATTACAGATGTTCATGAGACGAAGAGAGTATTTAACTTTGTCTTCATTGTTTACATTACAGATGTTCTTGAGACGGAGATAGTATTTAACTTTGTCTTCATTGTTAACATTACCGATGTTCATGAGACGGAAAGAGTATTTAACTTTGTCCTCATTGTTTACATTACAGATACTCATGAGACAAGGGAGAGAGTATTTAACTTTGTCTTCATTGTTTACATTACAGATGTTCATGAGACAGAGAGAGTATTTAACTTTGTCTTCATTGTTAACATTACAGATGTGCATGAGATGGAGAGGGTATTTAACTTTGCCTTCATTGTTTACATTACTGATGTTCATGAGATGGAGAGAGTATTTAGCTGGAGAGAGTATTTAGCTTTGTCTTCATTGTATACATTACAGATGTTCATGAGACGGAGAGAGTATTTAAGAAGATAGTTCATCCGACACATGGACACAACTCCATCAGGCTGGTAGACAAAGATGGCATTCCACTGCGGTCCCCGAACTCGGCCGCTCTCAGTCGGCTCCAGAGCTCATACATACTCACACCACGTGGCGTGCCAGCAAGGAAGTCTAGTCATTCATATAGCGGGCAGATTGCGAAGGACAAAATGCATAATCTTGTATGTGCTTTATTTTATATATACTACAGACTTTCGTTATCTCGAACACTGTTGTCTAAAGTACCCTCATATTTCAAAGAATATTGTTTGGAGAAATTTCCTACTTTTCTTTGAATTTCAACTCCTGTTATCTCAAACTAGTGGTATCCCAAAGTAAATTTTCTGGAACCAGAAAATTTACTTTGAGATATCAGTAGTGTGATATGATTTTATGACTTAGAGATATTGAGAGTTGACTGTACATATTAACTTCATTACTGTAACAGTAGAACTCCATTATGACACTCTCATGAATAATGCTAGTTTAGATTTGATGCTGTCACTCATGTCATATCAAGCCCTAGTAAGGCCAATGAACAATTAACCAGTGTTCCAGATAAGAAGGGGTAACAGAGATAGAATCATTTTCCATGTCTTCATTAAGATATGTATATATCGACCTTTCATTAGAACTGTCTTAACGAGATGGTTCTAATGAGGGATCAGAACATATTATGTTTCTGTTGAGATATAAGGAAAAGTAGCTTTAATTGTCCTCATTGCCACCTCTTATCTGGAGCTCTGATCAATGCTGATTTGCCTTGTATTCTGTTATAAGTCCCAGCATAACGTTATTATAACACTTATATACATCTTTTGATGGACATCAGATGAAACAAAGTTATCAGGCATTGTAACACACATAAGTTTCTGATGTTACATTGCTGTTTATGCCCATCATGGGGGCCCCAAGACAATTGATATGTAAAACAAAAGTATTGAGCAAGCACAGTTGTACTTCTATAAAGTGCTTGCCCGGGCACCCACATAGATGCCTCTTGGCTCTTGTGTATGAATAAACTTTGCAGCTCTTTAATGCAAAATAGATATGCTACAGTTGATGGTGCCAGTGTTTAAATAATTTGTAGGCATCACAAGCTGTAAAACAAGTTAACACTTGGGGGCATGGGGGTGAGAGGGACATATTGCTTTTATCCACCTGTTACACTGAAGGTTTGTTCTGTGGCTCAAAATGTTTTATGCTGCGGTTTTTGATATTTTATGGATAGATGGTCACAAAAAAAGTAGTTCGCTAGTTTTTTCTATTCCATCAACTATGTATATACTGAGTTGTGCCCCTTTACAAAAAATGAAATGGAAGATTGTGTGCAGAATTTGTAAAGATGATCGTATTGGATATGCTGAAATAGAGCCTGTGGTGTAGGTTATCTTAGTATATTTTATAATTGACTAAGTTATGTCCCTTTTTCAACTTAAGCATTTTTAGCTCACCTGAGCCAGCGGCTCCGGGGGAGCTTATAGGATGGTAAGGCTCCGTCGTCCGTCGTCGTCCGTCCGTCCGTCCGTCCGTCCGTCCGTCCGTCCGTCGTCCGTCCACAATTTCAAACGACTTCTCCTCTGAAATCGCTGGGCCGATTGTAACCAAATTTCATATAGAGCCTCCTGGGACCTTAGGAACGAAAAGTTGTTCAAACGGTCCTGGTCACATGACCAAGATGGCCGCCATGCCCATATATGGTAAAAACCTGAAAAAATCTTCTTCTCCAGAACCAATAGGCCGATGGCCTTGAAACTTGGTATGTAGCATCTGGTACACGAGTACTACCAAGATTGTTCAAATTATGACCTTGGGGTGACCTTGACCTTTTTTATGGTAAGGTCAAATTTGCTTCCTTATGCTTTTATATGGCAAAATGCTGCAACATAAGAAATCTTGGAAACTGTTGAAGATTTTGGCCTAAAAATTGGTACAAACAGTCATCTTAATGACTACATGAAGATTTGTGAGTACAAGAGGTCAAGGTCATTCTTTGACCTTTGACCCAGAACTCTCATATTTTGACAATTTCAAACTTCTCCTCTGAAACCGCTGGGCCGATTGTAACCAAATTTCATATAGAGCCTTTTAAGACCTTAGGAACGAAAAATTATTCAAACGGTCCTGGTCACATGACCAACATGGCCGCCATGCCCATATATGGTAAAAACCTGAAAAAATCTTCTTCTCCAGAACCAATAGGCCGATGGCCTTGAAACTTGGTATGTAGCATCGGGTACACGAGTACTACCAAGATTGTTCAAATTATGACCCTGGGTTGACCTTGACCCTTTTTACTGCAAGGTCAAATATCGGAAAATGCTAAAACATGAGATTTCATGGTAAGTTTTGAAGATTTTGGCCTAAAAATTGGTATATACAGTCATCTGAATGAGTATATGAAGATTTGTGAGTACAAGAGGTCAAGGTCATTCTTTGACCTTTGACCCAGAAATCTCAAATTTTGACAATTTCAAACAATCTGCTCTAAAACCACTAGGCCAATTGAAACCAAATTTCATATAGAGCCTCAAGGGGTTGAGGGAATGAAAGAAATTTCTAACGGTCCTGGAACATGACCAACATGGCCACCATGCCCATATATGGTAAATACCTTTAAAAATCTTCTTCTCTAGAACCAATTGACGGATGGCCTTGAGACTTTGTATGTAGCATTGGGTGCTTGAGTACTATCAAGATTGTTAAAATTATGACCTTGACCTTTTACATCAAGGTCAAATATGGGAAAATGGTAGAACATAAGATTTCATTGAAAGTTTTGAAGATTTTGGCCTAAAACATTGGTATATACAGTTGTCTTAATGAGTTCATGAAGATTTATGAGTACAAGAGGTCAAGGTCATTTTTTTTACCTTTGATCCAGATCGCTCATATTTTGACATTTTCAACCATTTCCTCAAAAGCCAAAGGGCCAATTGTGAACACATTTCATATAGAGCCTCCAGGGGTTGATTGAAAATTTGTTCAAACGGTCCAGGTCACATGACCAACTTGGCCGCCATTACCACTTATGGTAGAAATCTTTAATATTTTTCTTCTCCAGAACCAATACACCTATGGCCTTGAAACTTGGTAAAAAGCATGGAGTACTAGAGTACCACCAAGACTGTTCAAATGATGACCTTGGGTTTACCTTTACCTTTTTTGTGGCATGGTCAAATATGGGAAAATGTTAGAACATAAGATTTCGTGGAAAGTTTTAAAGATTTTGGCCTAAAAATGATATATATGGTTGTCTTAATGAGTACATGAAGATTTATGAGTACAAGTGGTCATGGTCATTCTTTGACTTTTGACCCAAAACTCATATTTTGACAATTTCAGACATGATAAGTAAAAGCCACCTTGCCAATTGTTCAGGTGAGCGATTCAGGGCCTCATGGCCCTCTTGTTTTGTTGCAGTTGGTCAGTACTTACATTGTCAAGTATGTGCTGCTTATCTTATTGACTGAGTTTTCCCCCTGCTTTAGATTATAGAAAATCTTATAAGTTTATGGGCAATGAAGAAGTCTTGATATTGAGGCCTAAATAATTATAGATATTGTGCATTTTTAGCTCACCTGAGCCAGCGGCTCCGGGGGAGCTTATAGGATGGTAAGGCTCCGTCGTCCGTCGTCGTCCGTCCGTCCGTCCGTCCGTCCGTCCGTCCGTCCGTCCGTCGTCCGTCAACAATTTCAAATGACTTCTCCTCTGAAACCGCTGGGCCGATTGTAACCAAATTTCATATAGAGCCTCCTGGGACCTTAGGAACGAAAAGTTGTTCAAACGGTCCTGGTCACATGACCAACATGGCCGCCATGCCCATATATGGTAAAAACCTGAAAAAATCTTCTTCTCCAGAACCAATAGGCCGATGGCCTTGAAACTTGATATGTAGCATCGGGTACGCGGGTACTACCAAGATTGTTCAAATTATGACCTTGGGTTGACCTTGACCTTTTTTACGGTAAGGTCAAATTTGCTTCCTTATGCTTTTATATGGCAAGATGCTATAACATAAGATACCTTGGAAACTGTTGAAGATTTTGGGCTAAAAATTGGTATCTACAGTCATCTTAATGACTACATGAAGTTTTACGAGTACAAGAGGTCAAGGTCATTCTTTGACCTTTGACCCTGAACTCTCATATTTTGATAAGTTCTAACAATCGCCTCAAAAGCCATTGGGCCAATTGAAACCAAATTTCATATAGAGCCTTCAGGGGTTGAGGGAAGAAAAATTTATTGATACGGTCCAGGTCACATGACCAACATGGCCACCATGCCCATATATGGTAAAAACCTTTAAAAATCTTCTTCTCCAGAACCAGTTGACCGATGGCCTTGAGACTTGGTATGTAGCAGTGGGTACTTGAGTACTATCAAGATTGTTCAAATTATGACCTTGTGTTGACCTTGACCTTTTTTACGGCAAGGTCAAATATGGGAAAATGCAAGAACATGAGATTTCATGATAAGTTTTGAAGATTTTGGCCTAAAAACTGGTATATACAGTCATCTTAATGAGTACCAGAAGATTTGTGAGTACAAGAGGTCAAGGTCATTCTTTGACCTTTGACCCAGAACTCTCATATTTTGACAGTTTCAAACAATCTCCTCAAAAACCACTGCGCCAATTGTGACCAATTTTTTTATAGAGCCTCCAGGGGTCGAGGGAATGAAAAAAAATTCTAATGGTCCTGGTCACATGACCAACATGGCCACTATGCCTATATATGGTAAAACCTTTAAAAATCTTCTTCTCCAGAACCAATTGACCACTGGCATTGAGACTTGGTATGTAGCATTGGGTTTTTGAGTACTATCAAGATTATTCTAATTATGACCTTGTGTTGACCTTGACTTTTTTTACAGCAAGGTCAAATATGGGAAAATGCTAGAACATAAGATTTCATGGAAAGTTTTGAAGATCTTGGCCTAAAAATTGGTATATACAGTTGTCTTAATGAGGTCATGAAGAATTATGAGTACAAGAGGTCAAGGTCATTTCTTGACCTTTGATCCAGATCGCTCATATTTTGACATTTTTAACCATTTCCTCAAAAGCCAAAGGGCCAATTGTAAACACATTTCATAATTATAGAGCCTCCAGGGGTTGATTGAATAAAAATTTGTTCAAACGGTCCAGGTCACATGACCAACATGGCCGCCATTACCACTTATGGTATAATTCTTTAATATTTTTCTTCTCCAGAACCAATACACCTATAGCCTTGAGACGTGGTAAGTAGCATGGAGTACAAGAGTACCACCAAGACTGTTCAAATGGTGACCTTGGGTTTACCTTGACCTTTTTTGCGGCATGGTCAAATATGGGAAAATGCTAGAACATAGATTTCGTGGAAAGTTTTGAAGATTTTGGCCTAAAAATGGTATATTTGGTTGTCTTAATGAGTACATGAAGATTTATGAGTACAAGTGGTCATGGTCATTCTTTGACTTTTGACCCAAGACTCATATTTTGACAATTTCAGACATGATAAGAAAAAGCCACCTTGCCAATTGCCCAGGTGAGCGATTCAGGGCCTCATGGCCCTCTTGTTCATGAAAGTGAAACCAAAGTATGTTGCATGTAAAACATGTACCATGTTTTCTGCTTTACTGGCTCCATTGGAAAGTTCAGATCCTCAGGCTTGGATTTTAACACCTTCCTGGTGACCAAGAGAATGTTTGTGGTTCAAACAAGACACCCCTTGGTTCCTATCAAAGGATATAGAGCTACAGTGTGAGAGAGCGTTTCTTAAGATAAGCAAAGGCCCTAAACTGCATGCACAGACTAATCGGGATGTATGTAACTGTCATAGACTGGCCTTCTGGATTTCAAAATTGCATTGTTTGGCATACTGCACACATGCACAGGCTGGTCTGCATAATTGTGCTCAAAACAGAGTTTCTCAAAACCGTGTGCAAATTGTTAACTTTAACAACTATTTGGACAGTAATACTGTATCCATGGTTAGCAATTTTCCCCATGATAGGTTACAAGGGAACAGAATATTATCATGGGGGAATGAAATAGTAATTTATGGCAATGAAATATTATTGCAAGGGAGCAAAGCATTGTCGCAATGGCATGAAATAGTAATTTATGGCTACATTAATGCTCAAGATTATGAGGGAAGGAAATACTATGAATTATACAAAACAGTAATCCATGGACATGAAACACTAAATTGCAAGGGAAAGAAACATTAATGTTGTCTAGGGTTTAAAATATTTATACATCTGTAGTATTGGTGCTTTGTGCCCGTGAAATACTTTTGCAGAGGAATGAAATATAATGAGGGAAGAAAATAACAAATTGTACATTTATATACATGTATTTCATTGTTTTGTTTACCTGTATTTTGTAGGTGAACAGTATGGACACCAACTCATATGATATGGCCTCTCACACTTCTGTGCACAATTATGGGTAAGTTCAGTTTATACAGTTTGACTCCTCACAAAAAATGACAGAAAAGTAAATAAAAATCTGGTGATAAATGTATTATGTGGTAAAAATCCTTAAAAGATGAAAAAACTGTTTATGGGAGAAATGAAATTAATCTGTCCATAATATTCTACCCATTCTACTCAATCCATATATAAAACTCAAGGCAAATGAAGTTAATCAGGGACTATATCATTTTTGCCATTTATTGTATTTTTTAGCTCACCTGTCAAGGTGAGCTTATAGGATAGCCTTGGTCCGTCGATGTCGGCATCATTCACACTTTTAAACATCTTCTTCTCAGAAACCATGGGTCGATTGAAGCCAAATTTCATATGTAGCCTTAACAGGATAGGGGAACGAAAGTTTATATATTTGATTTAGATCACATGAACAAGATGGCCACCATGCCCATATATGGTAAAAACCTTTAAAAAAATCTTCTTCTCCAGAACCACCAGGCTGATTGCCTTGAGACTTGATTTGTAGCATCTTGGACTCCAGTAGTACAAAGTTATATAAATGCTGACCTTGGGTTGACCTTGACCTATTTTATGGCAAGGTCAAATTTGGTCCCTTAGGTTTTTGAATGGGAAAATCTGAAAAAGTGCATTTTTCTGTTGCTGTTGTGGTCTGTGATATGGAAATATAGTCAATTTCAACATCTATGAATATTAGAGGTCAAGGTCTTTTAGAGACCTTGACCAAAGGTCATTTGTCCATTGGGTGTCAACATTTTCAAACATCTTCTTCTCAGAAAGTATTGGGCTGATTGAAGCCAAATTTCATATAAAGACTTCACTGGACAGGGGAACAAAAGTTTATATATTTGGCCCAGGTCACATGACCAAGATGGCAGCCATGCCCATATATGGTTATAACCTGTAAAAGCTTCTTCTCGAGAACCACTGGGCCGATTGCCATGAAACTTGGTATGTAGCATAATGGACTCCAGTATAAAATGATAACTGATGACTTTATGTTGACCTTGACCAATTTACTGCAAGGTCAAATTTGGTTCCTTAGGCTTTTGAATGGGAAAAGCTGAAAAGGTGCATTTTTCTGTTCCCATTGTGCTCTGTGATATGGAAATTCAGTCATTATCAATACGATATGGAAATTCTGTCAACTTCAACCTCTATGAGTACTAGAGGTCAAGGTCATTAAGTGATTTTATAGAAGTAGCCGTGGTTGAACAGTTTACACCCTCACCACCCAAATCCTATAGAATTGCAGCCTGTTTACTAGCCTACCTGAGCTGAAAGCTTACATTTTGGCCACTTGACCTGAGCATATACTGGCAGGTAAGCTATTGTTACCCTTGGGTGACTTGTTTATTATACTCAGCTGTTTGTTATGAAAGCTTTCTGTTATGATTTCCTCTAAGGTCTGTTATGACTCAGCTGTCTGTTATGGTTCTCAGCTGTCTAATATGACTCTCAGCTTCTGTTTTGACCCTCAGCTCTCTGTTATGACTAAGCTGTCCCTTTTGACTTGCATCTGTCTTGTCACTCTTAGCTATTAGTTATGACTCTCTCAGCTGTCTTATGACTCAGTTGTCCATTGTGCTTCAGCTGCATGTTGTGCAGTTGTCAGCTATGACTCACCTATATGATGTGCCTCTCTGTCTCAGCTGTGTTATGACTCAGCTGTATGCTATGCCTCTCTCAGCTGTTTGTAATAACTCAACTGACTGCTATGCCTCTCTCAGCTGTCTTTAACGAATCAGCTGTCTGTTATGCCTCTCTCAGCTGTCTTTAATGACTCAGCTGTCTGTTATGCCTCTCTCAGCTGTCTGTAATGACTCAGCTGTCTGTTATGCCTCTCTCAGCTGTCTGTAATGACTCAGCTGTATGTTATGTCTCTCTCAGCTGTCTGTAATGACTCAACTGTCTGTTATGCCTCTCTCAGCTGTCTGCTATGACTCAACTGTCTGTTATGCCTCAGCTGTCTGTTATCCCTCTTTCAGCTGTCTGTAATGATTCAGCTGTCTGATCTGCCTCTCTCAACTGTCTATTATGACTCAGCTGTCTGTTCTGCCTCTCTCAGCTGTATGTTATGACTCAACTGTCTGTTATGCCTCTTTCAGCTGTGTGTTATGCCTCAGCTGTCGTTTATGCCTCTCAGCTGTCTGTAATGACTCTTCTGTCTGTTATGCCTCTCTCAGCTGTCAGTAATGTCTCAGCTGTCTGTTATGCCTCTCTCAGCTGTCTGTAGTGACTCAACTATCTGTTATGCCTCTCTCAGCTGTCTGCTATGCCTCAACTGTCTGTAATGCCTCTATCAGCTGTCTGTAATGACTTAGCTGTGTGTTATGCCTCCCTCAGCTGTCTGTTATGACCCGGCTGTCTGTTATGCATCTCTCAGCTGTCTGTTATGCCTCTTTCATCTGTCTGCTGTGACTCAAATGTATGTTATGCCTCACTCAGCTATCTGTAGTGACTAAGCTGTGCGTTATGCCTCTCTCAGCTGTCTGTAATGACTCAGCTGTGTTATGCCTCTCTCAGCTGTCTGCTATGACTCAGCTGTATGTTATGCCGCTCAGATGTCTGCTATGTCTCAGCTGTGTGTTATGCCTCTCTCAGCTGTCTGTAATGACTCAGCTATATGTTATGCCTCTCTCAGCTGTCTGAAATGATGCAGCTATCTGTTATGTCTCTCTCCGCTGTCTGTAATGACTCAGCTGTCTGTTTTGCTTTTGTCAACTGTCTGTACTGATTCAGCTCTCTGTTATGCCTTTAGCAGCTGTCTATGATGACTCAGCACTCTGTTGTTCCTCTCTCAGCTGCTGTCTATAATGACTCAGCTGTCTTCTTTGCCTCTCATAGCTGTCTCCAATGACTCAGCTATCTGGGATGCCTCCCTTGGCTGTCTGTGATGACCCAGCTGTCTGTTATGACTTTCTAAGCTTTTATGGCTCATGTGTCTGTTACAACTTCTCAGCTGTTTGTTATGACCCAGTTGTGTTTTGTGACACTCAGCTGTCTGATATTTCTAAGCAGACTGTTTCAACTCTCTCAGTTTTCTGTTATGACTTTCTCAGCTGCCTGTTATAACTGTCAGCTGTCTGTTATGACTCAGCTGTCTGTTATAACACTCAGCTGCTGTCTGTTATGATTTTCAGCTGTCCACTATGACTCAGCTGTCTATTCTGACTCTAAGCTGTCTGTTATGTCTCTTTCATCTGTCTGCTATAACTCTCAACGACTCTAAGCTGTCTGTTATGTCTCTTTCATCTGTCTGCTATAACTCTCAACTATCTGTTATGACTCTTAGCTGTCTGTTATGACTCTTTCAGCTGTCTGTTTTGACTATAAGCTGTCTGCTATGACTTTCAGCAGTCTTCTATGACTCTCAAGTGTCTTTTAAGACTCTTTCAGCTGTCTGTTATGAATTTCTCATCAGTCTATTATGACTCAACTTGTCTGTTATGACTTTTAGCTGTCTGTAATGACTCATTTGTCTCTAGCAACTTTCTTTGCTGTCTATTGTGACTCTCAGCTGCCTGTTATGACTCACTAAGCTGTGGGTTATGTCTCTCAGTTTTCTGCTATGACTCAGCTGTCTGTTGTAACTATAAGTAATTATCAGCCATCTGTTGTGACTCTCAGTTGTCTATTGTGGCTATCAGCAGTCTGTAGTCACTCCCAGCTATCTGTTGTCATTCTCAGCTGTCTGTTGTGACTCACAGCTATCTGTTGTGACTTTCAGCAGTATTAAAAATGACTCTCAGCTGTTTGTTGTCACTCTCAACAGTCTGTTGTGACTCTCAGCTGTCTATTTAGACTATTTCAGCTGTCTGTTGTGACTCTCAGCTGACTGTTGTGACTCTCAGCTGTCTGTTGTGACTCTCAGCTGTCTGTTGTGACAATCAACAGTCTGTTGTGACTCTCAACAGTCTGTTGTGACTCTCAGTTGTCTAATGTGACTATCAGCAGTCTGTTGTCACTCTCAGCTGTCTATTGAGAATATACTTGCTGTCTGTAATGATTCTCAGGTATCTGTTGTGACCCACAGCTGTCTGTTGCTATCCACACCCTACTTTTGTCACTTCCAGTTGTCTGTTTTAACTATCAGTTGTCTGTTGTAACTATCAGCAGTCTGTTGTCACTCTCAGATGTATATTGAGACTATACTTGCTGTCTATAATGATTCTCAGCTGTCTGTTGTGACTCAGCAGTCTGTTGTCACTCTCAATAGTCTGTTGTCACTCTCAACAGTCTGTTGTCATTTTCAGTTGTCTTTTTAGACTATTCCAGCTGTCTATAATGATTCTCAGTTGTCTGTTTCAACTAACACCAGTCTGTTGTCATTCTCAGCTGTATATTGCGACTATACTTGTTGTCTATAATGATTCTCAGCTGTCTGTTGTGACTCCCAGTTGTCTGTTTTAACTATCAGATGTCTGTTGTAACTATCAGCAGTCTGTTGTCACTCTCAGCTGTATATTGAGACTATACTTGCTGTCTATAATGATTCTCAGCTGTCTGTTGTGACTCCTAGTCTGTTTTAACTATCAGCAGTCTGTTGTCACTCTCAGCAGTCTGTTGTGACTCTCAGCTGTCTTTTGTCACTCTCAGATGTCTGTTGTCACTCTCAGCAGTCTGTTGTCACTCTCAGCAGTCTGTTGTCACTCTCAGCAGTTTGCTGTGACTCTCAGCTGTCTGTTGTGACTCTCAGCTGTCTGTTGTGACTCAGCTGTCTGTTGTGACTCTCAGCTGTCTGTTGTGACTCTCAGCTGTCTGTTGTGACTCTCAGCTGTCTGCTGTGACTCTCAGCAGTCTGTTGTCACTCTCAGCTGTCTGTTGTCAGCTGTATATTGAGACAATACTTGCTGTCTATAATGATTCTCAGCTGCCTGTTGTGACTCTCAGCTGTCTGTGATGGCTCTCAACCACCTATTGTGACATTTCAGCCATGGTTTTGCTCTTGAGCTATCAACTGTGACTCTCACCTAGCCTAAATGACATTTATGGTGTTGCTCTCTGTTGTTGTCTATTCTTTCCCTCAGCTGTCTTATATAACTTTCATATTCTTGTGACTCTGTCAACTGTTTACTATGTTGAATATATCAGCTAGTTACTAGAAGCACTTGTGAAACAATATTAGGTTGTCTATTGTGAATGTCTCAACTACTTATTGATATCAACTTTTGTCTGTCCTTCATACATGTAGCCCATCTATGAGTGTTTTGAAATTTTATATAAAATCTTTTCATGAAAGGTTTAGGCATAGTTAAAATCTGAATAGATTAATAAATCATTTCACTCTAACAATTTGAATCACTGAGATTATTAAGTTATGAATTACAGAGACCTGTAACAGTGTCAACACAAAAACTGTCAAAAGACTGTAATTAGAGAAGAAAGAAGTAACAGTTATATTAAAAAACAGGTCAACACATACACTTCGACAAAAGTTTAGCGTATTTCAGTTTCATAGTGGTTCTGTTATTCATCCTGCAGAATAATTGCAAAATATTAAACAACAGCATAGTTCATTGACTAAATTGAAAGACAGTCTGCATACGGATATACCTGGTGACATTATGGTCCAAACATGTTTTAAGAATTTTGGTGTGATTGTAATGCATTTTCTGGTTAAACACTATTTTTAAATTCTAATTTTCTGCGTACGAAAAAGTCCTGCATGTAAAATTTGTGCTATGTTAGATAAAAGACCATATAACTGATGTGTTTCATAAAAAAGTTTGAAGTTCCACTTTCAAAATATCCAATTTTTCGTAAGACAAAAATTATAATAATCTAAAAGAAAATTGCACTTACGGTCATTTAGGATACAAGTTTTGACAAGTTTATCCGAATTCAAAGTGATATGACAAGAACAAATGAAGGACATTACAAGTTAAAATTTTGTTTATAGACGGTAAGACCATGCTAGTTTGGTGGAGATGAAGCTAAATTTCCTGATGTTTAGAGAAAATTTTAAAAGGGTCAAAAATTGTCATTGAAATTATACAGTTGTCTTAACTTTCGGCACTGTGTATCCAAAAAACTGCTGAGTTTCAAAATTCCACTCGGCACCTTCTCTGAATTTAATATATGACATGGAATAAGAACAATGATGACAAACTTTTTGATGTATCAGAAATCTATGTATCAGCTATATCTGCTGCTTAGTTCACCATTAATTGTGTTAAACTTATGGCTAGGAGCATACTGCTGTTAATAACAGTTACTGTAGACCTAAACAGTAACTGCTACTCTCTTTTTTGTGCACCCAAAATATTTTATGTCAGCCAGTTATCAGCTTCAATGTAAGGGTAGAATTGCTTCATCTTCTTGTAAACATACTTAATTTCCAGTTCTTAATTCATCATAAACAAGCCTTAGATTTTAAAATGTCGTGGAATTGGTTTTCCAAAGAAAATATTGAGCCATTAAGTTACACATTTGGACATTCTGGTAGTCCAAAGTGCATTTTGTCCCTGCCCAGATAAGCACTGATTGGGCAGATTTTACCAATTGTTACACTTTCAAACCCTGAGTATGTGTGTTGAGTGTTAAAAGAGGGTATACAATACAATGCACATACGATACCTAAAGTCGGACCCTGGCTAAAAACAAACACAATTGGTATCAGAAGTTCAGAACTCTGATGAAACAATTGACTTCTTAGAACAGTGCAGCCCGTTTGGAACACAAACCTCAAAACAACGTTACAACTGTGACATTGTTTCAACATTGACTCAAGGGCACAAAGTATGAACAACCAACCCAACTACAATTCCATAAAGACAGCACTATACCAAATATATATGCAACATGAATATCATGACCTGAAACGACGGAAGCACAACAAGACGTCGTGACGTTGATAAATCACGTTGTGGACTTGCATACCAGTGACGAAAATGGTCGCTATTGCAAGTTTCAAAAGTCAACAAATATCAGAAAAAGAATGAATTTTATTATAAAAAATTATCCTAATATGTCATATCAGGAGCATATAATTTTTCCACTGGGGCTATCAGCTCTCTATATAATCTTTTGTAGAGCTTGTGTGATGGTATTTAGTCCCCAAACCATTGGTTCCTGCTCTGAGAAGAAACTCCCTGCTTATCAGCAAACCTGTCAGCATCATTTATTTTATTAGAACTTTTCAAGAGCTCTGTGTGGCTAATGTAAACAATCTTAGGAGCAAAACATGGGCCACACCAGGGAAAAGGGCAGTAACAGAAGATAACAATATCAACAAGACTGCGCTGTAAAAATTAACACATTTACTTTTACAGTCTTGTGTAATGTATTACATTGTCAAGTTTCTTGTTGCATTTTTATGAAGCTCATATCTCAAAAGAAAAGTGAAGAAAAAATAAACAGAATGAAAATGCATTGTCTTGTTGGTAAAGGTTTCTTGACACAGCTGCTCTTAAACAAACATTTTCATGACTGCAGAAACAGATATATGCAAAGCTCTGCTGGGAAGCAACTGCAAATGAGATCATACTTTCATAGGCTTAACATCGACCCCAGCTGATAGCCCCGGTAGAGAAATTAAATGCTCCTGGGCATATAAATTCAGCTTGTCCTATCTTTTGCGCTTACACACAAATAGGTAATACAGTACCAAGTTACCGTGTATATATGTCCAATACGTGTATATATGTCCAATACGTGTATATATGTCCAAAATAAAAACACATACAAGGAAAGTTTATAAGAAACACAATTGAGTCCGATTTCACAGTGATGTAATGATTTATTTTGCTGTTTTCTACTGGTTTCTCTGTTATTGTACACTGATCATCAGGACCAAATATGGCAACTTTGTGTCGCATGGAGATGACATTAGCAATGTTGGCTCTTGTTGCGTGCGCCGTAATGTCTACTTCCCCTCTGAGTACAATACAATACACATTAATATCTGTACAGCATAGTGTAATAATGGCGTACAGTTCGGCAATATATAATATTTTGGATCTTGCCGATTGGCACATGTACTTATGTGTTCACTTACATGAAGCATTCTAGTGCTTGGGTCTCGGATTGCTGATTGTGCACTGTGACCAGTTTTAGTAAATAGTTTCCGGTTTCACCTATATATTCTTCGCCGCAACCTCTGCATCTCATGACGTAAATCACATTTTTTACTTCACAGGAAAAAGGTAAATAGAAATCAGCATTAAGTCACTTCAAAAGTAGACATGTTAAGACACTTTCAATATTTGCCTTGAGACTTGGCAGGTTGCCTTGCTATGAAAAAATGCAAATTATTAGGGATTTTGAATCTGATCCATTTGTGCAGTTCCTGATTTTTGCATCTCAGTCTCATTCAAACTGAGTGGTTTGCTTTGATATGGGGTTGTACACTTTACTCAGTTTAACAGAATTATGGCCTTTTTCTTAACTTGAGTCAAGTTAATTGTGAAGAAACCTTCCATGGTTATTGTTTCTTCTCACATTTTTAAAATGGGGTGGCATATAGTATCACCGCTGTCCGTACATAGGTACGTACGTCCTGTTCGGTGTATTGAATTCATATTTTATACACAAGTATATAATCATAAAATACAGGTCAAGTTTATTCAAGGGTACAATCTGTCTATTATTGTGGGAGTTATGGCCCTTTTTCGACTTCATTTTGTATGAAAAAATGGTTTCCGTTCATTATCTTTTGAAAAAATTAGTGTGTTGGATTCCTATTTTAATCATAAACTCAGGTCAAGTTTAATTTAGGGTAAATTTTGTCAATTATTATGGGAGTTATGGCCATTTGTACAAAAAAATGGTTTCCGTTCATTATTTTTTGAAAAGATTAATGTATTGGATTCATATTTTATACACAGATATATAATTATAAAATACAGGTCAGGTTCAATTTAGGGTAAAATCTGCCAATTACTTTTGGAGTTATGGCCTTTTTTCAACTTCATTTCATACAAAATTGGTTTCGGTTTGTTAGTTTGTTAGTTTTTGAAAAGTTACTCATTTCCAGGCTATTTCTTTTGGAAAGTTGCATGGCATCCATTTCTGCAATAAGATACAGAATGTTATCACAACATATCACAGTCATGACAACCCCCCCCCCCCCCCCCCCCCCCCCCACACACACACACACGAACACACACACACACACTTCTCTTGATCCGAGGAGAAGCACAATACATCTGCCTAAGGAAAACAATAAGACATGTACCTCACAAGTCTGCCTTTGTGAACCTAGTTATCATACAAGTGCCAGTACCTTAAACAAGGTGCCATCTTACTTAGGGCACTAGGCAGGGGCATCCATGTCCTATGGACACATTTCAGATTTCTCCAGATTTCATCAAAACTTGGATGTACAGATGTACGTGCACATTACATAAAGAGTACAGTGCTTATGGAAGTATAAATGTTTTCTTTATGATTCTGAAACAAACAGGTCAACACAACTCTTCCTTAATTCTCATTCCATTTGAAAAAAACTTATAAACAGATTTTTAATCAAACAAATGAAAAAAGAGAAAAAAAAGAAAGAAAAAGTTATCAGGTAAATAGCAGAAACAAATTTCTTGACCCTGCTCTCAAGATGAAATCTTTGGAAGTGTTGGGTATTAACTGATTTTTAGATATATGTAACCTCTATTAATCAAGTCTTAAATCTCAGTTTGATCAATATTTTATTTTATCTACTAGCATAATATGTCAGAAGATATATACATTTTCTCACCCCCTACAACTGTCGAGGGCAGCCTTAATTGTCAAGATGTGACTATCCGGAGCTGCATTACATTGAAAATTAAACATGCAAGGCAGGTCTAATTACACCTCCAGAGTATTAGTTTCATTCAATCAGATGTATGATAATTATCAGTTATTAATCAAAATAAGATAAAAGATATCTATGCTAAGACAATCAGATGTTCTAGTACTCCTGTGTTGTGTTATAAAGTTCAGATCAAGAGAGCTAGCTTATTGATCAGTACCCATGTTGAATAGCAGCAGTGTTTTGTTGGAATATAATCTGGAAATATAATCATGTTTGAAGGAAACTTCAGTTTAAACTGATAGAACAAACTTTTACAAGATTCTGTGCTGGTTGAGTTGAACGGCTCTGCTCATATGCAGAATTTCTGAATTTAGAGCCTGACATTCTTAGGCATCTTGATCAGCTGTTCAGAAATGGATATATCTTATCAACTACCAAAGATAAGGTTGGTTACTCTTTCACTAAACAGTCAGGAGTCATAGATGCCTGTTGTTGTTAGTCTGTTTATCTATGCATCTGTCCAGCTATCCGGCTCCAGTATTCCTTCACTGGTCCACCTGTCCAGCTATCCGGCTCCAGTATTCCTTCACTGGTCCATCTGTCCAGCTATCCGGCTCCAGTATTCCTTCACTGGTCCACCTGTCCAGCTATCCGGCTCCAGTATTCCTTCACTGGTCCATAGATCTGTCCCTTTCTTGGCTCCCAGAATAATGCCATGTGCTAACCGGAAAAACAGCCCTTACTTGTGCAGACTGATCAGCCTTACTGGTCATGACCATACATAGAAGTCCTGGTAGCTCAGTGGGTTTGACAACATTGAAATTTGGTATAAAGCCTTTGTGATTCAACTGCTATCAAGTTTATTTGCTGATAACCCTTGAACATTGTCATTATGTCTCTCTGAAAACCTCAGACAAATTAAGGTCAATTTCATATGGTCAGGGGAACAAAATGTTGCTTCTGTGTGTGTCACATGATGACCAGAATGGCTGTCCTGCCCAAATATAGTAAACAGAATTAAAAACATTCTTCTCTAGAACCAAATGGGTAATGGTCGAATGGGGATGACACGGAAACATTTAGGCAAACTGATTGGTGTTACCCATCATGATCATAAGTATGATATGGTAAAATTATTGAAAAATCTTCTTCTGCCAAACCAAATGGCCAATAAACTTGAAACTTGGTATGTACCATCTGGGAATCATGTATGGTCAAGTTCATTCAAATGATGGCTAGAGGTTGACTGTGACTTTTTTACAGAAAGTTCAAATGCTTCCTTGTGTCTTCATGTAAAAATGCTTAAAAATTTTATTTCTCTGAAACCACAGAAACTATTGAAGTCTGTGGTGTAAAAGTTGATGTATATTGTCAGCTTAATGAGTACATGAAGGTTTCTGAGCAGGTCAAGGTCATTCTTTGACTTTAGGTCCAGGGACACTCTTTCTCCATCCGCTGATTCAAGAAGGGCAGTTGTCAGTTACTGGCAAAACTATGTACACTTAGTACTGATTAACCGCTTAGGAGGTCTAAGCCTGCCCAGGAATAGTGTGGTTAGGTTAACTGACCGTCAGGACATGATAAAAGCTGTTTACCATGGAGGTAAAGCAACAAACCAATCAATCAATTTCAATATTACATTTTCAAACAACTTCTTCTGCATAGTCAGAGGGTCAGTTGAAACCAAAAGCTAGCCCAGTGACCACCTACATGGGAAATGGCTGTTCACATGGCTGCCACTGATGATGTCTTTGGTGGTGACTAATTTTGTGTTGTCTTTTTCCCCCATAGTGTCTTGGATGGGATCTGGGATTGAACTATGTCAGTTCCTGAGAATTTTCCTACTTACTTTTGTATCCCCTGCCAAAGGCCATGTCCTTCCGTCCCTCCATTCATCCATCCTTCCTTCCACCCATCCATCCCTCGGTCTGTCCATAGCCATAACTAAGTAACCATTGAATGGAATTTCATGAAACTTACTATAAATGTATATCACTATAGCACGCTGATGCACGACAAGTTTCATCAGACTGGCTTCAGTAATGTATGAGTTGTTGCCCTTGAATTAATTTAAAATCAATAAAATAAGTATAACTATGTTACCAATCACCAGAATTTCATGAAACTTAACCATTATGTATCACCGTAACACAGATGTACACATACAGTTTCAATAGAATGGCATCAGTGGTGCTTGAGTTATTGCCCTTGAATCAGTTTAAAATTGACAAATTTAGCCATCAACAAGAAAACAATGAATGGAAGTCTACGAAACTTATACTTAACATGGCTCACTATAACAGGATGGTGCATGTAAAGATTTGTCTGAATTACTATAGTAGTGCATGAGTTATTGCCCTTGAATTGCTTTTCAAATCAACAAATAGAGTCATAACTACTAAGTACCGAATGAATGGAATTTCATGAAACTTATGACAATAGTGACTATTCATAAAACCGCAGTGCACATCAAGTTTTGACCTAATGGCATCAGTAGTGCATGTATATTATGCCCTTTAATTGGGTCCAAATACCACAAATTAGCGATAACTAAGGTATTGATAAATGAAGCTTCCAGCATTCCTGTCTGTGTAGCTCATAGAAATGGCTCACTGGTACTACTTGTATGGAGATTAGGAAAGTGGGTGCTTTTATTGTAAAGAGATAGAAAAGAACCAATACCAACTAGTACATAGATTAACTATGATTATTATATTGCATGTTCAATTTATTAGTTTGTAAAGAAAGCCTGCAGAATGAATTATGATTATAATATAACTTAGTATCATAATAATTTCATTTGAAATAAACTTTGAACTAATCTTAGTAGGTGGCTTTTGAAATTTGGTAACATTTTTAACAGAATCATATTGATTATTTTGTATGACTGAATTACAGCACCCCAGGTATTTATTTAATCCCCAATTTTATTTCTACAAACATTCTACTTATGAATTATTGAACAGCATTTCTCTGGCTTCAAATTATATTGTGTTAATGTTCTTGGATGGTTGTATAGAACAGAAAGAAGTAATGTTTACTTTCTAATATACAGTCAACTCTCGGTATCTCGAACACTGATATCTCAAGGTATCCTCTTATATCAAAGAATATAGTTTTGACACCTTTACTGCCTACTTTAAATTTCAAGTCCTTTGATCTTTAACTTTTGATATCTCAAAGTAAATTTTCTGGGACCAGAAAATTTACTTTGAGATATCAATAGTTTCGGATGAATTTCGACTTTGAGATATCGAGAGTTGACTGTATATATTTCATCACCATTTTCCGATATATTTATATTTTTCTAGATCATCAGCATTCATCTTCGGTATTTTCTTTTCTCAATGTCAAAATTTGTAAATGATGGACAAGTACAAATTCTAAATATCTTTGGTTTAAAAGGTTAAATTTTCTGTGTTTTATATACATTATTATTGTTGCATCATAATGACTGCTCCCATCATGTCGATTCAGAATGGATTGAGATTATTTATATTCTTGTTCTTATTGTCGCACCTGCTTTAGCAAGGTGCGATATAGGAGTTCACTTTTCCGTCCGTCCGTCAGTCATTCCGTTCGTCCGTCCGTCCGTCAACAATTACGTCGACCCTAGCATTTTAGTCCATTTCTCACAAACTATGTTACCTACAATCATCAAACCTGGCATAAAGCGCTTCTTCTTAGAATGTTCTAGAGGGCTGTTGCTCTTATTTTTACCCTTGACCTTTATTTTATGCTACGTCCGTCCATCAACAATTACGTCGACCCTAGCGTCGACCCTAGCATTTTAGTCCATTTCTCGCAAACTATGATACCTACAATCATCAAATCTGGCATAAAGCTTCTTCTTAGAATGTTCTAGAGGGCTGTTGCTCTTATTTTTACCCTTGACCTTTATTTTATGCTCTACTGACTTTGTAAAACAGTCCATCAACAATTACATCGACCCTAGCGTCGACCCTAGCATTTAAGTCCATTCCTTGCAAAGCATGATACCTATAGTCATCAAACCTGGCACACAGCTTCTTCTTAGAATGGTCTAGAGGGCTGTTGCTCTTATTTTTACCTTGACCTATATTTCATGCTCTGCTGACTTTGTAAAACCGTCCCTCAACTATTACGTCAACCCTAGTGTTTAAGTCCATTTCTCGCAAACTATGATACATACAATCATCAAACCTGGCATGAAGCTTCTTCTTTTAAAAATGTTCTTGAGGGCTGTTGCTCTTATTTTTACCTTGACCTAATTTTCATGCTCTGCTGACTTCGTACAATTTTATATTCAAAATTACGTTGACCCTACTGTTTAAGTCCATTTCTCACAACCTAAAATTTTACATCCAAAATTGTGTTAACCCTTGCATTTTTGTCCATTTCTCATTCAAGTTCTTTTAATTATAGTTTTGACTACTGTGGAAGCGCAGTGCAGGTGCGACATAGCATTCCGCGGAATTCTTGTATCCCTGTATGTAGTATTTTTGCCTAAAATTGGTATATATGGTCATCTTAATGAGTACCTGAGGATTTATGGGCTCAAGAGGTCAAAAGAGTATTTTTTTTAACTGTTTCAAACATCCTAGAAAAAATACTCCCCATTTTGTATTACTAATCAAATTTCATTTAGAGCCTTATACTGGGGTTGTAGCTTCGGGTACTTGAGTACTCCCAAGATTGTTCAGATGATAACCTTGGGTTGACCTGTAATGTCTTTTTCTTACAGCAAGGTCAAATTTGCTTTCTGGTGCTTTTCTATGAGAAAATGCTTAAACATAAGATTTCATGGAATTTGTAGAAGGTTTTGGTGCAAAAGTTGATAAATACAGTCAATTAATGAGTACATTAATATTTTTGAGTAGTAGAGGTCAAGGTCATTTTCACACCTTAAACCAATGTCTCATATTTTGACAGTTTCAAACTATCAGGTTTGTTCAACTGATGACCCTAGTTTGACTGTTGACCTTTCTACTTAGTTGAGCCATTTAGGACCTCTTGGCCAATTCTTTTTAGCTCACCTGAACTGAAAGGTCCGGAGACCTATTATCAGGATAGGCAGGCTCCCATCTGACGCCAATCATTGTTGTCATACTGCATAATCTGTCTACATTAAATTTTTCAAACATCTTGATTCTCCTCGGATACCTCTGGGCCTATTGAACCAGATTTCATATATGGCCTCCAGGAGTTTGGAGAAGAGAAGTTTATTTGAATGATGGCTATCAGTTCCTTTTAAACTATGAGAGCAAATTTGTCCCTGTAAGAGTAGACCCCATGTCAGAGAGCTACCTCCTCCATAGAAGCAAACTTCTTGCAAGTTAATTATGTCTCCCCCCCTTTAGGGTCGGGAGACATATTGTTTTTCCCCGGGCGTCTGTCCGTCTGTCACAAATCGTGTCCGTTCTATAACTTGAAAACCGCTCAAGCTATATTCGCTAAACTTCATATAAATATCAATCAACATGAGACGACGTGCAGAGTGCAAGAATGGTAACTCTGGCATATATACTTTTTGAGTTATTTCCCTTGGAACTTAGTCCATCACAAAATTGTGTTTCAATTGTGTCCGCTCTATAACTTGAAAACTGCTCAAGCTTTATTCACGAAACTTCATACAAATATCAATCAACATGAGGCGATGTGCAGAGTGCACAAATGGTAACTCTGGCATTTATACTTTTTGAGTTATTTTCCTTGGAACTTTGTCCATCACAAAATTGCGTCTCAGTCGAGTCCGTCTATAACTTTAAAATCACTCAAGCTATATTCATGAAAGTTCATACAAATATCAATCAACATCAGACGACGTGCAGAATGCACTCTGGCATTTATACTTTTTGAGTTATTTTCCTTGGAACTTTGTCCATCACAAAATTGCGTCTCAGTCGAGTCCGTCTATAACTTTAAAACCATTCAAGCTATATACATGAAAGTTCATACAAATATCAATCAACATCAGATGACATGCAGAATGCAAGAACCATAACTTTAGCATTTATACTATTTGAGTTATTTCCCTTAGAACTTTGTCAGTCACAAAATCGTGTCTCAGTCATGTCTGCTCTATAACTTGAAAACCATTCAAGCTATATTCACGAAACTTCATACAAATATCAATCAACATTTGAAGAATTGCAGAGTGCAAGAACCATAACTCTTGCATTTTTACTTCTTGAGTTATTTCCCTTGGACCTTTGTCAGTCACAAAATCGTGTCTCAATCGCTTTATTACTTGAAATTGTGGGTGAGTGAGTGAGCTCGGGTTTAACGTCCCACCAACAACGAGGTCATATGGAGACGGGACCTCGGTTTAAAGTCTCATCCTAAGACCGGATTTATTACTTGAAAACCGGACAAGCTATATTCACGAAACTTCATACAAAAGTCAGTCAATACTAGACAACCTGCAGAGCACAGCATTTATACTATTTGAGCTATTTCCCTTGGAACTTTGTCATTCACAAAATCGTGTCTCAATCGTCTAAGCTCTATAACTTGAAAACCGTTTAAGCTATATTCATGAAACTTCATACAAATATCAGTCAACATATAAATAGACGACGTGCAGAGCACTGTAACTCTTGCATTTATATTTTTTGACAAAAACTAAATATGAATATCAGTCAACATTACATGACATGCAGAGCATAACAACTATAACTCTTGCATTTATACTTTTTACTTATTATGAATCCCTGCTTCAGGGTAGGGAAACATATTCTTTTTCCCTTGGCGTCTTAATGACCGATCCTTTTGACATCAAAAAGGGGGGAGACATTCTGTTTTTTCGTAGAAGAACAATTCTAGTATAACATTGTTTTCGGTAAAGATGCAGGAGGCTTTAATTAAAGCAGGGGCATTTATTAGAATTAGACAACTGGCAAAATGCATATGCAGTGGAGAGGTGTCACACAGTGATCTATAATGCTTTTATTTCATGTTTGAACATTATGCCGTGAAACAGTATCTTGAGATCTTATGAATTCTCTTGTTATTTGCAGTTTGAGCTCTGCGGGGTCATCTCGACATTACATTCCTCGTAATCTTACACCAAAGCAGAGGACGTTTGGTAGTGGCCCACCTAGGTCAGTGAAGCCTATGGCCAAGAGTGCATCTAGTGAGAGATCAAGATTTCTGGTATGTTTTTTTAATTGTACAACAATATCATGTTTGGTAGTGGCCCACCTAGATCAGTGAAGCCTATGGCCAAGAGTGATTCTAGTGAAACATCAAGATTTCTGGTACATTGTTGGCTTGTACAACAATATCACGTTTGGTAGTGGCCCACCTAGGTCAGTGAAGCCTATGGCCAAGAGTGATTCTAGTGAAACATCAAGATTTCTGGTACATTGTTGGCTTGTACAACAATATCACGTTTGGTAGTGGCCCACCTAGGTCAGTGAAGCCTATGGCCAAGAGTGATTCTAGTTAAAGATCTAGATTTCTGGTACGTTGTTGACTTGTACAACAATAACACAGACTCATGTGTTTTAGACTGGACCAAGCAAGACTGATTAGCTTTGAACTAACAGAGAAGAGAGAAGAGAAAGCTGTAGAGAGGAAATTATGTCCCCCCACCAAAGGTGAGGGGGACATATTGTTTTCAGTGCTATTCCCGGTGCATCGGCGTCGGCGTCCCACTCTTGTATGCGGGATATCTCTTGAACCAATGGATTAAGAGCTGATTAGATTTTGGTGACCTTGACCTCATTTTCAAGGTCACAGGAGGACTTAAATGGCATGAAAATTTCTGGTATGCACAACATCTCCTGAACCAATGGGTGGAATTTCACCAAACGTGCATGGATATATCATTGGGACAAGTTTAAGAGCTGATTAGATTTTGGTGACTTTGACCTCATTTTCAAGGTCACTGCAGGACTTAGCTGACAGTTTCTTGTACCCACGATATCTCTTGAACCAATGGATGGAATTTCACCAAACTTGCTTGGATGCATCATTGGGACAGGTCTAAGAGCTGATAAGATTTTGGTAACCTTGACCTCATTTTCAAGGTCACTGAAGGACTTAGATGACAGTTTCTTGTAACCACTATATCTCCTGAACCAATTGATGGAATTATACCAAACTTGCATGGATACATCATTGGGACAAGCTTAAGAGCTGATTAGATTTTGGTGACCTTGACCTCATTTTCAATGTCACTGGCGGACTTAGCTGACAGTTTCTTGTACCCATGATATCTCTTGAACCAATGGATAGAATTTCACCAAACTTGCATGGATACATCATTGGGACAGGTTTAAGAGGCTATTAGATTTTGGTGACCTTGACCTCATTTTCAAGGTCACAGGAGGGCTTAGATGACAATTTCTTGTACCCACTATATCACCTGAACCAGTGGATGGAATTTCACTAAACTTGCATGGATACATCATTGGGTCAGCTTTAAGAGCTGATTAGATTTTGGTGACCTTGACCTCATTTGCAAGGACATAGTCATCTATGTAGGATATCTTTAGAACCAGTGGATGGATTTTCTCCAAACTTGCCTAGTATTTTAATTGCACAGGTTTTTTATTCATAAGGGGGGATTGGAAATGGGGTGGTGGGGGGACATCAGTTTTTCTCTGAAAAACATTTCTAGTTACTGATGATAGTGAAATACAGTCAAATTTCTAAATGAGCCGGGATGCGAGAAAACCAACAATGTGGTTGTGCACCCAGTGTAGACCTAGCCCAGCTCTGGGCCGGAAAATACCTAGAAACAAGTTTCAATTTTCACGGCCCAGGCCTGTCCTATTCCGCTACTGCTGGGTTTTTCCCGGTAAATGCTACCGGGGAATTTCTATACACTGATTATATCATTATTTTTGAATCACGTAGGAAAAAACATTAGCGGTTGTGTTCTTTGGCGATTTTGGATCATGACTGCGAACAGTTTTACCTTTTCTAAAAGAAACTGGGCTGGCCTTGAAGCATTTTCCTCAAGAGGGGTGAAAGAAATTGCGTTTCAAGGGACATGTTGACAGGATATGTAAATTAGCTCGTGATGGTCACATGATGACGCCATCTGTCAAATGATAAAATCCAGTACCAGAATAGCAAAGACAGGCGTACCCCAGACAACCCAAGTTAAGCAGCTAACTTCTGGGTTTAAACGATAACAGAATATTTATACAACGACTGTTTGCGCCTTACAGACATCTTTGAATCTTGTTAAACATGAAACATGTGTTGTTATTCAGGTATCCAGTGCTGTTTGTCTGTTTGTATTAAAATGAGCATGCCCTGTCCGAGTGGTTGGAAAACTTGTTTTTATAGCTCCACTTCAGAAACGCCTTTTAGGGACGAGTCATTTATTATCAGATGTGGGGGGATTTTTTGTGTGATGTACTTGAGGGGGGGAGGGGGGGTGTCAGAAATCAAAATGTCTCGGAGCAGGGGGGAGGGGTCATATATTTTATTAGGCATATTGGGGGGGGATGTCATGATGTGATATCCTAATAATCGGCGGTTTCGCTATTCCCCCCCCCCCCCCTCTCCAGATATGCCTTACGCCTCCCCGACTATGATTTTCATTTTGTTTGTTTAATTTCTGCTTTCTTTTTTCTTTTTTTCTTAGTGTGTGTGTGTGTGTGGGGGGAGTGGGGGGGGGGGAGTCAGTTGTTTGATATCTGCTCCCAGTTACGCCTTACGTCTGCCTGACTATAGTTCTGTTTTTTTGTGTGTTTTTATTGGTGTAGAATAACAGAGTGACCAGCTTTATTACATAGAAAATTTACCGATCAATAGTATGCTCCGACATCGATCAAAGAGAAAACTAGCAAGGACATTTACGTTGCCAAAAGAATGTGATGATGTTGAGGTTATTTTCTGTCACATATACCTAATTACCCAAACTTACACATCTGTTCCGACCCATTAAATGTTTTTATATTAATTTCAGTGAACCAAAAAATTATAAGAGATTTTTATTACCACCTCACTAACATTAATATTGCCTCGTCCGTCACCTGTATTTGAAACGGAGATGAAGAAGTTGGCTCCGGCGAAGTTTTATTTTCCATAGTTTCAATTGTTGAAATTAAGTGAAATATGTACACAGATGAGAACAATACGCGCCATAGCAAAACATGTCTAGCTGTGCAGGCCCAGACCATTAAAATATTAGTTCTATAGTAGGTCCTATCCTTTGCAGAGAAAATGTGCATTTTCCCAAGAAATATCATATTTTTATACGCTGCTCATTTTAAAATCGTACAGATGATTTTAAGAATTTCAAATGAGTACCGCATGTGTACATAATCACGGCTCCGATGGCAACATCTAAAGAAAACGTCCTCGCAGTTAGAAAATATCGCTGTTAACGCTAGGGATCTTAAAGATTCTTATTAAGTTGCGCGGATATATAATATTGTGATCGTTCTTTTGCAGTCTGATTACAGCATTTGTCTGAAGACTTTTTGCAATGTGTAAGCATAACAGCATGTGATTGCTTTTTATCGCGGCTTCTCTCATGATAGTTGAAAGTATACAGGTCTGTCGGCGACTTCAAACACACAGAAGCTGTTTCATAATGTTGTGCAGTGTTTAGGTTTACTTTTTGTTTTCTGTTGTTGTCGTTTTTTTGTTACCAATGTTACGTTTTGACATGGACTATTATAAAATTGATAGCTTAATTAAACAGCATTTCCTTTGTTTCTTGTGTTCGCGAACATTTATGAAAAGTGAAATTGTGTTCGGACATTCGGTGTCCACATCGTAATTGAACATTCATAATGGTTAATTTTATTGCGGTACTTAGTTAAACCTTTTAAACAAAAGCACACTGACTCGTGCTTAAATGAAATTTGGACACCAAGGCAGAAAATAAATGCATATATAGGTATTTCAAACAATATTCACAGATGTATGTAATTGCGACACTCATATCTCCTAAGGTACTCGGTTTTATATTATTGCCATTTTTATAACCCTATGACGTCATCCGCAACTGGGAAATTCCAAACAAACATGGCAGTCTTCATAAACATTCTCACAGCTACGAATGAAGAATCGCCAGTATATATGAAATAAGACACTTTGGGAAGGTCAGAATAAGAAATAGACTGTTATTTATCAAAAAGAAAACATGATATATTGATTAATGCACAGTTTACAATGTGCCAAAATGATTTTATCGGCATCTGAAATACCCACACTGAGGAAGACTTACAGGTGCTGGACCTAAATTAGAAACTTGTTTCTGAAATAATTTCGGTCCGGAGCTGGACTAAGTGTAGACCCAGATCAGCCTGGGCATGCTCCCAGTCTGAAGAGACTCTTCGCTAAGTGCTTAAATGGTAGCTAAGGGTCTAAGCTAGCTTCATGCAGACAGCGAAGACTCTGATCAGACTGGGCGAATGCTCAGGCTGATCTGAGTCTGTGCTGGGCGCACAACCACTTTGTTGGTTTTCTCGTGTAGCGGCTCAAATATTGGGACAGACAAGTGGGCTAAATGGACAGTGCAGGCCCAGATCACTGCATCTTTTAGATACATTACTGCATTGAAAAACCAAAGTATTGAAGTTTTAGGACCGTGACAATAATTATTATAGCCCCAGCATACAAAGTATGAAAGGGGTATATAGCTTTCGTCAAATGTCTGTTCGTCCACCTGTCCATCCATTCTTCTGTCTATCCATCTGCTCTCACGAGAAGGTACTTACCTGGCTTACAATCAGCATTTTTAATACTTTGGTGGCAAATCAATCGTGTGGGGATAGCACATATGCAAGTTTATTTGGATACATAAATGATATAAGGGGGGTAACCCAAGTAATTTAAAAAAAAACACCACTTATTACTGGGACTCTTTATGTCCATCAGTATAGGACTTCCACATACTAATGTGGGTAGGCCCATCACACATGGGACATGTCCATACATCTTGAGGCTTGTTCTTAAGTGGCTACTCCAATATAAAAGTGTCATGTATTCAGTGCCTCTTAATACTGCCAAAAAGCTACTGTAAGGGGGATAATCCTGGTGCAATAACAAACAAATTTTCTTACATTTGGATCATTTGGTGTGAAGTATACAGTTAGCCACTTAAAAATATAGCCACATTAATTCATGGAAAGCATATTTGCCACTTAAAATTAGTAGCCGCATAATTTTTTTTAGCCACATAACGTATAGCCACCTAAATGGTCATTCGTGGGTCCATCCATCCGTCCGTCTGTAAGTCAACATTTGCTTTAAGTTTTGTGTTAAAGTTTTTGAAATCTTATGTTATCCAAACCCTGTGATGGATTGGATTTATATTTGGTATGGTGCTGGATAATGGTCCAAAGTTTTATGCTATACCACCCCCACCCATGCCTGTGACCTTGAAGTCAAGGTCACGGACTTTGACTTTTCATGTTAAAGTTGTGTGTTAAAGTTTTTAAGATAAACCCTTTGTTTGTTTGGGTTTATGTTTGGCACAATGATAGATATTGGTCCAAAATTTTATTTGGTATCATCCCCGCCCATGCCTCTGACCTAGAGGTCAAGGTCATGGACTTTGACTTTTTATGTTAAAGTTTTAAAGGTTTTTTTAGATCTTATATTGTCGAAACACCTTGTTTGGTTTGGTTTATATGCCTAAAGTTTTATTTTGCACCATCTTCACTCATGCATGTGACCTAGAGGTCATGGTTTTTATGCTAAAGTTTTGCGTTAAAATTTTTTAGATCTTATTTTGTCAAAACCCCTTGTTTGGTTTGGTTTATATGTCTCAAGTTTTATTTTGTACCATTTTCACTCATGCATGTGACCTAGAGGTCAAGGTTATAGACTTAGACATATTCATATATGTTTTGTGTTAAAGCTTTTGAGATCTCATATCATCCAATTGGTTTATGTTTGGTATCACGATAGGTTTTAAGTCTAAAAAATTATTCTATACCATTCCCATACATGCCTTGACTTAATGTCAAGGTCACAAACTCATGCTTTTCCATGTTAAAGTGTTGTCTTAAATATATATTCTTTGCTTATTTTTCCCCGTCTTCTTTAATAGGACCTTTTGATATGTGACACCCTTTACAGCTAGGTTGCAACAGTTTACCACAACATCATCTGGATGCTGCTGTTGACATAGGGTCATGGTCACATACTTCAACAGTTGCATCAATGTACTGCTTTAAAATGTTCTTATATTTCAGATGTCTTCAATGGTACCTTTTGATATATTGCTAGGCTTACTTGTACATGGCAGCAGATTGGTTGTCATTCTCTGTTTGTTCTGCTGACCAAAGGACGAGGTCACAGACTTTAAAAGTGTATCTTATATGCTTTAAATTGTGTTTGAAGTTTAGTGTTGTTAGGAGGTGGCGCTGGTCGGGGGATATGTGAGCCCCTGCTCACTTGCTCTAGTTTTACATGTCCCAAGTTTTAGCTTGCCTTTACGAATGTACAGGAAGAGGTATTGCACTACCCCCGGCGTCGACGGCAGAAGCGTCGGTGTTAGCAGAATGTTAAAGTTTTATGTTAAAGTTTTTTATGTGATGGGCAAGGCACTGTCAGTCGAGCTATCCTGTACCACAGACAGGTCTTGTTAGAGTTCTTATGAGCCTATGAAAGGGTGAAAATGATAGGCTGTGTAACCTTCTTTACAGACATTATGTGTTACTGATAAATGACAGTGTTACAGGTAAATTGGAGTAAAATGTGCATCAACTAGAAAATTGTGTCTGTAAGACACTAATGATGCCCTGTGCAGCGCCTGTCACATGACGTGTATATCCATAAAGACCTACAAAGAATCCATTGAAAACATACCCTACCATGTAAAAAAATGCCCAAAATGACTAAGTTAAAAAGGCTGGGATTCTGTCAAAATTAATTCTAGATCTATCAAAATGCCTCATGCATATCTTCAAATATGTCCACAATATGTAGACAAGGTTTGAAAAAGATCCACTGAAAACTGTGGAGCAAGTTGAAAACAGAAACTCCATACTCTACAATGCAAAAATTTCCCTAGAATGACTAAGTTCAAAAGGTCGTAATTCTGTCAAAATTAATTCTAGGTCCAACAAAAACCCACCTGCACATATCTTCAATACATTCACAGCATGTATGCAAGGTTTAAAAAAGATCCACTGAAAACTGTGAGAGGAGTTGATTACACAAACTCTATACCCTAGAATGCAAAAATTTGCCTAAAATGACTAAGTTGAAAAGGTCGTAATTCTGTCAAAATTAATTCTAGATCCACCAAAAACCCACATGCACATCTTCAATACATTCACAGCATGTACACAAGGTTTGAAAAATATCCATTATAAACTGTGAGAGGAATTGATTACACAAACTTTATACCATAGAATGCAAAAATTTGCAAAAAATGACTAAGTTCAAAAGGCCGTAATTCTGTCAACATTTATTCTAGGTCCAACAAAAACCCACATGCACATCTTCAGTATATCCACAGCATGTATGCAAAGTTTGAAAAAGATCCATTGAAAACTGGGGGAGAAGTTGATTACACAAACTCTATACCCTACAACACAAAAATTTGCCTAAAATGACTAAGTTCAAAAGGCCGTAAATCTGTCAAAATTAATTTTAGCTCCATCAAAAATCCACATGCACATCTTCAATATGTCCACAACATGTATACAAAGTTTGAAAAAGTTCCATTGAAAACTGTGGGAGGAGTTGATTACACAAACTCTATACTATAAAGCGTGATGAACAGACAGATGGACGGACGGACGGACGGACAGACAGGGGCAAATCTTAATGGCCTCTGACTATGGTCATGGGGGCATAAAAATGGTGTAGATTCAAATCAAACTATAGGTATGGTAAATATTTACAGCCATAGATAGCTTTGATAGTTATCAATAAAACTACTGGTAATCAAGGACTTTTAATAAATATCTATTCAGGTTCATGTCACAGAAGACATTGATTGCAATTTAATGTGTTGGTATTTGTAAAGGTATTATTTGAACATCCAGTGGCATTGACCTGAGTTTAAATGACACAGTGGTGTTCTCTTTGTTTACTCTTCTTTGATCAATTAACAAGAATAAAAAATAAAGGTAAAAGGCTTTCCATGACGGCTTAACGGCCATAGGGGCAGTAGGGATTAGATGCCTGCTCTATCTTGGGCACAGCATATGAAAGGAGGAGCACATTCTTCTTGCTTTGGTGCCTTATCCTTCCCTGATTCAAAAACTGTTCCTATTTTACTGCTGTGTAGACAGAGTTTTCTAGTCCCTAGCTCGTCATACCGGGATTTGATCCATGACCCTCTGCACCATAACCAAGCAGTTTGACCACTCAGTATATAAAGCTGCCCAGCTGTTCCTGATGAGAAATTACAGACAAACAAATGGCACCTGTTACTGCAGCAATGGAATCCATTCCCCTGAGGTGGGAGGGGGATGTTGTTATGAGAATTGAAACACACACACACACACATTGAGAAATTACACTCAAAACTCAGTTTTTCATTCAGTATTTCAGATATGTTTGGCTGGTTTCTTACTGATTCCTCTCAAAATTGTTTGAGACTAGAAAATGTGTTTATAAAACACTATGCCCCCAACTATATGCCTGACCCTAACAAGGTCAATAAAAAGAAACACAAATACAGGTCTGCTACTTTTACCTATAAAATATCAAGGCCAAAGCAGATACAATTCTTGAGTAATAGATCAACCCTAAAATATTATGTATAGACAAGAAAAAGGACATAACTCTGTCAATAGTGAATGCAACATAACGTAAACACCATTAGATTGATCGACATATCAAATACTATTAATATACAAAAAAGAAAATGTCTAGGTCAAACAGTTCAAAAGTTGAAAAACTGCCGAAGTCAATCAAGGGGCATCATTCAGTCAAATATTTACGAAATTAGCTCAAAAGTTAATCAGGTGATCTACGCCTTAGGCCCTACCAGAATGGCAAACATGAACAACCTAGCTCAAATACTTTTCCCAAAATTTTGCTGACAAACTAACACTTATTTTTCAAACAGGGCCAGAACTCTGTCAATAATGAACTCAACATAGCTTGATTATCATCAAAATGATCGACAAATCAAATACTGTTACAACATCAAAAATCAGGTCTCTAGGTCAAATGGTTCAAAAGTTGAAAAAAATGCCAACATTAACAAAGGGGCATAATTCAGTCATTTTTAGCTCACCTGGCCCGAAGGGCCATAGTGAGCTATTGTCATACCAAAGCGTCCGGCGTGCGTCTTGCGTCGTCCGTCAACACTTGAAAACAAATATTCAAACATCTTCTTCTGTAAAACTACTGTACCCATGGTTCTCAAATTTCACATGGAGCATGACCTGACTCCAGGGTCTCAGAATTGTAAAATTGGGTCAGGTTGAATATCCAAAATGGCCGCCATTACTAAAAATAGCAAAAATAACAAAATCATCTTCTTCTCCAGAACCACTGGGTATATTTGTCTGAATTATTGCATGAAACATCAGTGGAACATTGGTATTCAGAATTGTAAAAATGAAAAAAATCTGTAGCGTAGTTTTGTCGCAGTGACCTACCTTTTGTTTACGAGGGTAATTTTGTTCAAATGCCAATGTCGAAAAACAACTTATATAAACAACTTCAAACAACTTCTTCTCTAAAACCACTGAACCCATAGGTCTCAAATTTCACATGGAGCATGACCAGACTGCAGGGTTTCAAATTTGTAAAATTGGGTTAGGTTGAGGATCCAAGATGGCCGCCATTTCTAAAAATAGCAAAAACAACAAAATCAACATCTCCACTAGAACTATTGGGTATATTTGGTTGAAAGTTTGCATGGAACATAAGTGGGACCTTGCAATTAAATTTGATAAAAATCAAAAAAATCTGTAGCGGAATTAGGTCACAGTGACCTACTTAGCGTTTACAAGACCGAATTTGCTCAAATGTCAATATCTCAAGAAAACACAAATGGATTCTGATAAGGTTTGGTCAGAAATGGTCCTTGAATTGAATTATTTCAAATTTGTGCCAACTGACTATCCAAGATGGCCACCATGGGGGCCGTTACTAAAAATAGCACAAACATAAAAAATGACAATTTCTCAAGAACCCTTGAATGGAATTTGACTTATTTTGTTTCAGAATGTTCCTTGCATGAAGACGTTTTGATTAATTGCGACTTGGCAATCCAAGATGGCCGCCATCTGCCGTTACTAAAAATAGCACAAAACATGAAAATGACAATATCTCAGTAACCACTGAATGGATTTTGACGAAATTTGTGGCAAAATGATTCTTGCATTGAGGTGTTTCAAACGTAACTAAATATAGACCAGTCATGTGGGCCTATGTTTCTAAAAATAGCAAAATGTGAAAATTTGAAAATGTCAATGGAATTGGACTAATTTTGTGTCAGAATGGTCCTTTCATGAAGCCTTTGTGATTTCTTGCATTTTGGCATTCCAAGATGGCTGCCATCTGCCGTTACTAAAAATAGCACAAAACATGAAACTGACAATATCTCCGTAACCCCTGAATGGATTTTGACGAAATTTGTGGCCAAATGATTCTTGCATTGAGATGTTTCAAGCATAACTTAATATAGACCAGTCATGTTGGCCTCTGTTACTAAGAATAGCAAAATGTGAAAATCAGAAAATCTCAATGGAATTGGACTAATTTTGTGTCAGAATGGTCCGTTCATGAAGCCTTTGCGATTTCTTGCATTTTGCAATCTTAGATGGCTGCCATCTGCCGTTACTAAAAATAGCACAAAACATGAAAATGACAATATTTCAGTAACCCCTGAATGGATTTTGACAAAATTTGTGGCAAAATGATTCTGGCATTGAGATGTTTCAAAAATTAATAAATATAGACCCGCCAAATTGGTCTCTTTTACTTAAAATAGAAAAATGTGAAAATTGAGAAATTACAATGGAACTGGACCAGTTTATGTCAGAATGGTCCTTGCATGAAGGCTTTTGATTTTTTGCATTTTGGCATTCCAAGATGGCCTCCATCTGCCATTTCTAAAAATAGCGCAAAACATGAAATGGCAATATCTCAGTGACCACTGAATAGATTTTGATGAAATTTATGGCAAAATGATTCTTGCAAATCTCAAAGTAATTGGACCAATTTTTTGTCAGAATGGTCCGTGGCAAAATAGCCATGTGAGCGATATCAGGCCCATTTGGGCCTCTTGTTTTACGAAATTAGCGCAGAAGTTAATCAGGTGATCTACAACTTAGGCCCTACCAGTATACCTAATATGAACAACCTAGCTCAACTACTTCTTCCAAAATTTTGCTAACAAACTCAAATTAAATTTTTCGAAAAAGGGCTATAACTCTAAAACTACATGGTCGATGGAAAAGAAATAAAATACGGGTCTGCTTATTTTCTATGGTCTATCCAACTATGAATTATCAAGGCTCCAGCAGTTACAGTTCTTGAGTAAGGGATCCTACATAACCTGTTTTGTACAAATAAGTATAAGGGGCATAACTCTGTAAATAATGCACTCAACACAATGTAATTATCATCAAAATGATCAACACATCAAATACTATAAGTATACCAAAAATCAGGTCTCTAGGTCAAACAGTTCAAAAGTTGGAAAAAATGCCATCGTTAACAAAGGGGCATTTTTTACAAAATTAGCCCAAAAGTTAATCAGGTGATCTACACTTTAGGTCCTACCAGTATGCCAAATACAAACAACCTAGCTCAAATACTTTTTCCAAAATTTTGCGAACAAACTTACATTTAAATTTTTGAAAAAGGGCCATAACTCTCAATCTACAAGGTCAATCAAAAAGAAATAAAATACGGGTCTGCTTATTTTCCATGGTCTATCCACTCATGAATTATCAAAGCTCCAGCAGTTACAGTTCTTGAGGAATGGATCATACCTATGCTGTTTTGTACAAATAAGAAAAAGGGGCATAACTCTGTCAATAATGAATTCAACATAATGTAAGTATCATCCAAATGATCAACACATCAAATATTATAAGTATACCAACAATCAAGCCTCTAGGTTAAACAGTTCAAAAGTTGGAAAAATGCCAAAGTTAATAAAGGGGCATAATTCTGTCAATTTTTCATGAAATTAGCCCAAAAGTTAATCAGGTGATCTACACCATAAGCTCTACCAGTATGAACAAATATGAACAACCTAGCTCAAATACTTCTTCCAAAATTATGCTAACAAACTTACTCATGTACTTTTAATTTTTTGAAAAAGGGCCCTCTGAAAGTACGTCTGACGGAAAAGAAAAAAAATACGGGTTCACTTAATTTTTATTATCTATCCATCTATGAAATATCAAGACCCCAGCCTTTACAGTTCCTAAGTAACAGAGCATACCCAAAGTGTTACGGACGGATTAACGAACGAACGAACAACGAACAGACGGACAAGCCCAAAGCAATATGCCCCCTCAACTTCTTCGAAGTTGGGGGCATAAAAACAGTATTAGTGGTTCCCCCTGCCTATAGATGCTATATATGAAATTTGGTTACAATGGGCCTTGTAGTTTCAGAGGAGATGTCGTTTGAAAATGTTGACGGACAGATGACGTACGACGGATGCCTGCCTATACTATAAGCTCACCTGTGAGCCTTTGGCTCAGTTGAGCTAAAAATACGTGTCAGCTCAATTTCCGTGAGAAATCCATATATGAAATTTCAAAACCCTATTCCCAGTGGTTCTTGAACTCAGTAGCTGCATAATTATTGAACATCAGGGGCAGGTACTCCGTAATTAATGAATGCAGAGTTACCTAATCTGTACTAAAGTATTTAACACATCAAGAACTACTACTATACCAAAAATCAGCTTCCTAGCTCAAGCGGTTCAAAAGTTGGAAAAATGCCAAATTAAAACAAGGGCCATAACTCCATCAATATTTTATGGAATTGACCCAAAAGTTAATCAGGTAATCTACTCCTCAGACCCAATCAGTATACCAAATATCAAAGGCATAGCTCAAATACTTTTTGAGATATCTTGCTAACAAGATAGTCATATCATTTTTCTAAAAGGGGCATAACTCCAAAAAGGGGCATCACTGGGAAAAAAAAAAATATGTGTCAGCTAATTTTCCATGACAAATCCATATATGAAATTTCAAAACCCTAGCTAGCAGGGTTCTTAAGTTACATTAAGCATGGAAAGTGTGACGCACACACACACGGACGGACAAGCCAAAAGCAATATGCCCCACCAACTTTTTCAAAGTTGGGGGCATAAAAATGTCTCTGTCATCGGCTGATGTTTCAGAATCCTGTCTTCTGGCATAATTATGTCCTAACTTCAAAAACATTTTATGGGCCATATTGGTTTTTGTCCTGTTTCTTTTCTCCAGTTTTCTCCATAAGTCTGTCAGTTTGTCCATAAGTCTGTCAGTCCATAAGTCTGTCAGTTTGTCCATAAGTCTGTCAGTTTGTCGATCTTTCAACTGTTAGCACCTTTGAAACGTAAGAATGATTTGAGATAGGATCTTGAAAAATAAGAATGGTTTGAGATAGGATCTTGAAAAATAAGAATGGTTTGAGATAGGATCTTGAAATTTTATATATGGAATGAGCATGAAAATTAAGCCAATTAACTGGTATTTTTTTATGCCCCCGCCATTTAAAATGGGGGGGGGCATATAGTATCACCCCTGTCCGTACGTACGTACGTACGTAGCGTACATATGAAATGGTTTCCGTTCAATATCTTTTGAAAGCATTGATGTATTGAATTCATATTTCATACACAGCCATATAATCATAAAATACAGGTCAAGTTCGATGTTGGGTAAAATCCGGCTATAATTGTGGGAGTTATGGCCCTTTTTTGACTTCTGTTTCTATGAAAAAATGGTTTCATTCAATATCTTTTGAAAGCATTGGTGCATTGAATTCGTATTTTATACACAGCTATATCCCCTGTGAGGAATTCAAGAAATCATTCTAGAACAGTTCTTGAACTAGTTCTAGAATTGTTCTTGAACATTAAATGGCCGTTCTAGAACTTGAAGTTCAAGAACTTCAGAGAAATTGTTCTAGAACAATTTCTCTGAAGTTCTTGAACTAGCCTAGAACAATTTCTCTGAAGTTCTTGAACTTCAAGTTCTAGCCGTTCTAGAACTTGAAGTTCAAGAACTTCAGAGAAATTGTTCTAGAACAATTTCTCTGAAGTTCTTGAACTAGCCTAGAACAATTTCTCTGAAGTTCTTGAACTTCAAGTTCTAGAACGGCCATTTAATATTCAAGAATAATTCTAGAACTAGTTCAAGAAGGATTTCTTGAATTCCTCATACCCCAAACTGAATGCATAGTCATCCCGTTCTCAGTGCATGTCATTTATATTTTATGACATAGTATGCCAAGAGTGTCCATCTATAATGATAGCCAGAATGTTTCTAGGCCCTCTGACTTACAGGCAGATCCCATATAAACAAACTATATTGTTTTAATATTGTCCTGTTGTATTTTACATATAATATTCTGAAAAATCATAACTAATGGGTATTCAAATTGTTGTTGTCAAATTATAATTAAAATTGCCAAATTGTAAGTTCTGCATGTATAATAAGGTGGAAACCTAGATGGTGTTTACTGTTTTCTTGTCTATTTAGATATTTTGAGTAATTAATTGTTTGGAAGTAATTAATTCAAATAACTAGAATTTTGTACTTAAATTTAAAGGGAGGCTACTTTAACTTCAGTTCTAGTACGGCTCTAGAACCAGGTTTTTCAGAGCTTCCAGTCAGGTGTTGAAGTCTGAACATTAATTTTAAATTTTTATAATATGACAACAGTTCTAGAACCCACAAGTCAGTTCAAAAACTATGGTAGTTCTAAAATTTTTGTTCTTTCACTTTTGTGATTTTGTGACAACTGTTCAAGAACCATTTGAATGTTGGCCAACAGTTCTAGAACTTGCGAATGAGTTCAAGAACTGGTTTAGCACTAGAATAAATGTTCTTCAGATCTCATAGTTTTAGAACCTGTTTTAGAACCAGTGTTCAAGAACTATTCGGGTTCCAGAACCACAGTTCAAGAACTGTTTTATCAGTTCAAGAAATTCTAAAGGCTCAACAAAAGTTCTTGAATGTTCAAGAACTTTATGTTATTTCAAGAACAAATCCGGTTCCAGAACCACAGTTCAAGAACTGTTTTATCAGTTCAAGAACAGTTCTAAAGGTTCAACAAAAGTTCTTGAACGTTCAAGAACTTTATGTTAGTTCTAGAACAAATTTCGCAGGGGATAATCATAAAATACAGGTCAAGTTCGATGTTGGGTAAAATCTGTCAATTATTGTTGGAGTTATGGCCCTTTTTCGACTTCTGTTTCTATGAAGAAATGGTTTCCGTTCGATATCTTTTGAAAGCATTGGTGTATTGAATTCATATTTTATACACAGTTATATAATCATAAAATACAGGTCAAGTTCGATGTTGGGCAAAATCCGTCAATTATTATGGGAGTTATGGCCCTTTTTCGACTTTATTTTGTATGAAAAAATGGTTTCCGTTCGATATCTTTTGAAAGCATTGGTGTATTGAATTCATATTTAATACACAAGTATATAATCATAAAATACAGGTCAAGTTTGATGTTAGGCAAAATCCGTCGATTATTGTGGGAGTTATGGCGCTTTTTCAACTTTATTTTTTTATGAAGAAATGGTTTCCGTTCGATATCTTTTAAAAGCATTGGTGTATTGAATTCATATTTTATACACAGGTATATAATCATCAAATACAGGTCAAGTTCGATGTTGGGCAAAATCCGCCGATTATTGTGGGAGTTATGGCGCTTTTTCGACTTCATTTTGTATGAAAAACTGGTTTCCGTTCATTATCTTTTGAAAGCATTGGTGTATTGAATTCATATTTTGTACACAGTTATATAATCATAAAATACAGGTCAAGTTCAATGTTTGGTAAAATCCGTCAATTATTGTTGGAGTTATGGCCCTTTTTCGACTTCATTTCATACAATAATGGTGTCCGTTTGTTAGTTTTTGAAAAGTAACTTGTTTCCGGGCTATTACTTTTGGAAAGTTGCATGGCATCCATTTCTGCAATAAGATACACCCCCACATCCAAGCCCCCCCCCCCCCCCCCCCCCCCCCCCCCCACCCACCCCCATGTACTTCTCAAGAAGCACAATACATCTGCCCAAGGAAAACAATAAAACATGTACCACAGAAGTGTGCCTTTGTGAACCTAGTTATGCTACAAGTGCCTTTACCTTAAACAAGGCGCCATCTTACTTAGGGCACTAGGCGGGGGCATCCGTGTCGTATGGACACATTTCTAGTTTATCCATCGCCAGACTTGTCATTGCAGAGTTATGCTCTTAATTTTTAGACTTTGTAGTTCTGTAGAGAAAAAAATCTTGTGAACAAAATATCAGGAGAAGCCCTAAAACTAAAATCTATATATTTAGCATACAGGTACAAACTAAAGTGGCCTTATTAATTTTTGAGGATGTTTCAGAAATACTAGATTCAGTTGTGCCTGGCATTTTATATATAGGAGTAACTGTGTGAACAAAGTGTCTGAACAACTGCTCAAGCTAGTAGGATATTTGGCCTACCGTTACAGACCAGGTGAAGATGACTGCATATGTCGTAAATATTTGATTGAGGTATGAGCCATTTTGAACTTTGGTATTTTATATAGAAATAACCTTGTGAATATTATATCTGAAGAAGTTGTTGTTGTTGCAATTCTCATAGTCAACATTATTGTTACAGTCTTACATAGTAAACAGGTTGTTTGATATGTAAGACTGTAACATCTGACATACTGTCTCAGACCATGTCATGTGACAAAATATACCGGACTTTATCATCCAAATGTTGTTTCAGATTTGTAATCTGAGATAAAAGATTCAGATTGTGTCAAATTACATAGTGTTATAGCCTGTGTCACTTAACAGACTGTTTCAGGAGTTTCAGTGGAGGTAAAGATTAAATTTGTATCACCTGGCATCAAAATAATCTGTATTTTGTGACAATTCTTCAGACTGTTTCACCAGATGAGAACCTTGTCTTAGACCCAGACAGTGACAAATGGAATGGTAGTCCACAGGGGAAACGACTGGAGAAAGAATGGGTGGCCTTGTCACAGTGTCGTGCTCTCAAACGATCTTCAGAGGTAAGTTGGCTATGTTAATATTGATACAGAACAAAAGCAAGGTTGGTATATCGTCGTGATAATTGGTAAGTAATACGTTACTGGTAAGTTCAAAAATTACTGATAGCTAGAACAAGTTGTACAAGCACTTCACTATATCTCAAGCACTTCACTATATCTCCAGCTAGTCACTTTGACATAGCTAACTGAGGGTGTATCAGGTGTTTCTCCTTTTTAGCTCACCTGAGCCGAAGGCTGCAGGGAAGCTTATAGGATAGGCAGGCTTCATCGTCTGTCATTGTCGTCGTCCGTCAACAATTTCAAATGACTTCTCTGTAACTGCTGGGCAAATTTTTACCAACTTTCATATGTAGCTTCCAGGGATCTTAGGAATGAAAAATTGTTCAAATGGTCCTGGTCACATGACCAACATGGCCACCACACCCATATATGGTAAAAACCTTTAAAAATCTTCTTCTCCAGAACCAATAGGCCAATGGCCTTGAAACATGGTATGTAGCACTGGGTATATGAGTACTACCAGAAGACTTCAAATTATGACCTTTGGTTGACCTTGACCTTTTTACGGTGATGTCAAATTTGCTTTCAAGTGCTTTTTATATGGCAAAATGCTAGAACATAAGATATCTGGGAAACTGTTGAAGATTTTGGACTGAAAATTGGTATCTACAATTGTTTTAATGAGTACATGAAGATTTCTGAGTACAAGAGGTCAAGGTCATTTTTTGACCTTTGCTCAGAACTCTCATATTTTGACAATTTCAAACAATCTTCTCAAAAGCCACTGGGCCAATTGAAACTTGGTATAAAGTATTGGGTACTTGAGTACTCTCAAGATTGTTCAAATTATGACCTTGGATTGACTTTGACCTTTTTTATGGCAATGTCAAATATGGGAAAATGCTAGAACATATGATTTCATGTGAAGTTTTGAAGGTTTAGGCCTAAAAATTGGTATATACAGTCATCTTAATGAGGTCTTGAAGATTTATGAGTACAAGAGGTCAAGGTCATTCTTTGATTTTTTACCCAAAACTCATATTTTGACAATTTCAGACATAAGAAAAAAGCCACTTTGCCAATTGTTCAGGTGAGCGATTCAGGGCCTCATGGCCCTCTTGTTTTCTTTCTTTGTTTTTGGCATAATAGCCTCTTTCTGTCCAGCACAAACGAGCCGCGACACGACAAAACCAACAAAATGGTTGTGTGCCTAGAGCAGATTCAAATCAGCCTGGGCATCTGCCCAGTCTGATCAGATTCTTTGCTAAGTGCTTAAAGGGTAGCTAAGGGTCTAAGTTACAGCCATGCCGACAGCAAAGATTCTGATCAGACTGGGATGATGCCCAGGCTGATTTGAGTCTGCGCTGGGTGCACAACCATTTTGTTAGTTTTCTCATGCTGCGGCTCAAACATTTATGACCCTTAGCTTCTGGCTGCAAAATGAAATTCTAAATGGACATTGTATTTTACAACAGGGGGTGTTACTTAATTATGGCCTAAAGGGTAACAAATCAGTTCCGTACAAATTAGGGTGCTATCTTAATTATGACCTAAAGGGTAACAAATCAGTCCGGTACAAATTAGGTTGCTATCTCAGAGGAAAAACCCGCTATACCTTAGTTTGGGCATGGAGACTCAGAATAGTGTCTCTATTTTTAGCTCACCTGTGCAAAAATACAGAGAGCTATTGTTATCACTTTGGCTTCGGCATCACACTTTTACTTTCACACACACTAGAAAGTTTTACATTAAAGTTTTTTATGTGATGGGCAAGGCACTGCAGGCGAGCTATCTTGTACGGGGTCAGGTCTTCTTTTGTTTCATTTCTCTGAGTTTACTGCTGTTTCAGAGAAAAACATCTATTCCCCTGGACATAGAGACTACTAAAATTGCCTGTAATTATGTATTTCAGATTGTTTCTCACCGTGTTGACAGGATGTATTTTATGACGGGTAATAAACTCAAACTTCAGCAGAAGTATCACATAGAAGATGATGAACTGCAACATTTGAAAGAGTTATCTCAAGCTAGAGCATCTTCTAGAGCTTCACGATGGTAGGTCATGTGACTCTTATGTCACAGTTATGGTTACTACCATTTGATTGGCAGGGGTCTTGTGTTTGTAGATACAAATATTATCATTGCTTCCAAATATTACTAAAGTCTAGGGTTTCAGTTGTCACCCAAGTTGACTAACCTATTAGTATGGTGGGGTATGTGTACACTAGCTGCTATGTTTCTTCTGCCACTATGTATGGTGGGATATGTGTACACTAGCTGCTATGTTTCTTCTGCCACTATGTATGATGGGGTATGTGTACACTAGCTGCTATGTTTCTTCTGCCACTATGTATGGTGGGGTATGTGTACACTAGCTGCTATGTTTCTTCTGCCACTATGTATGGTGGGGTATGTGTACACTAGCTGCTATGTTTCTTCTGCCACTATGTATGGTGGGGTATGTGTACACTAGTATAGGATCTTTCAAAAATGGGGTTTGCTCTTTAAGGTAGACGAATAGTGAATAAAAATATTGGTGGGGCATTCATTTCATTATACCAGCTGAATAAACCAAAGAGCTATAAAACATTTGGATAAGAAAAGAAAATTTTTCACCATTTTGTTTTCCTAAAAAACAAACTTTTGTATTTATACATACTTTTTTTTACACATTTTCCATTAAAGTTCATGTCTCTAGCACAAGGAAGCACTTTCATATCTGCAAATAATACAATCTTTAATATAGGGTATTTCAAACAAACTGGTAAGAAAATTGCAATAAAAAATGCAAGAAAATTGAATTTCATGAAAAACGTCATGAAAAATATATTCAATCGATGGGGCATGCTTATGCATATTGTTTTAGTAAAACTTACATTGTATGATACAGAATAAAACAAAAAAACAAACATTTCACCGTTTTGTTTCCTAGAAAAACAATGTTTAAGTTCATAAATATCCCCAAAAAAGACTGCCCAAATACAGCACCTGCTGCAAGCACAGCCGGTCCTTGCCCTGTTATTTATTTTCCTGTTGTTCCGGGTCTACCATACAGTAATGCCTCAAAAATGCGCAGATGGAATTGAAATTGTAAAGACCTTGATCATTCTGGTTCCTAAGGAACAGTCCGATCATGGTTTTCACTGTTTGTACAGACGTATCTGCCCAAAAACTTAGGATCTTTATGGTAGACATTGTAAGTGTGTATATTTTCCATAGTTGATTGATTTAACCATGAACCATAACTCTGTTATGTGTTTTAACAAGTCAGTACAGAGTTATTGTGTATCTAAATACCTTAAATAAAGACTTTGAAGGAGCAAATTCGATAAAGAACTTGATTATGTTGAAGCAAGCTTTTTCTTTCCACAGCTGGCTCCAATTTAGAAGAAAAACTAATCTGAAACTGCCAGAGTTGCTTCCCCTGAGTGTGATGTACCCAGTCACCTTGATGTAGTCTAAGGTTTAAATCTTGACTTGCAGAAGTGACCTGTTGTGTGATAGTGTGTTACAGTACATCAGAACACTAATGATTTACTAAACTTTGGTTATATCTGTGTTTAAGTTCACTAGAATCAGACACATTTCCTCTGACTGTTGCATGAAGAATCTTGGTCAAAATTATTGTCAGTAGACAAACAATGCTGTATTGACGTATCATGAAGTTTTGGGGACACATTAGACAGAGCAAGGTTCTCTTTCTTTGAACATGACACTTTGACTGCAACATAACACTTTGACTGCAACACAACACTTTGACTGCAACATAACACTTTGACTGGAACATAACACTTTGCTACATAACACTTTGACTGTTAAATAAAACTTTGACTGCAACATAACACTTTGACTGCTACATAACACTTTGACTGCTAAATAACACTTTGACTGCTACATAGCACTGTGACTGGAAAATGACACTTTGACTGCTACATAATACTTTGACTGCTAAATAACTGACTGCTACGTAACACTCTGACTGCAACATAACACTTTTAAAGCTTTTAAAAAGGATGTCCCAAGCGGACGCACTTGCCGGGGACCGTGGGCTGGAGTCGAAAAAAATGTAAAAAAAAAAAAAAAAAAAAAAAAAAAAAAAGAGAATAAGGTGAGGGAGCCGAGATCGTTCAACAGGGGATAGAGGGATGTGACTGCGCTGTTTCCTCCGGGATAGACGGCTTGGTCTCCAGGACCGCTGAGTCGGTCTTCCACGGAGGACGGACGGTCATATTCACATCTCCAGAACAATCTCGGCTCAAACATGTCGTGTTTTGAAAATATAAGTAGAAGTTTCGCGCGATAAATTTGGATGAAATAGTTTTTTTTACCGCATTTCTCTTACTCACACATCGAAGTTTTTTGCATATATTTGAGGCATGTCACAGTTCTTATACTCTTCGTACCACATCATTCATATTACATACTATTACAGCTTCCATACATATTTGTAGATGAACATAAGATTTTGCTAATTCTATCCCATATTCTTAACCAACTGCTAGGAATCGACGCATACATGTACGTATGACAGTCTCATGCGTACGTTAGCTCCACGCAAGCCGTTTCACACATACGGTATGCGCTTAAAAATACATTGTGTGTGTCCACACAGAGTGTATATAATGCATATATTTAAGCCCGTCGGCTATTACTCATAGTGGTTTTACATACTTGTTGACAGTATATATTAGCGTATACCACATACCCTTTTTTAACTAATTCGTAACTTCAAATATACTGCATTATTTATCTTTTTGTGGCTTCCACACATAGACCTATAGATGTTGTCCTTTTCACCGGGGCATACATACATACATACATACATACATACACGGTAATGATATTAAATATATAGCTGCTTGTATCCTTGTCATCAATGCGCGTCTTCCACACATAAACTGTATTGCGCTATTCTGGATACATACATACATACATACATACATACATACATACATACATACATACATACATACATACATACATACATACTATACATACATACATACATACATACATACGTGTAAATAATGTAAATACTATTAGCCTATATTGTTATGAACTGTAAAAATTACACGATATGTGAAAAAATATGGTGTCGGTGTAAGGGGAGGAGGAGCCGACAAGAAAAAAGAAAAAAAAAAAAAAAAAAAAAAACACTTTGACTGCAACATAACAGTTGTTGACCTTGGACGTTAAGCATCAAATCAATCAATCAATTGACTGCAACATAATACTTTGACTGCTAAATGACACTTTGACTGCTACATAACACTTTGACTGCTACATAACACTGACTACAGCAGAACACTTTGACTGCTACATCTCACTTTGCTTCATAACACTTTGACTACAACATAACACTTTGACTGTAACATAACACTTTGACTGCTACATAACACTTTGACTACAACATAACACTTTGACAACAACATAACACTTTGACTGCAACATAACACTTTGACTACAACATAACCTTTTGACTACAACATAACACTTTTACTGCAACATAACACTTTGACTACAACATAACACTTTGACTACAACATAACACTTTGACTGCTACATAACACTTTGACTGCTACTACCAGAGTACAGACAGCTGGAATCTTCTGTTGAGCCTTATCTTGTGTGCTAATTGTCCATACAATAACACTGCTAGTTTATGACCTGTGATCTTGGCATAGTTGTCTCCTATCACTGTACATTGACTTAAATAATGCCCCCCCCTCCCCCCCCAGCATGCAAAGTAAGTCCAGGGGTATATAGTTTTTAGCTCACCTGAGCACAAAGGGTGAGCTTTTGGGATACCCTGATGTTCGTCTTCTGTCGTACGTGCATCGGTCTGGACGTCGGGACAGACGTCCGTCAACTTTTGCTTGTGTACACTTTAGCGGGCTCAGTTTTGATCCAATCTTTATGAAACTTTGTCAGAATGTAGTTTTGATATAATCTAGGCCAAGTTCGAAACTGGGTCATGTCGGGTCAAAAACTAGGTCACTAGGTCAAATATTAGAAAAACCTTGTGTACACTCTAGAGGTCACAGTTTTGATCTAAACTTCATGAAACTTTGTCAGAATGTTTATCCTCACAATATCTAGGACAAGATTGAAACTGGGTCATGTCGAGTCAAAAACCAGGTCACTAGGTCAAATCTTAGAAAACCCTTGTGTATGCTCTAGAGGGCATAGTTTTGATCCAATCTTTTTTATACTTTGTCAGAATGTTTATAGTCACAATATCTAGGCCAGGTTTGAAAGTGGGTCATGTCCAGTCAAAAACTAGGTCACTAGGTCAAATATTAGAAAAACCTTGTGTACACTCTAGAGGGCACAGTTTTGATCCAATCTTATGAAACTTTGTCAGAATATTTATCATCACAATATCTAGGCCAAGTTTGAAACTGGGTCATGTTGGATGAAAAAGTAGGTCACTAGGTCAAATCTTAGAAAACCCTTGTGTACAACCTAGAGGGTAAAGTTTTGATCCAATCTTCATGAAACTTTGTCAGAATGTTTATCTTTATGAAATCTAGGTCAAATTTTAAACTGGGTCATGTCGGGTCAAAAGTAATGTCACAGGGTCAAATCTTAGAAAAACTTTGTATACATTTTAGAGGGCACAGTTTTGAATCAGTCTGCATGAAACTTTGTCAGAATGTTTATCTCCATTAAATCTAGGCTAAGATTGTAAACTGGCTATCGTCTGATCAAAAACTAGGTCACTAGGTCAAATCTTAGAAAGCACAGTTTGTATTCAATCTTCATGAAAATTTGCCAGAATGTTTATTTTCATAATATCTAGTCAAAATCTGAAGCTGGGTCATGTTGGGTCAAAAACTAGGTCACTAGGTCAAATCTTAGTGAAAACCCTTTTGTACACTCTAGAGGGCACAGTTTTGATCCAATCTTAATGAAACTTTGTCAGAATCTTTATAGTCACAGTATCTAGGCCAAGGTGTGAAAGTGGGTCATGTTGGATCAAAAACTAGGTCACTAGGTCAATATTAGAAAAACCTTAAGTACACTCTAGAGGGCACAGTACTGATACAGTCTTCATGAAACTTTGTCAGAATGTTTATCTCTATAAAATCTAGGCCAGATATGGAAATGAGTAACATCTGATCAAAAACTAGGTTACTGGATCAAATCTTAGAAAAACCTTGTGTACACCCTAGATGGCACAGCTTTGATCCAATCTTCATGAAACTTTGTCAGAATGTTTATCTCCATGAAATCTATGCTTAATTTTAAACTCCGTGGTCGGGCCAAAAATAAGGTCACCAGGTCATATCTGAGAAAAACCTTACATACATTCCATAAGGCACAGTTTTGATTCAATCTTCATGAAACTTTGTCAGAATGTATATATCACTGAAATTCAGGCAAAGATTGAAATTTGGTCATATTAGACTAAAAACTAGGTCAAGTCTTAGAAAGCCTTTGTTTACGCAATAGAGGCTTCATTTTCCATTGAATCTTTATGAAACTTTGTCAGAATGTTTGTTTGATTAATATCCAGCATATATTCGAATATGGATTATATTGGTTCAAAAACTAGGTCACTAGGTTGAGTGCCCAACTGCACTGAAATTTTGCATTGGGGACTCGGTCCCATCATAGTTTCTTCATATTATGAGTGAGTGGGTTAACTCAGGTTTAATGTCCAACCAACAGCTAGGAGACAGGACTGCAGTTTAAAGTCTCATCCAAAAGACCGCAGATGTGGGTGATCCGTCTTGCCACCCTTGGATTGGTCATCCAACCTGTTATCCAATACACTACCATGGCTCCTTTCAAATTATGACACTGAGTTGACCATGACATATTTCATGCCCAGGTCAGTAAGATATCTCTAATATTCTTTGTGCACATGATACTCAGGTGAACGATTCAGGCCACCATGGCACTCATGTTGCCTTTTGGCCCTTTATCTGCTTGTCTGTCCGTCCTTCCATTTGTCCGTTCATTCTTCTGTCCATTACTCAACATGTTAAAGTTTTTTCTTTCGGCTCTGTTTTTCTATAAGTCTTTACTGGAACTTGTTCATATATGCTTAGTGTTAGTACATGATAGATACTGATCAGTTTGCATCACCTGGATGCTGCAGCTGGCCTAAGGTCAAGGTCACAGACTTAGAAATTTGTACAACAGTTGTGTTAAATTTTTGTGTTAAGTTTTTATACGCCCGTTTTGAAAAAACGGACGTATTATGTCATGGCGCTGTCCGTTCGTCCGTTCGTCCGGCTGTCCGTCCGTAAACATTCTTGTGCGCGCCATAACTCATTAACCGTTTGGGATATATTCATGATATTTGGTAGGAATATGAATTAGGTTGGGGGAAGATGTCACGTACAGAAGTGGTTGCTCCCCCTTCCTTAGTTTCCAAGTTATGCCCCTTTGATTAAAATTTTTTCCCTGCAAGTCTTGTGCGCGCCATAACTAGATAACCGTTTGGGATAACTTAATGAAACTTCATAGCAATGTGTATGAAGACCCAACGATGTGTCGCGTACAACAATGGCTGCTTTCCCTTTCTTCATTTTAGAGTTACATCCCTTTCATTAGTTCTTGTTCACTATTTTTGTGTATACTAACCTTGAGCATACCTTAACTTGGTAACCGTTTGGAATATCATGATGAAACTTTATAACAATGTGCATGATCACAAGACAGTGTGTCACATATAAGAATGGTTGCTCCACCTTTCTTAATTTTGGAGTAACCTCCCTTTGATTAGTATATATTAGGCGTTTCTCATTTACTCCATATCTCCTTAAACTTTTGAAATATTAGAATGAAACTTTGTAGGAACGTGTATAATAATGAGGCAATGTATCCTGAGCAAGAACCACAACTCTGGCTTACTTACTGAATTACCTGCCCTTGCATAAATATCCTGTTTACTCTGTAACATTTCAACTGTTTAAAATATTGTAGTGATGCCAAGGGAATGTAATACAACCAAGAATGGTATATCTAGCATATTTAGTTTATCTCCCTTGACTTGATATTTTAAATATAATGTTGAATTCATTTATTATAGAGTGGTTGCCTCTGTTTGTCTGTCTGTCTATCCTTTTGTAAACAGTCTTGTTCATTCTGTAACTCCTTTATGACATTTAAACGGGCGTATTATGCGCCGCTTGCGAAGCCCTTGTTGTTTTTGTCCAGTTTTCTTGAAACAGTTTAGTTGACATCATCTAGATGCTGGTGTTGACCATAGGTCAAGGCCACAGGCTACTACATTTATATAACATTTCTGTTGAAGTTTTACTTTTAAGTTTGTATATTGTTTTTTTTAATTGCAAAATCTTGGGATTGAGCCTTTTGATATGTGACTGGGTCTATTAGTAGGTATGATTAATTGTCTTAATATTTCCATTTTAGGTTGTGGCTCTGGCCAGGGGTATGCCCCTACTCACTTGCTCATTGTAGGTTGTGGCGCTGGCCAGGGGTGTGCCCCTACTCACTTGCTCATTGTAGGTTGTGGCTCTGGCCAGGGGTATGCCCCTACTCACTTGCTCATTGTAGGTTGTGGCTCTGGCCAGGGGTGTGCCCCTACTCACTTGCTCATTGTAGGTTGTGGCACTCGGGTATGCCCCTACTCACTTGCTCATTGTAGGTTGTGGCGCTGGCCAGGGGTATGCCCCTACTCACTTGCTCATTGTAGGTTGTGGCTCTGGCCAGGAGTGTGCCCCTACTCACTTGCTCATTGTAGGTTGTGGTGCTCGGGTATGCCCCTACTCACTTGCTCATTGTAGGTTGTGGCATTGGCCAGGGGTGTGCCCCTACTCACTTGCTCATTGTAGGTTGTGGTGCTCGGGTATGCCCCTACTCACTTGCTCATTGTAGGTTGTGGCGCTGGCCAGGGGTGTGCCCCTACTCACTTGCTCATTGTAGGTTGTGGCGCTCGGGTATGCCCCTACTCACTTGCTCATTGTAGGTTGTGGGGCTGGCCAGGGGTATGCCCCTACTCACTTGCTCATTGTAGGTTGTGGCGCTGGCCAGGGGTATATATGCATGAGCCCCTACTCACTTGCTCTAGTTTCATATCCCTCCTTAAAGTTGATCAGATTTTTTAGCCGCTTTGGCTGGGATGGGAGCCAATGTTTAAGTTTTAAATCTTCATGTTTTATACTGTCATACGTGTCTTATGGGGTCACTGTAGTAAGGCATTACCTGTCTTTAGCAGCCACTAGTGAACCAATAAAAAAAGAAGCAATTGGACCTGTATTACAGTAGAACTTCAATGGCTCAAACCCTGATGGCTCATTCTACCTGCCTGTCTAGAACTCTTTTTCTTGGTTCCTAGAGGTCACTTTATATGGAAACTAACCCCGGATGGCTAGAACTACCCTTGGCTGTAACTAATTTTCATGGTCCCAAGCCTGTTCGATCCAATGAAGTTCTACTGTATAAGGTGCCACCTGTCTCTAGCAGTTAGTTTTTATCCCCCGACCGAAAGGTTCGGGGGATATAGCGATGAGCCTGCCGTCCGTCCGTCCGTAAACACTTTCTTGTCCGCTCTATATCTTGAATACCCTTTGGAATATTTTCATGATACTTCATAGTTATGTAGAACAGGTCATGACGATGTGTCGCGTACAAGAATGGTAACTCTTGCTATTGTACTTTTTGAATTATCTCCCCTTTGGTGATTTTTTGGCAGATTCGTGTCCGCTCTGTAACTTGAATACCCTTTGGAATATTTTCATGATACTTCACAGAAATGTAGAACAGGTCATGACGATGTGTCACGAACAAGAATGACAACTCTTGCTTTCTTACTTTTTGAGTTATTTCCCCTTGATAGTTTTAGGTGTGATTTTTTGGCAGATTCGTGTCCGCTCTATAACTAGAATACCCTTTGGAATATTCTCATGATACTTCACAGATATGTAGAACAGGTCATGACGGTGTGTCGCGAACAAGAATGACAACTCTTACTTTCTTACTTTTTGAGTTATTTCCCCTTGATCATTTTAGGTATGATTTCGTGTCCGCTCTATAACTTGAATACCTTTTGGAATATTTTCATGATACTTCACAGATATGTAGAACAGGTCATGACGATGTGTCGCGAACAAGAAAGACAACTCCTGCTTTCTTACTTTTTGAGTTATTACCCTTTGATGGTTTTAGGTGTGATTTCGTGTCCGCTCTATAACTTGAATACCTTTTGGAATATTTTCATGATACTTCACAGATATGTAGAACAGGTCATGATGATGTGTCGCGAACAAGAATGACAACTGTTGCTTTCTTACTTTTTGAGTTATTTCCCTTTGATGATTTTAAGTGTTCGCTCCATAGCTTGAATACCTTTTGAAATATTTTCATGATACTTCACAGATATGCAGAACAGGTCATGACAATTTGTCTCATACATGAATGATAACTCTTGCTTTTAGACCTAGTGAATTATTTCCCTTTGGTAGTTTGAGCTGCTGTTTGAGTCTCTGCAACCCTGGCCAGCTCCAGAATTTGAATAACTGTGAACCTTTTAGAATATTGATGATCATGCTGTGATATCTTATCAGTGTTCCTAACTCTCTCTTACCCCTCCACATTCCCGTGCCCCCTCCCGCACCCCCCCCCCCCAAATGATGATTTGGATTCTTTGTCCAAATTCACTTACTAGAGAGCTCAAAATTAGGTTTGTAGGGCTTGTACTTTAGAAGTTATTCACACATTTTGAAAGTTGAATGTATCGTATGCTATACATTTGTGTATATGGTGGCTGTTTGAGATATTACCTCTTTTTAGCAGTCAAGCATACTGCTTTAGTCTGAGTGTTAGATAATCATGCATCTGTTAACAGTTAATGTCAATCAGAAGCATAAAAGCACGACAATATATTACTAATATGTGTTTTGAAGTGCACCCTTTTTACCAAGGCCCATGGGGGTCTTCGGTCTGGGGATTTGCCATCTCCTCTGATGGCTATTTTTGTGTGTTGTCTTAAGACCAGTATGAATGTATGTACCTCTGTTTTATGATCATTAAGAACAAATCTGTCTGTAATCTCCATACAGACAGATGGTGGTCTTGCATATTCATTGACCATAGGATCACAGCTGCATTTAGTCTTAAGGTGGAGAGAGGCATATATTTTTAAAGGGAAAAACCAACAATTTTCTTTTCTCAAATGTTCAGTTAGTTAACTGTTTATCTGTCAGCTGTCTGTTTTCTCTTTAACTAATGTCTATTTTCTGTTCTCTTTCTTTCTTCTTACATTCTGTCTCTCTTTCTCTCTGAACTAGTCCTGAAATCAAAGAAAAGGGAAAATTGTCTGGGAAACAGTTAGAAGATGAGAGACTGGAGAAGATCGAGCGCAAACTGTCCAATATTGAGAGACGTCTGTCCTTTATTGAGGAATCCAGAGAAGAGGAGCAAAATCGAAGATTGGATTTCAAGGAGCCAGCCATGGATGGCCATTCACCGCCGGGCTCAACTAGTTCAGAGTCTGGTATACAGGAGGACACTGTTATTGACGAGGATGCCCTGGAACATCCGTCTTTGGGAATGTACCTTGATCACGATGTCGGCAGTGTGCTCAGTACGAGAAGCAATGACAGTGAGCAAGAACCAGTGTCAGAGTGGCCAGTGAGAAAAGTAGAAGTAACAGCCATTTGTGGTCAAACTGAGAAAAAGCCGAGTAACACAGGAATACATTACTGGGATATTGTGTCACACGACAAGTCAGTGTCAGGTACAGAGACCATGATGAACTTGTTAAAAATGTATCCAAATATTCACGAGCGAACAAGACGTGCTTGGGAGAAAAATGAATTCGAAACAGCAAATGCCCTAACATTAGGTGTACCTCGTAAAATAAGAGAAGCCAAATCTAAGTATGGTAAGAAAAGGAAGAGTGGTCATTTCCCTGGCAACGAAGCTGTTTCTCCAGCTTGCAATATCTGTATGCATAAGACAAAAGATGTCAGTAAAAATACACAAAGTGAGTATATACCATGTCGAAAGAAGAAAGATGATGTGAAGCAGAACTTCCCAGTACGGAAAGTGAGAAAGACAGTAAGATACACTCACCCACCTGTTGACTGTGACTGTCGGCAGGAGCCAAGAAAGAACAAGGGTCCATTACTGACAGTACAGGGAACTCAGCTCCCTTTGTTTGACAGAGGATATCTGTGCTGCTCATAAACAAGTTGGCCAAAGCTTGTGATTTAAGTATTTAAGGTAGATGGGTACAACTTCATCTTGTTCACTCATTTTACTAAGGGAAACAACTTTTGTATCTTCCTGATTGCTTCCTGACAGACAAATTAGTGCCCTTCAAAAATGGGATCTGCTCTTACAGAAAAGATCTTACTCACAGGGTAGCAAATACATTCCTCTAAGAGTTGCCCTCCATTGAATGGGGAGACAAAAAAAGTAAAATGGCAGAGTGGCTTCCTGAAAATGCACCCATTCACCAAAATAATTCTGAGAGACACATCTTATATTTATTGAAATGGGAGGAAAAAAAGAAGTTGGCAGAGTGGCTTTCTTGAAAGACTGTGTCTCTGAAACTTATTTTTGGATAATTCTCAGAGATACAGTCTGTCAGGGAAAGCTACTCTGCATAATTCTCAGAGACATAGACTTTCAGGGGTAGCCACTCTGCCATTTTTCATTTTCTCCATACATTCATGCACTATTTACGACAGGACTGGTCCATTTCCAATTTAAAGGATGTCAGGTTTATTTTGGTTTCTGAATTTATCTTATAAATCCAACTTTTTAGACAAACATTGTAGACCCACATTTTTGGCATGTGATCAGGGTCTACACTGTTTGCCAGTAACTGATTTATGGTTCTCTGGTCATGATCGAATGGCTGAAGGAAACTGGTTGTATTTGCGGCCATTGTATAATTAAGTGCTTAATTCTGTTTTGCTAAATGGAGGTAACTCACAAAGCTAGTTTGTTGGTTAACGAGGTGTTTTTGTGAGAAAGCATCACCACCTGTAAACAGGCTACAATCTAATGACTGCTATAGTTGAGACATTAACTGTTGTCCTCATGTCATTGTTCTAAGGAGTCATAAACTGTGAAGATTCTGATCAGCCAACTTAGGCCCTTGATGATGGACCAAATGAATGAGAAATTATGACAGCAGGGGCTCAAGAACAAGGAAAATTTACTGATAATTCCTGGATCTGATTTTTCTGTGTAAACATGTCTTTGCATTAGCTTTGTCTCGGTATGACAGTTCTAATGTGGTTACATAACATGAGCTGGGACACAAGAAAACCAACAATGTGGTTGTGTGCCCATTGCAGACTTAGATCAGCCTTGGGATCTACCCAGTTTGACCAGACTCTTCATTAAACGCCCAAAGGGTAGCTAAGGGTTTAAGCTACCTCCATGCAGACTGAAGACTCTGATCAGAATGGGCAGATGCCCAGGCTGATCTGAGTCAGCGCTGGGCGCACAACCACTTTGTTGATTTTCTCATGTCGCAGCTTACATGGTTTCGTTGAGGTATTAGAAAGTTTGTCAAGGAATAACCCTCGGCTGTTCTAATGACGCATGGAACAGCTACAGGTTACTGGTTTGGAAATGATGTCTCTTTTTTCTTTTCTTCTTTTAGATTTGTTCAAGAGGCATTATTGGGCTATGTAGAGTATCTGTTTGGGCATGAACATAAAGCTATCTCAAGAATAAAACTATTTTATCTGTAACAAAAAAATGACTTCTTGTTGCACCTACTTTAGCAAGGTGCCATATAGGTGTCCAGTTTTTAGCTCACCTGAGCCGAAGGCTCATAGGTGAGCTTATAGTATGGGCAGGCATCCGTCGTCCGTCGTCAACATTTTCAAACGACTTCTCCTCTGAAGCCATGAGGCCAATTCTTTCCATATTTTACATATAGCATCTATAGATGGGGGGAATGAATAATTGTGTTTTTTGTTCCATTGGCATAAGAACTCTGGTTGCTATGGCAACTTATAGTTTCCATTGACTTATAATGGAAAAGGAGCGGCTGTAGCGTAGTGGATAACACTCCAGACTACCAATCCAGGGGTCGCAAGATCGATCCCCCGCTTCTCCGGTCTTTCGGATGAGACTTTAAACCGAGGCCCCGTCTCCATATGACCTCGTTGTTGGTGGGACGTTAAACCCGAGTTCACTCACTATAATGGGAAAAGTGGAAATTGGCATTTTTTTTGCTGCCTCACTGCAGTTATTTAGAATTTTTTTCTGCAGAAATGTTTCTTGAGTAGTCCTCTACGATTCATATGAATTTTGTTTAAATCGCTGAATTTGATTGGTTGAAAATAAAGGGTAAATTTTTGAAAAAATCAAAAAAAATCTTCTTCTCAGAAGCCATAAGAGGGATGAAGCTGATACTTTGCATATATGTTAATGACATTAGCCTCTACATAAATTATGTTTTTTGTTCCAATCCCATAAGAACTCTGGTTGCTATGGCAACTTATAGTTTCCATGGACTTATAATGGGAAAAGTGGAAATGGGCAATTTTTGCTGTCTCACTGCAGTTATTTGGATTTTTTTTCTGCAGAAATATTTCTTGAGTAGTCCTCTACGATTCATATGAATTTTGTTCAAATCGCTAAATTTGATTTGTTGCCATGGCAAAATAAAGGGTAAATTTTCGAAAATGTATAATAAAATCTTCTTCTCAAAAGCCAAAAGAAGGATGAAGCTGATACTTTGCATATATGTTAAAGACATTAGCCTCTACATAAAATGTGTTTTTTCTTCCAATCCCATAAGAACTCTGGTTGCTATGGCAACTTATAGTTTCCATTTACTTATAATAGGAAAAGTGGAAATTGGCATTTTTTGCTGTCTCACTGCAGTTATTTAGGATTTGTTCCTATAGAAATGTTTCTTGAGTAGTCCTTTATGATTCACATGAATTTTGTCCAAATCACTAAGTTTGATTGGTTGCCATGGCAAAATAAAGGGTAAATTTTCGAAAATATATAATAAAATCTTCTTCTCAGAAGCCATAAGAAGGATGAAGCTGATACTTTGCATATATGTTAAAGACATTAGCCTCTATATAAATTAAGTTTTTTCTTCCAATCCCATAAGAACTCTGGTTGCTATAGCAACTTATAGTTTCCATTGACTTATAATAGGAAAAGTGGAAATTGGCAATTTTTGCTGTCTCACTGCAGTTATTTAGGATTTGTTCCTATAGAAATGTTTCTTGAGTAGTCCTTTATGATTCACATGAATTTTGTCCAAATCACTAAATTTGATTGGTTGCCATGGCAAAATAAAGGGTAAATTTTCGAAAATATATAATAAAATCTTCTTCTCAGAAGCCATAAGAAGGATGAAGCTGATACTTTGCATATATGTTAAAGACATTAGCCTCTATATAAATTAAGTTTTTTCTTCCAATCCCATAAGAACTCTGGTTGCTATAGCAACTTATAGTTTCCATTGACTTATAATAGGAAAAGTGGAAATTGGCAATTTTTGCTGTCTCACTGCAGTTATTTAGGATTTGTTTCTATAGAAATGTTTCTTGAGTAGTCCTTTATGATTCATATGAATTTTGTCCAAATCGCTAAATTTGATTGGCTGCCATGGCAAAATAAAGGGTAAATTTTTGAAAAATATTCAAAAATCTTCTTCTCAGAAGCCATAATAGGGATGAAGCTGATGCTTTGCATACATGTTAATAACATTAGCCTGTACCTAGATTATGTTTTATATTATCCTTGCCCATATGAACTCATTGCTAGGGAAACTTAAATTTTCCATAGCCTTATGCTGGGGAAAGTGGAAATTTGGCATTTATTTCTGTGATACTGCAGATATTTTGACATAACTTTACAGAAATGTTCCTGGAGTAGTCCTCTACCAGCCATATGAATTTTGCCCAAATCCCTGATTTTGGTTGGTTGCCATTGCAACCGAAAGGCCAATTTTTTTTTTTTTTGGGGGGGGGGGGGGGGGGGAATTCTTCTCTGAAGCCATAAAGGGGGATAAAGCTGAATCTTTATTCCATAAATGTTTGTGATATTATCCTCTACATAAATGGGTGTTTCATTGCTGTTGTGCATGTGGTTTTGTTGCTGTGGCAACTTAAAGTTTTTTCAGCATAAGCTCAGTGCTCAGGTGAGCTACAGGACCAATGGTCCTCTGGTTAATCTGTCCATCCGTCATTTCCATCTGTTGGTCTGTCAGTCCTTCCATCAGTCTGTTCACCTTTACAATTAACCCTGGCATTTAAGTCTGTTCAATCAAGTTTTCCAAAACCACTGCACCCATGCTTCTCAAATTTCATTACAGTCAACCCTTTCTGTAACAGCACTCATTTGAACAGCAAAATTCTTTATAATGTCATTTTGATATGCATGGAATGGCTATATTGTTTTAAATATGCATACTCTACAACAGCAAATCCATGAAACAGCAAAATGTTTTGGAACAAATGCTTTTATTGTAAAGAGGATCCACTGTACTAAAATGGCAAAAAAAACAACAAATCAGCAGTGATTCAGCTAGACCAAAATAACTCATGGACATTTTATAAAAATGGCAGCTACCTCCTCAGATAGTGAACACCTCCTCAAACTGTAAACTCCTCAAACACTAAACACCTCCTCAAACTGTAAAAACCTGCTACATATTTGCTAATCAGTAAAACTTAAGTCCAATGCTGTTCTGATTTTATATAAGTCCATGTATATACTTCTAATAAAGCATTAAAATGACTTTAATGTTCAAGTCTGGAAAATTATAGACTTAGTACATAGTTAGTACCTTATTTGTACATTGTTAGAATTTCTGGGGACAAATTAATATAATGAAGCATTGATCATTATATAACAGAAAGAGAAAAAGAAATATAATGTTACATATTTCTTCCAATCAATGTGCATCTGCACATCAACTTTTCTATCTTCTTCAAATCTCCTAAATCCCTGTATGAGGATTTTCATGAACCTTAATTAGATCAAATTATCACCTTACCAGGAGAATGTTTTAATGCTGGGTCAAGCTCAAACTCACACAAAGTGGCCAGCTGTTAATATTTGGTGTCTCTTCTATCACTTTAAGGTGATGATAATCACAGATTTGTGGTGAATACAAAAAATCTACATAAACTGCCTAGAATATAACAGATCTTCCCAAAACTTAGCAGATGCCTTCTTTATGCTGTCTCTCACAATTTAGAATCCCAAAATGCCTGACCTGTTGATGTTGAAAAGGGTTTATATAAGAAAAGATGAAAGGGTAATTGTCTGCACAAAAATAAAATAAAAAAAAAACATTATTATTGAAAATATATTTGGGTCTGAAGGTACTTCAGTACATTTAGATGAGGGTACCAGCAATTATTTTTTCCAGCTCTTTCTCTCATTATCAGGTTAAGCAGATAGAAAGGGAAGAAGCCAGTGTCAAAATTGTTTGTCAAAATTATGAAGACGACACAGAGTAGTCTACTTTTTAAGGTTGAACAATTCCACTTACACACCTGTCGTGGCCGCAGTGATGTTTTTATACTGTATGTATGATATACCTATCTATCCTATTTCTAATGAATGCATCCAGTATACATGCACCTTACACATTGTCATACATTTGAGAATCAGCTGCTGTTTTAATCTGATCAACTTTACGATTGAGAAAGAGATGGAACAAATAATTGCCGGGAGGCTTGACTATATGCATTGAAGTACTTTCAGATATTTTCAATGATGTTGTTATATTTTTAGCTCACCTGAGCCTTTAGGCTCATAGGTGAGCTTATAGTATAGCCAGGCATCCGTTGTCCGTCCGTCCGTCCGTCGTCCGTCATCCGTCGTCAACATTTTCAAACATCTTCTCCTCTGAAACCACTGGGCCGATTGAAGCCATATTTCATATGGAGCCTACCTAGGTTGGGGGAACGAAAGTTTGTTCCGGGTATCTGGGTCACATGACCAAGATGGCCGCCATGCCCATATATGGTAAAAACCCTTCAAAAATCTTCTTCTCCAGAACCCAAAGGCCTATGACCTTGAAACTTGGTATGTAGCATCGGGCATGCGGGCCCATCATAATTTATACAAATCATGACCTTGCGTTGACCTTGACCTAATTTACGGCATGGTCAACTTTGGTATATTAGGCTTTTATATGGGAAAACGCTTAAACATAGGATTTCTCAGAAACTATTTAAGTCTAAGGTTTAATACTTGGTATACATGGTCGACTAAATGACCAGATGAAGATATTATGTCACTAAAAGTCAAGGTCATTCCCTCGGACCATCCGTCGTCAAGATTTTCAAACATCTTCTCCTCTGAAACCACTGGGCTGATTGAAGCCAAATTTCATATGCAGCCTCCATGGGTTGGAGGAACGAAAGTTTATTAGCAGTATCTGGGTCACATGACCAAGATGGCCGCCATGCCCATATATGGTAAAAACCCTTCAAAAATCTTCTTCTCCAAAACCAAAAGGCCTATGACCTTGAAACTTGGTATCTAGCATCGGGCATGCGGGCCCATCATAGTTTATACAAATTATGACCTTGCGTTGACCTTGACCTATATACGGCATGGTCAACTTTGGTACGATGGGCTTTTATATGGGAAAATGCTTAAACATAGGATTTCTCAGAAACTATTTAAGTCTAAGGTTTAATACTTGGTATACATGGTCGACTAAATGACCAGATGAAGATATTATGTCACTTAAGGTCAAGGTCATTCCGTCGGACCATCCGTCGTCAAGATTTTCAAACATCTTCTCCTCTGAAACCACTGGGCCGATTGAAGCCAAATTTCATATGCAGCCTCCATGGGTTGAGGGAACGAAAGTTTATTTGCGGTATCTTGGTCACATGACCAAAATGGCCGCAACGCCCATATATGGTAAAAACCCTTCAAAAATCTTCATCTCCAGAACCAAAAGGCCTATGACCTTGAAACATGGTATGTAGCATCGGGCATGTGGGCCTATCATAATTTGTACAAATCATGACCTTGCGTTGACCTTGACCTATATAGGGCATGGTCAATTTTGGTACATTAGGCCTTTATATGGGAAAACGCTTAAACATAGGATTTCTCAGAAACTATTTAAGTCTAAGGTTTAATACTTGGTATTCATGGTCGACTAAATGACCAGATGAAGATATGTCACTAAAGGTCAAGGTCATTCCGTCGGACCATCCGTCGTCAAGATTTTCAAACTTCTTCTCCTCTGAAACCACTGGGCCGATTGAAGCCAAATTTCGTATGCAGCCTCCATGGGTTGAGGGAATGAAAGTTTGTTCGCAGTATCTTGGTCACATGACCAAGATGGCCACCATGCCCATATATGGTAAAAAACCCTTCAAAAATCTTCATCTCCAGAACCAAAAGGCTTATGACCTTGAAACTTGGTATGTAGCTTTGGGCATGCGGGCCCATCATAGTTTGCCGGGCCGGGTAGCGCAATCGGTAGGGCACCTGACTCGTAAGTCAGAGGTCCTGGGTTCGAATCCCGGTCTGGCCACATACTTTCGTTTCTCCTTCCGCTGATTCAAGAAGGGCAGTTGTCAGTTACTGGCGAAAGTATGTGCACTTAGTACTGGTTAACCGCTTAGGAGGTCTAAGCCTGCCCAGGAATAGTGTGGTTAGGTTAACTGACCGTCCCGACATGACCTTAGTTGTTTACCGTGGACGTTAAACATCAAACCAACCAACCAACCAACCCATCATAGTTTATACAAATGATGACCTTGCATTGACCTTGACCTAATTTACGACATGGTCAACTTTGGTCTGTTAGGCTTTTAAATGGGAAAACGGTTATATAGTGGATTTCTCAGAAACTATTTAAGTCTAAAGTTCAATATGTGGTATATATGGTCAACTAAATGACCAGATGAAGATATGTCACTGAAGGTCAAGGTCATTTTGTCAGTCTGTCCGTCATCAAGATTTTCAAACATCTTCTCCTTTGAAACTACTGGGGAGATTGAAGCCAAATTTCATATGGTGTCTCAGTATAATAGGGGAACTAAAGTTTATACCCGGGGTCTGGGTCACATGACCAAGATGGCCGCCATGCCCATATATGGTAAAAACCCTTCGAAAATCTTCTTCTCCAGAACCAAAAGGCCTATGATCTTGAAAATTGGTATGTAGCATCGGGCATGCAAGCCCATCGTAATTTATACAAATTATGACCTTGCGTTGACCTTGACCTAATTTACGACATGGTCAACTTTTGTAGGTTAGGCTTTTATATGGGAAAACCCTTATACAGTGTCTCAGAAACTATACAAGTCTAAGGTACAATACGTGGTATATATGGTCAACTAAATGACCAGATGAAGATATTATGTCACTAAAGGTCAAGGTCAATTTGTCGGTCTGTCCGTCATCAACATTTTCAAACATCTTCTCCTCTGAAACCACTGGTCTGATTGAAGCAAAATTTCATATGGAGTCTTAAGTGTGATCGGGGAATGAAAGTTTGTTCTCCGGATCTTGACCAAGATGGCCGCCATGCCCGTATATGGTAAAAACCCATCAAAATCTTCTTCTCCAGAACCAAAAGGCGTATGACCTTGAAACTTGGTATGTAGCTTTGGGCACTCAAGCCCATCATAGTTTATACAAATGATCGTGCGTTGACCTTGACCTTATTTATGACACTGTCAACTTTGGTACATTATGTAGGTTTTTATATGGGAAAATGCTTAAACAGTGGATTTTTCAGAAACTATTTAAGTGTAAGGTACAATATTTGGTATATATGGTTGACAAAATGACCAGATGAAGATATTTTGTCGTTAAAGGTCAAGGTCATTCTTTGACTTTTGTACAAGGTCATTGAGATTCTGTCACCCATCAACATTTTCAAACATCTTCTCAGAGGCCACTGGGGTCAATTGAAGCCATATTTCACATGGAGCTTCACCGGCTTAAAGGAACCATAGTTTGTTCAGATGGTCTTGGTCACTTGACCAAGATGGCAACCATGCCCATATATGGTAAAAACTCTTCAAACGTCTTTTTCTGGAGAACCGAAAGGCCTATAACCTTGAAACTTGGTACCGGTATGTAGCATTGGGCACTCAGGCCCATCATAGTTTATACAAATGATTACTGTATTTCATATGGAGCTTTTATACTGGGTCAAAGGAATCAAAGTTTGTTCAGATGGGCATGGTCACATGAACATGGTGGCCACCACGCCCATATATGATAAAAACCCTTAGGAAATCTTTGTCCAGAAACAAAGGCCCAGTGACCTTGTGGCTTGGTATATAGAATTGGGACTCAACATTAATCCCCAAGGGAGGGGGTTATCTGCCCCGCCCTGGTGCTATATACATGTATAAAAGCATTAAAATACATACCAGGACCAAGTGTTAGGTGAGTTACAGGACCATTGGTCCTCTGGTTTTTTATTTTTGCACAGAAAATTACCCTTTGATGGCTATTATCACTGAAATCCCTCCTTTAATATCAGAGTGCTGTTTGATATTAGAATGTTTTCGTTCATTTGTTGACAATAAAATTAATAAGTTGTCTTTTTTTTCTCTTTTTTTCTATTTCTTCTACCTTTGCTTGCTGTTTTGTGTGTAACTTCTTTTGTGTGTATGTGTAACTTCCTTTTGTTGTTTCATTGTTCATATACTTTTTGCCACTTGACCTGCTTTATATAACAACTGTACACATCTGGCATTTTCAAAATATGACATTGTCATGATTGTGTAATATTAAATTCATGCATCAATATTTTTCTTTTTATGTTACTGCGAAATGCATTTTTCTACCCAATGTCTGCTCCATCATCATTTCACTGTGGCATTTTTCTACCCAATGCCTGCTCCATTATCATTTCACTATGGCATTTTTCTACCCAATGTCTGCTCCATCATCATTTCACTGTGGCATTTTTCTACCCAATGTCTGCTCCATCATCCTTTCACTATGGCATTTTTCTACCCAATGTCTGCTCCATCATCATTTCACTATGACATTTTTCTACCCAATGTCTGCTCCATCATCATTTCACTGTGGCATTTTTCTACCCAATGCCTGCTCCATCATCATTTCACTATGGCATTTTTCTACCCAATGTCTGCTCCATCATCATTTCACTGTGGCATTTTTCTACCCAATGTCTGCTCCATCATCATTTCACTGGCATTTTTCTACCCAATGTCTGCTCCATCATCATTTCACTGTGGCATTTTTCTACCCAATGTCTGCTCCATCTATATCGGGTGTCACCTTTTTTCTACCTGAATTTTAATCAATTTACCACCCTACCATTTTTTCTTACATACCCTGCTTTATTGATGTGATATTTTCTCTTTTACCTTTTATTCGTCTCTTGTGTATTTGTTTCTCCTATTTCTCATCTGCTACCTGCATCATCATACTATCATCCTGTCTCTTGGTTTCTTCCTCTTCCTTACCATATGCCCAATGTTTTGTGTACTTCTTTTCCTCTCCCCGTTCTGTCCCCTTGTTATTCTGTTATCTGTTCTGTATCTTGACTATCGTTCCCAACCTCTGACCTGTAGGTCAAGCAGAACAAAGAAAGGTGATGTCTACAGACCAGACAGATCAGCTACAAGTTCAAAGGTAAAGTAGACTTCAAGGCTCAGTTGTTCCATGCTAGTGACATCTTTAATGCACCAGATGTTACATTGTCAAACATTAAATGCCAAAAACATTGAAGTTTGAGCTGAAAAAATTTAGGAGCTTTAATTAATTTTCCCTGTTTTCAACAAACAAAAAAAAAACGCTATCACTTTTGATTTTAAATGTTCTAGAAGACAATAAATTCTTGGCAACAAGTTTGTTACGCTAACAATAATTTGAGCAACTTCACCCAAAGCTCCAAATAAAATTTTCAGAGTGCCCCCCACCCAACCTGACCAAGGGGCAGTTTGTTGGGAAATTCTCAAATTATTTGGAGCTTTGCTGTGTTATTTTATATATTTTTTTCTGTTTGTAAATCTGATGAGTAAATAAAAAATGTTGTCTGGCTGCATTCTGGACACAGCTGTTCAAAACTAACAATCTTGTAAGTGAATGAAATGTTATTTTTTTGAGCTGTATTGAATGCAAAAACACGGCCATTTTGGCCAAATAAAAGCTAACAATTTTCAACCAATAATATTAGCACATTTGATTTTGTGTGTGCTATCCTTGATAAATAGCAAGGTAACACTGCCATGAACAACTGGTACTTGATTGTTTAATGAAATAGCTATGATTTTAATGTTTGATAGTTCACAGAAACAGCTCTAATTTTTAATGTTTGATTGTTCGCAGAAACAGCTATAATTTTAATGTCTGATTGTTAACAGGAACAGCTATAATTTTAATGTCTGATTGTTCACAGAAACAGCCATAATGTTTAATGTCTGATCACAGAAACAGCTATAATTTTTAATGTCTGACTGTTCACAGAAACAGCTATAATTTTTAATGTCTGATTGTTTACAGAAATAGCTATAATTTTTAATGTCTTGTTGTTCATAGAAACAGCTATAATTTTTAATGTCTGATTGTTCACAGAAACAGCTATAAGTTTTAATGTCTGACTGTTCACAGAAACAGCTATAATTTTAATGTCTGATATTTTACAGAAACAGCTATAATTTTTTATGTCTGACTGTTCACAGAAACAGCTATAATTTTTAATTTCTGATTGTGCACAGAAACAGCTATAATTTTTAATGTCTGATTTTTTACAGAAATAGCTATAATTTTTAATGTCTGATTGTTCACAGAAACAGCTATAATTTTTAATTTCTGATTGTGCACAGAAACAGCTATAATTTTTAATGTCTGATTTTTTACAGAAACAGCTATAATTTTTAATGTCTGATTGTTCACAGAAACAGCTATAATTTTTAATGTCTGACTGTTCACAGAAACAGCTATAATTTTTAATGTCTGTTTGTTCACAGAAACAGCTATAAGTTTTAATATATGGTTGTTCACAGAAACAGCTGTAATCTTTAATGTCAGATTGTTCACAGAAACAACCATAAGTTAGAATGTCTAGTTGTTCACAGAAAAAGTTATAATTTTTAATGTTAGATTGTTCACAGAAACAGCTATAAGTTATAATGTCTGATTGTTCACAGAAACAGCTATAAGTTATCATGTCTGATTGTTCACAGAAACAGCTATAAGTTATAATGTCTGATTGATCACAGAAACAGCTGTAAGTTACAATGTGTGATTGATCACAGAAACAGCTATAACTTATAATGTCTGATTGATCACAGAAACAGCTATAATTTTTAATGTCTGACTGTTCACAGACACTGCTATAATTTTTAATGTCTGATTGTTCAAAGAAACCTTTTAAGTTAAAATGTCTGATTGTTTACAGAAACAGCTGTACTAATGTCCAATTGTTAACTGTAATGGCACACTGTCTGACATAAGGGTTAACTGTAACTCTTTGACCTTTAACTGAAACAGTTATAATTATAAATGTCTGACAGTTGACTCCCATAGAAATCTTTTTCAAGGTTATCTAGACAGCTTTGACTCAGACTTAAATCATTTCATTTTATGTTTTGTGCAAGAAACAAACACAATGTGATGCAGTTTTAGTTTCTTTTTTCATAAAGTTTAAAAGAGGTAAAAAGTATGTCACATGCTGAGTCAAAAAATGTCAGAAGAATCAGCTTTTAGAGGGACAAAATTAGGTGAGAGTTTTCTCACTTAGAGAGACTTGGCATGTATGAGTACACTGGAGTTTACAGTTGGTGATGATGATAAATATATTGTAATTGTGTATTGATAATAGATATAAGATAATTTGGCTTATGGCCTCAGCCACAATGTTAGAATTGTAAAATGAATGTGTCATTGACACTTTAAGCACAAGTAAATATAGAGCATATGGAAGCTGGCAGTATATATAGAATATATGGAAGCTGCAGTATATATAGAATATATGGAAGCTGGAAGCTGGCAGTATATATAGAATATATGGAAGCTGGCAGTATATATAGAGCATATGGAAGCTGGCAGTATATATAGAGCATATGGAAGCTGGCAGTATATATAGAGCATATGGAAGCAGGCAGTATATATAGAGCATATGGAAGCTGGCAGTATATATAGAGCATATGGAAGCAGGCAGTATAAATAGAACATATGGAAGCAGGCAGTATATATAGAGCATATGGAAGCAGGCAGTATATATAGAGCATATGGAAGCTGGCAGTATATATAGAGCATATAGAAGCAGGCAGTATATATAGAACATATGGAAGCAGGCAGTATATATAGAGCATACGGAAGCAGGCAGTATATATAGAGCATATGGAAGCTGGCAGTATATATAGAGCATATGGAAGCAGGCAGTATATATAGAACATATGGAAGCAGGCAGTATATATAGATCATATGGAAGCAGGCAGTATATATAGAGCATATGGAAATAGGCAGTATATACAGTCAACTCTTGATATCCTACAGTCAACTTTCAGCCCAAACAACTGATATCTTGAAGTAAATTTTCTGGTACCAGAAAATTTACTTTGAGATATCAGTAGTTTGAGATAATAGGAGTTGAAATGTAAATGAAAACAGGAAGAACATTCTTTGATATAAGAAAGTACTTTGAGATATCAGAGTTCGAAGTATAGGGAGTTGACTGTATAGAGCATATGGAAGCAGGCAGTATATATAGAACATATGGAAGCAGACAGTATATATAGAGCATATGGAAGCAGGCAGTATATATAGAACATATGGAAGCAGGCAGTATATATAGAGCATATGGAAGCAGGCAGTATATATAGAACATATGGAAGCAGGCAGTATATATAGAACATATGGAAGCAGGCAGTATATATAGAGCATATGGAAGCAGGCAGTATATATAGAGCATATGGAAGTAGGCAGTATATACAGTCAACTCTTGATATCCTACAGTCAAATTTCATCCCAAACAACTGATATCTTAAAGTAAATTTACTGGTACCAGAAAATTTACTTTGAGATATCAGTAGTTTGAGATAATAGGAGTTGAAATGTAAATGAAAACAGGAAGAACATTCTTTGATATAAGAAAGTACTTTGAGATATCAGAGTTCGAAGTATAGGGAGTTGACTGTATAGAGCATATGGAAGCAGGCAGTATATATAGAACATATGGAAGCAGGCAGTATATATAGAGCATATGGAAGCAGGCAGTATATATAGAACATATGGAAGCAGGCAGTGTATATAGGGCATATGGAAGCAGGCAGTATATATAGAGCATATGGAAGCAGGCAGTATTGTAGAACATATGGAAGCAGGCAGTTTATATAGAACATATGGAAGCAGGCAGTGTATATATAGAACATACATACAACTTGTTCAGCAGCAGGAGAGTGTATGCTCATTATAGCAATCTAAATTTGACCAGTCAGCCATTGCAGGAGAAAATAGCCTGTGTGAAAACACAGATCATGTGCAGCCATGCAGACAGTTCAGTCATCATTGTTCACTGTACAATTTCTAAGACACCATAGATAGTTGATGTGAAAAGGGGAAATTTAAATCAGACTGCACGCACATGTAAATCTTTGCTGTTTGCCTCTATCATAATTTCTCACAGCCCCTATCTTTATTCTACCCTGGTTTCAGACACCAAGAACAGTTGAAGAGCCTTCAGAACTAGGCAGTCAGTCAGAACATGTTAATGGAGTATTACAAGGTAAGTAGGAACCAGGATGTCAGTCTGAACAATCATGTAGATGTAGTAATACATGGAAAGTAGGAATCAGGCTGTCAATCTAAACATGTTAATGGAGTAATACAAAGTAAGATGGAACGAGGCTGTCAGTCAGAACAAGGTTAAAACAAGGTTGTCAGTGGAGTAATTCAAGGTAAGTGGGAACAAGGCTGTAATTCAGAACATGTTAATTGAGTAATACAGCGTAAGTTAGGAACTGGAAACTTAGGGTCATGTAACGCTGGTTCTTAGGAGAAATTAAGTGGAGTAACTCATGGTAAGTGGGAACAAGACCGTCAGTCTGAACATGTTAATGGAGTAACACAAGATAAGTGGGAACAATGCAGTAATTCAGAATATGTTAATTGAGTAATACAGAGAAAGTAGGGACTGGAAACTTAGGGTCATATAATGCTGGCTCTTAGGAGAAATTAAGTGGAGTAACTCAAGGTAAGTGGGAACAAGACCGTCAGTCTGAACGTTAATGGAGTAACACAAGGTAAGTGGGAACAAGGCAGTCATTCAGAATGTTAATTGAGTAATACAGAGTAAGTTAGGAACTGGAAACTTAGGGTCATGTAACGCTGGTTCTTAGGAGAAATTAAGTGGAGTAACTCAAGGTAAGTGGGAACAAGACCATCAGTCTGAACGTTAATGGAGTAACACAAGGTAAGTGGGAACAATGCAGTAATTCAGAATATGTTAATTGAGTAATACAGAGAAAGTAGGAACTGGAAACTTAGGGTCATATAATGCTGGTTCTTAGGAGAAATTAAGTGGAGTAACTCAAGGTAAGTGGGAACAAGACCGTCAGTCTGAACGTTAATGGAGTAACACAAGGTAAGTGGGAACAAGGCAGTCATTCAGAATGTTAATTGAGTAATACAGAGAAAGTAGGAACTGGAAACTCAGGGTCATGTAGTGCAAGGTTTATAGGAGAAATTAAGTGGAGTAATTCATATGATTTCAAACTACATGTACCATAGTTAATGACGTATTGGTTGTTAAGTGAATTTGAAGAAGACATTGTAGTAAATACAGTGAATTGGAACTAACACATAATGGTGTAACACAAGGTAAGTATAAATTTGAATCACAATGGAGTAAAACATGTTCAAAATAAGGCAAGTTAATGGCCAGGTAGTGGATTGATAAAGGCAATTTATTGTACTTTTGGCACACCATATGAAAGGTGTACTTATTTCACTGTGAAGATTTCTGCATAAATTGTGCTAAATTTGGCACATACTCACCTTCATGCATATTCATATAAGCTACATTTGCTGGGAGTTTAGGTTAAGTTTTATTGACATGGTCACCATCTCCTATACTTGCCCTGACTATTAGAGTAATCTAAAATTTGAACAGCTGAAGACAAGAGCCAGACTGATTTGGAAAGCAGAAGTTACATCCCCTGCTCAGTGATACTGTGTCACAGTGCTGTAATATTGCTCTGTGCTTTTCACAATTCAGTTGAAGATAGATATTGAATTGATAGTTTATTTTGTGAAGGTGTTAAATAAACAATTTTGTGATTTAAAAAAATAAGGTTTTAGAAAACATAAAACTGAAATTGAGCTGCTGTTTCAAAGACTCATTTTGTGATTTCAGAAGTTTCCAGAAGAAACAGCAAAACAGGCGAGGAAGACAGATTGAAGGTAACTACTGATGTAAGAATCCTGCCATATTATTATTACATGTACTATGTGTTCCCAGTTAACTTTGCAAAACTGCAGAGTAAAGAGTCATTTATGATACTGTTTTTAGCTCACCTGAGCCAGCAGCTCTGGGGGAGCTTATAGGATGGTAAGGCTCTGGCGTCCGTCCGTTGTCCGTCCACACTTTCAAATGATTTTCTGAAACCGCTAGGCTGATTGTAACCAAATTTCATATGTAGCCTATTGGGACCTTAGGAACAAAAAGTTGTTAAAACGGCCCTGGTCACATGACCAACATGGCCACCATGCCCATATATGGTAAAAACCTAAAAAAATCTTCTTCTCCAGAACCAATGGGCCGATGGCCTTGAAACTTGGTATGTAGCATTGGGTACACAAGTACTACCAAGATTCTTCAAATTATGACCTTGGGTTGACCTTGACCTTTTTTACGGTAAGGTCAAATTTGCTTCCTTGTGGTTTTATATGGCAAAATGCTAGAACATAAGATATCTTGGAAACTGTTGAAGATTTTGGGCTAAAAATTGGTATCTACAGTCTTCTTATTGAGTACATGAAGATTTATGAGTTTAAAAGGTCAAGGTCTTTTGACTTTTGACCCAGAACTCTGATATTTTGACAATTTCAAACAACCTCTTCAAAAGTCACTGGGCCAATTGAAAGTAAATTCTATACAGAGCTTACAGGGGTTGAGGGAATGAAAATTTATTCATACCGTCCTGGTCACATGACCAACATGGCCGCCATGCCCATATATGGTAAAAACCTTGAAAAATCTTCTTCTCCAGTACCAATTGACAGATGGCCTTGAAACTTGATATGTAGCATTGGGTACTTGAGTACTATCAAGATGGTTCAAATTATGACATTGGGTTGACCTTGACCTTTTTTACGGCAAGGTCAAATATGTGAAAATGCTACAGCATAAGAGTTTATGGAAATTTTTGAAGATTAACGCCTAAAAATTGGTATATGCAGCCATCATAATGAGTACTTGAAGATTTGTGGGTACAAGAGGTCAAGGTCATTTTTTTACCTTTGACCCAGAACTCTCATATTTTGAAAATTTCAAACAATCTCCTCCAAAACCACTTGGCCAGTTGTAACCAAATTTCATCTAGAGCCTCCAGGAGTTGAGGAAATGAAAATTTGTTCAAATGGTCCAGGTCACATGACCAATGATGCTGCCATGCCCATATATGGTAAAAACCTTAAAAAAAAACTTCTTCTCAAGAACCGATTGACTGATTGCCTTGAAACTTGGTATGTAGCATTGGGTACTCGAGTACTATCTAGTTTTTTCAAATGATGACTTTGGGTTGACCTTGACCGTTTTTTACGGCAAGGTCAAATATGGGAAAATGCTAGATCATAAGATTTCATGGAAAGTTTTGAATATTAAGGCCTAAAAATTGATAAATACAGTCATCTTAATGAGTACATGAAGAGTCATGAATACAAGAGGTCAAGGTCGTTCTTTGACCCTGAATTCTTACAGTTTTAAAATTTCAAACTTCTTTTTAAAAGCTACTGAGCCAATTGTAACCAAATATCATATAGACCCTTCAGGGGTTGAGGGAATGAAAATTTCTTCAAATGGTCTGGATCACATGATCAACATGGCCACCATGTCTATATATGGTAAAACCATCAAAAGTCTTCTTCTCCAGAACCAATTGACAAATGGCCTTGAAACTTGGTATGTAGCATTGTGTGCTCCAGTACTATCATGATTATTCAAATCGTGACCTTGGGTTGACCTTGACCCTTTTTACAGGAAGGTCAAATATGGAAAAATGCTAAAACATAAGATTTCATGGGAAATTTTGAAGACTGACTGAAAAAAAATTGTTCAAACGGTCTAGGTCACATGACCTGCATGGTTGCCATACCCATTTATTGTATAAACCTTTAATATTTTTCTTCTACAGAACCAATACACCTATGACCTTGAAAGTTGGTAAGTAGCATGGAGTACTAGAGTACTACCAAGACTGTTCAAATGATAACCTTGGGTTTACCTTGATCTTTTTTGCAGCATGGTCAAATATGGGAAAATGCTAGAACATAAGATTCATCAAAAGTTTTGAAGATTTTGGCCTAAAATGGTATATATGGTTGTCTTAATGAGTACATGAAGATTTATGAGTTAAAGAGGTCATGGTCATTCTTTGACTTTTGACCCAAGACTCATATTTTGAGAATTTCAGACATAAGAAAAGAAAAAGTCATTTTGCCAGTTGTTCAGGTGAGTGATTCAGGGCCACATGGCCCTCTTGTTTCTTGTTGTTTTTTTTCCTTCTTCTCAAAACAAAATTTCCACGCTAATGATTAGCCACAGTGTAAGGTTGCTAAAGAAAAATTAAATTATCTAAGAGTTACCATTCAAAAACCGCATGAGCAGCAACTGTGGGATGTTTATAGTTATGCCCACATCTACAGTAGCAGTCAGAGGTACCAAGCCAAGCAAACAGTAGCATTCAGAGATTGCCAATCTAAGCAAACAGTAGCATTCAGAGATCACAAAGCCAGGCAAATAATAGCATTCAGAGATCACAAAGCCTAGCAAACAGTAGCATTCAGAGATCACCAGGCCAAGCAAACAATAGCATTCAGAGATCACTAAGCCAAGCAAACAATAGCATTCAGAGATCACCAGGCCAAGCAAACAATAGCATTCAGATATAACCAAGCCAAGCAAACAATAGCATTCAGATGCAAACAATAGCATTCGGAGATCACCAAGCCAAGCAAACAGAAGCATTCAGAGATCACCAAGCCAAGCAAACAATTGCATTCAGAGATCACCAAGCCAAGCAAACAATAGCATTCAGAGATCACCAAGCCAAGCAAACAATAGCATTCAGATGCAAACAATAGCATTCGGAGATCACCAAGCCAAGCAAACAGAAGCATTCAGAGATCACCAAGCCAAGCAAACAATAGCATTCAGAGATCACCAAGCCAAGCAAACAATAGCATTCAGATGCAAACAATAGCATTCGGAGATCACCAAGCCAAGCAAACAGAAGCATTCAGAGATCACCAAGCCAAGCAAACAATAGCATTCAGAGATCACCAAGCCAAGCAAACAATAGCATTCAGAGATCACCAAGCCAAGCAAAAAGTACCATTCAGAGATCACCAAGCCAAGCAAACAGTAGCATCCAGAGATCACCAAGCCAAGCAAATGGTAGCATTCCAAGCAAACAGCACCATTCAGATTTTGGTAGTGAAGAGGTGAATCTGAATTCATAAGCTTCAGAGTTATTGCTCCTAGTTGGCTTTGAAGCTCAAATGTGCATACTATACGCAGCGTGGAAAGCTTTTTGCTACAGGATGCAGTCAATTAATGCAGATTTCAGAATGGTCATATTATGAAACAGTAAATAGCAGTTACATACAATTTACCTTTAGGAATATAGCTTTCCGAAGCAGATCTTCTTACATTATCACCTGGGAAAACTTTACTGTGAAACTTGTACTTATACTAAATTGATTGTTTCCAGCCCTCATCCAATATGATGGTGAGTCAAAAACCACTGACACCAAAACCTTCAAGTCGTAGAAGTCCTCTACAGGGGTGGAGTGGTGAGGGCCAAAGTAAGAGACAGCCCACAGACACAGAACTGATGACTGATCATCAAGATATGTTACATGAGGATCAAGTAGATGGTCTGGAGGTTCGGGTAGATAGTCTGAAGGTTCATGGTGGCAATGATAATGTAAAAACTGCGGCAGGCAGTGGTGAACAATCTGAGGAAAACCATGATTCATATCAAAATAATGAAGTTACTGAAGACAGTAAGAATGGGGTAAACATTGAAGCTAGGAAAAATTTTGAAACCTCAGAAAACAATGAAAGTGAAGAAACTAAAGTTTCTGAGGCGGATAGAGGTGAAACAGACAAGAGACCTGAAGAGCCAGTGTTTGTAACAGAAGGTAATGGCTCAGATACTCATAGTGTTCAAAATGATGTAAACTCAGAGAATAAAACAAGTGAAGAACCAACAGAAAAAAAGGATGTAAATGGGGAAATAGACATTAAAGAAAATGGTTTACAGGATAAATATGATACAGATTAAGATTACTTGTATATGCATGGATCCTAGGAATGTTTATTCATAGGGTCTTCCATCTAAACTTCAACCATACACTATACTATACTACTTTATAAATAATTGTGTGTTGTATGCATTTGGCATTTCAAAGATAGCCATAATTAAGATAGCAGTACAGGATATTTTCAGGTTAACCCTGTTTGTGGATAAGATTTACATTATTCTGGATGGCCAACAAACGTCAGGATTCTGTAATTCAGTAAAAGTAAAACTTTAATATTTGGACAGAAATAATCTCAAACCTGGTAAGGAAATTATTTATATCTCTGGGACCAGACACTAACAGCAGCATTAGCTAACAAGACGTTAAATTTTCAAACATGCTGTACGCGAAACACTTCCATTTTCTTGCAAAAAATTGTGAGGAGCAAAAGCTCATTTTTTCCAGAATTTTTTTTAATGCAATTGATTTTATATATAGTAGAAGACTGAACACATCATTGGTTAAGGACTTTGTTAAGCTAACAATGATTTGAAGAACTTGGCCCTGGTCTTACAAAGCTTATTTTAATGTAGTAAATAACAGTTAACCCATACTAATGTCCTTCCTCTAATTCAACTACCATCATTTTATAAGTTGAAGTGAATGTCAAGTGAAAAAAAAAGTGAGTTCATAGCAGTGAAAGATTGCATTTTTAGCTTGCCTGAACAAAGTTAGGAAGAGCTATTGTACTACCCCCAGCGTTGGCGGCAGCGGCTGTGTCGGCGTTAGCAAAATGTTAAAGTTTTACATTAAAGTTTTTTAGGTGCTGTCAGGTGAGCTATCATGTCCCGCTGACAGATCTTGTTAAGGTTTCCTGGTAGCTGGCTTCATTTTATAGAAATGGACAATTGAACATTTGTTCTGATTCACTGGACTTTATAATATTAACATCAGCATTGTAAAAAGTAGACAAGATAACATCAGCATTGTAAAAAGTAGACAAGATAACATCAGCATTGTAAAAAGTAGACAAGATAACTTCAGCATTGTAAAAAGTAGACAAGATAACATCAGCATTGTAAAAAGTAGACAAGATAACATCAGCATTGTAAAAAGTAGACAAGATAACATCAGCATTGTAAAAAGTAGACAAGATAACATCAGCATTGTAATAAGTAGACAAGATAAAACCAATTTTTTTACTTGTTTTGAGTTTATATTCTTTCCAAATTAGGGGTGATTGGGTGGTGCAAAGGTGCTGCATGTAACTTCCAGTGCCGGGGCGTCCCACTTATATGAATAGTAGTAGGGCAAGGGCTTACTGTGCATGCAGTAAGTGCGGGTGGGGGTTGTTTGGACGTTTTTTCTCTAGTCTATCATTTCTCTCTTCTTTCTCCCTCTCTTTGGGAGACGGTCTGATATAGACTGAAATACTGTCTCAAAGGGCCGCTAAACCCAAAACAACCAACCAACCAACCTTTCCAAATTTAAAATATGATCAGATTAAATACATGATCATGACACACATTGGCCATCTGGATTATTGATTATTGTGAAACTTGTGATATACAGGGCTTCAGATAAGAAGGGGTAACAGGGAGAATTTAGGGATAATTTTCCTTATTTTGCCATAAAAAAACATACGTTGTGACCCCCTGTGACTGTCTGGCCGAGACAGTTCTAAATAGGGGTCAGAACATATTTTTTTCTTATTTTTGATTGAGAAATAAGAAAAAAAAATCTCAGAATTATCTTAAAATTCCTCCTTATCTGGAGCTCTGCAGTGTTGGAGGAGGCCTGACACAGGTTGAAAGAAGCATCTATGTATGAGCCGCGACACGAGAAAACCAACAAAGTGGCTAAGCGCCCAGTGCAGACTCAGATCAGCCTGGGCAACCGCCCAGTCTGATCATACTCTTCGCTAAGCACTTTAAGGGTAGCAAGGGTCTAAGCTACCTCCATGCAGACTGTGAAGACTCTGGTCAGACTGGGCAGATGCCCAAGCTGATCTAAGTCTGCGCTGGGTGCACAACCACTTTGTTGGTTTCCTCATGTCGCGGCTCATATAGTGATTAGCAATCAGACTGTGGGGGCATTAGCTGGTCTGACTGGTTCCTTGTTCGCATGCCTCTGCAAAAAGATGCAGTCTCCTTGACACTGCTCATTGCTGCCAGAATCATTGAATAGTCCGTTTGGTCCCAAGTGCAAAAGAGGTTTTGCTTATTTTCTCGAAAACGATGAAAGCTCCATCAAATGTTCTAATGATTCCTATAACTATATGTACCGAAATACGAAAAATCCAAATTTCGGATGCTTTTGTAAAATATTTTCCATTAACAGTAATGCAAAAACGGAGCAGTTTCACTGAAGGGCATCATATGCTTGTTAGAACAGCCAAAATATTGTTGATAGGCAATAGTGTAAACACGTTGTTTACTACAGGTGGGGGCATATTTGAATGAAATAGTAAAATGTTTTCACCTGTCCGCATGGGTAACGCATGGTGACACTTGTCAGGTGATACTTTGTTGTAAATAAACATTGCACTACTACATGTATATAGTTTTGCAAGTGAAAAGTATATGTTTTAAAATTTGATAATAAATTGGTAAAACAAAAAGTGGAAAAAATGGATTCAGAATAAAAATTTCAGTTATGCAAATTTTATTCTAGGGATAGGATACATTGGTCACATGCTCTAATACGTAAATCTAAAGGGGAATTCCAACAGCCAACGTTTACTCCATCCTTGTAATTAAGGGGTGAAAATGACATATTTTAGGTCCTTTTTTTGTATAAAAACTTTTTTATTCAAAGCCTCACATTTCTACAAAATTATGATTTTGATATGTATAGGATGAAAATTAAGAATGAGCAACTCCCAAATCTTCTACCTCTCACCAATTTTGAGAAAATATTGGGGATGCAGTTTGCATTTGTGAGCAAATGGACTATATATAGAAAGTATCTGTTATATATCGCTCCTACAGAGTATTTTTAAGTTTATGTACATTACATTATATAGTCTGTACAATCAACTGTTTAAATCATTATTTATGAAACAATTATTTATAACTACAGGGTTTTTCATATCTTTTTTGTGTAAAATTTATTATATAAATATAGCTTGTTTACTTGTAGGACTCGTGATTTAATTACCAGCCTCATGATACTGATGATTCTACTAACAAACCGTGATGATCTTTTGTAATACAGCTAAAGATACAGTCAGTGTAATGGTTATTTTGCTTGTTGAAGACACAGTCAGTGTAATGGTTATTGTGCTTGTTAAAGATACAGTCAGTGTAATGGTTAGTGTGCTTGTTGAAGACACAGTCAGTGTACTGGTTAGTGTGCTTGTTGAAGATACAGTCAGTGTAATGGTTATTGTGCTTGTTAAAGACACAGTCAGTGTAATGGTAATTGTGCTTGTCTGCCTGTTGAAGCCTGAGATGCAGTATGACTGGAAATTACTGAGAAGTGCCATCTTCACAATCAACCATACTAATCCTAATAGATGCTTCTCCATGTCTCTTTTTCAAAATAATGTTAACTTAAAAGACATTTGCTAGGAAGTCGCCATTTTTATGTTATCGTCAAAAATGAAAGTTATACAAGGGTCAATATTTATACTATAAATGGATAAAGAAATGGCTAAATATTGATGTCTAAATAATATTTTGGGTCATTTTACCATTATATGTGCTAAAATTAACCCTAAACTTTAGGAAATTAGTAAAATTAGGATTTTTTGCAATATTTGATTTATTGACATTTATTCAACTTGTGATTAACCTTGGTGGATTATAACTTTCCAAAATGATTTATTTTATTCATATAACAGCAGTTTACAATGTGCAAGCACAATGAAATTTATCTGAATGCGTTACATTATTTTTTTTACATACTTTTAAGTAAAATTTTCCATGTGATTTATGTGGGGGTAGGGGTAGAGTTTGTCCTGTAAAAAAGAAATAAGCTCGATGACCCCTGCTTTTCTTTTAATTTTCTGTTTGCTATATATAGTTCTGCTTTTACAATAAATTTGTTTTATAAGAATTGCAGTGTAGCATTTTTCTGTATGGTCCAAAATTGCAGAACGGACATTATTTTTGAGGATTTTTACAGATCGTAAGTGAAAATGATGTTAAAGCATCTTGTACCAGTGTGGCGATTAAGCCTTTGATGGACAGGATTATCTTTTACTATATCATACTGACTTGACTGAGTTATTTAAAGTAATATATGGGGTTTTTAGTGATATTTTCGGCAGAACAGTCTAGGGGTGTATCTTTCCAGTTCAGATATCTTGAGATTTTGTACGATGATGTATAATTTTTATTTCATCATTGATGAGCCTATATATGAAATAGAACATACACAGAGTCTTAGACATGTTCCAGTGTAGGAAGTATTTCCTAGCAAATGTCCTTAACTTGCACAAATTCCTGTTTGCTTCTCTGGATTTGGTAGCTGTTTGAAATGGGGTTTACTGTTTAAAGGTAGGAGGGATTAAAGAGTTGACCCCTACTGAGATATGGAAACAAACCTAGGGGCTCCCTCTGAAAGTTTACCCAATCACCTTAATACTCTTCATAAGGTATTTTGGCAGTGGCTGATTGGCTGTTCTTTAGGCTTTAATAGCACCCCCTTTTCATAAAATGGAATGATCCCAGAATATTTGAAGCAATAATCCTGCTGTAAATGACCCATTCCTTTAATTATTCAAAATGGCTGTTGACTTTGTTTTTGCCTTTTAGAAATCTATTACAGTTTTATCTGCTCAGTTAGTGTGTAAACCGAGTTGAGTAACAAAGTTATAGAATATATTTGGTCCTGTGTGTATTGATTTAGCTTGAAACAGTGTCATTTTCTAAAAGCATTAAACTTTTGATACTCAGGAAAATCTGTCTCGTATTGCATATATTAGAATGGTGAAACTGTTCAGCAGCTATAATATTACAATGCTGACATGTGTATATAAAACTGGCAGCTACACTATTACAATGCTGACATTGTTCAGTGTATATGAACTGGCAGCTACACTATTACAATGCTGACATTGTTCAGTGTATATGAACTGGCAGCTACACTATTACAAAGCTGACATTGTTCAGTGAATATGAACTGGCAGCTACAATATTACAATGCTGACATTGTTCAGTGTACATGAATCAGCAGCTACAATATTACAATACTGACATTGTTCTGTGTATATGAACTGGCAGCTACAATATTACAATGCTGACATTGTTCAGTGTATATGAAGTGGCAGCTACACTATTAAAATGCTGACATTGTTCGGTGTATATGAACTGGCAGCTACAATATTACAATGCTGACATTGTTCAGTGTATATGAAGTGGCAGCTACACTATTACAATGCTGACATTGTTCAGTGTATATGAACTGGCAGCTACAATATTACAATGCTGACATTGTTCAGTGTATATGAACTGGCAGCTACACTATTACAATTCTGACATTGTTCAGTGTATATGAATCAGCAGCTACACTATTACAATGCTGACATTGTTCAGTGTATATGAACTGGCAGCTACACTATTACAATTCTGACATTGTTCAGTGTATATGAACTGGCAGCTACAATATTACAATGCTGAAACTGTTCAGGTGTGCAGATTGATGGCTACAGTGTTAGAATGCTGAAACGTCAGGTATAGATGTTGAGAGCTGTAAGACCGGTATTTAAGCCAGCTGTCAGATTGGTCATAAACAATCTATTCTCTTCTGTATGCTGAATGCTATACCAAATATTCCTAGCAACCAGGATAAGGCAATTGTATATCTTAATAAAACTTTTCTGGCAAATTTAGATCAAATACTTAAGAATTCACTGAGCCATGATTTTGTTAGCTTAAAAACAACTGGTTACCACACCAGTTGGTAAGAGAAATTAGTCCTAAGAGTTCTTTGCAAATCTGTCCAAAATCTTGTTGATTGTGGTAAACATTAACTAGTGATGACACCTGTTGCTCATCATTTTTTTTTTCTTCAGATATTTTTATAGTTTTATAATAACAAGCTTTCCTGTGATACTTTTTAGTCTACTGAATTTTTATAATAGTGCACCCTTTACATGTACCATCTAAACCTGTACATACTGTATTTGAAGGCCTATAAGACAAGGGGCAGGAGGGGGTTCCCCACTTCCAAAATGACCCCAAATATGTACACTCAACCCTCTTTTATATAACAGTACTCATTATAACAGCAAAATACTTTGTCATTTTAATATGCACAGAATGGCTATATTGTTCTAAATATGTATTCTTTACAACAGCAAATTCAGTTAAACAGCAAAATGTTTGGGAACAAATGCTGTTGTTGTAAAGATTGTCCACTATAAATCAGTTTGCATAAATTCTGCTTAAATGTAGTTATTTTTATGCCCCCAACTTCGGAGAAGTTGAGGGGGCATATTGGTTTGGGCCTGTCCGTAACGCTTTTTGGCAGCTGGGAAACTCAAGAACCGCTTATGCTAGGATCTTGAAATTTTGTATGTGGCATGTATATGAAAAATAAGCGGACCCGTATTTTTTCTTTTTTCCGCCGGTCACGTATTTTCTGAGTTATGCCCCTTTTTAGACTTAGTCTATGGAACCTTGTGACCAAAATATCTCCAGAACCCCTGATGCTAGGATCATTTTTTTTGCAGGAAGACATCGCCCAAAGTGTAGATGACCTGATTAACTTTTGAAAAAAAATCATGAATTTTTGACTGAGTTATGCCCCTTTTTAATGCATTGTAAGCCTATGGAACCTTGTGACCAAAATATCTTAAGAACCCCTGATGCTAGGATCATGATTTTTTGCAGGATGACATTGCCCAAGGTGTAGATGATCTGATTAACTTTTGATAAAAATTCGTGAATTTTTGACCGAGTTATGCCCCTTTTGCAACTTAGTGCATTGTAAGCCTATGGAACCTTGTGACCAAAATATCCCAAGAATCCCTGATGCTAGGATCATGATTTTTTGCAGGAAGACATTGCTCAAGGTGAAGATGACCTGATTAAGTTCTGAAAATCATTTGTGAATTTTTGACTGAGTTACACCCCTTTTTCGGACATAGGCATTTTTATAGGAATAAGCTTGTGAACAAAATACAGTATCTGAAGAACGGAATAAGCTAGGATCCTTATGTTTGGCATGCAGGTTTGGACTACGGTGTAGATGGCGTGATTAACTTTTGAGCCTATTTCATAGATTTCTGATAGAATTTTTCCCATTTTCGAACATAGGCATTTCGAATAGGAAGAAGCTAAATGAATAACATTGTGAACAAAATATTTGAAGAACCGCTAAGCAATGTTTCTTATGTTTGGAATACTGTTAAAGGGTAAGATGTAGATGAACCAATTAAAACCCCACCCCTTTCTGACTTAAACATTTTGGGATAAACCTTCTTTAGAGACAAGCATATGTTTGGGGGCATAGTGTTTCATAAACACATTTTCTAGTTCCTTCCAAAATCTAAAGCCATTTTTATATGAGCTAAAAGTTTTGGAGTGGGATATAAACAACTGTCTTTAAGCTGATTTTAAAATACAGTTCCAGTCCCGTTATATTCGAAAGTTCTATATTTTGTAGTACAATAAGTTTTGTACCATAATCTTTGTACTATAATAAATTGTGGTACCCTAACTCTTGTACCATCATCAGTTTTGTACCATATTTTTATACCATAATTTGAGCCGCAACACGAGAAATCCAACAAAGTGTTTGTGTATCCAGCACAGACTTAGATCAGCCTGGGTATCTGCCCAGTCTGATCAAACTTTTTTTCTAAGCGCTTAAAATGTAGCTAAGGATCAAAGCTACATCCATGCGGACAGCGAAGGCTCTGATCAGACTGGGCGGATGCCCAGGCTGATCTGAGTCTGCGCTGGACGCACAACCACATTGTTGGTTTTCTCGTGTTGCGGCTCATTTTTGTAACATTATGTACCATATTTTTGTACAATCATATTAAGAAACTAATTTGAATATATGAGTAGCACTATCTGAATAGGGACCTTAGGAATATCAAGACATGTCCAGCTTAACCCTTTTTAGCTCGCCTGAACGAAGTTCTGGAAGAGCTATTGTACTACCCCGGCATTAGTGTTAGCAGCGGCATTTGCAAAATGTTAAAGTTTTATGTTAAAGTTTTGTAGGTGATGGGCAAGGCGCTGTCATGCGAGCTATCCTGTCCCACTGACAGGTCTTGTTTGACTAGTGGACATGTCCATCCTTAGTATTGAAATGAATCCATTTCTAGTTTTAGGGGTTTCTGGTGAATGTTTTCACTTTTATTAAACTTGACTCTCAGTGCTGATCTTGATCAGAGGCCGTGTTTTGTGGCATCTGAACTGGGTCTGTACTGTTTGCATAAGCTGTCACAACGGGTTTCCAGTATAAACAAGACCTGTCCCCGTACAGGAAAGCTGGCCTGCAGTGCCTTGCCCATCACATAAAAAAAACTTCAACGTAAAACTTTAAAGTGTGACGCCAATGCGGACATCCAAGTGACAACAATAGCTCTCTGTACTTTTGTACAGGTGAGCTAAAAAACGGTTAAAAGTTATTCAACTTCAATCACACAGAAAGCGCAATGAACTTATAAAAGCTTTCTTGAAGGCTTGGAAATTGTTGTTGTGTGGCCATAGTAGTGGAGGAAATTACTGAACCTGGAGAGAAATGATGGTTCTTTGATTGGCAACCACCTTGTGCACTCAATCACCTGGACACCACCTGCTATTGAAGCCAGGCTACAGTGAAGACAAGCTGGAAACATACCCTGTGCTATCCAGGACTCTCAAAAACATAATTGTCAGCCTGTTCACTTTAAGGATTCATAGATTGCATATGCAAATAATAGACTTTGATCAGACTTTATAGTTACTGTAAGATATCTCCACTCAAAACATCACATTGTGACTCCCATTGGTCATGTCAGGTATGTTTGAATAGCATGGTCAGATTATCCTCGTAGCAATAGTTTTATCTTCATCTATATACTGACAGTTTTAACGTTGGAACGGTAAACCGTTCAGTAGTCACACTGATCCTGTCAGCAGTGAATGACAAACAGTGGAGACAATGACCAGACTATTCCTGTTGCAGACATTTGGCCGTTGTAGTAAACACCCCATTTAATTCTATTAAATGCCCTATGGATATTGCATTTATACATGCTGATTGCTGAGAGAAGGGTTAGGTAGTAAATCATCCACTCAAGAAAGTGCCGTCACAAAACAGTTTTAACTAGAAACTACAACTTTGTCAGTGCATAGAAACAGCAGACACTTCAGTGGAATATGAACTGCAACATGACAACAAAGTGGCATGTGCATCCAGTGAAAACTCAAATCAGCCTGGGCATCCACCCAGTCTGATCAATCTTCCCTATCAGCATGGAGGTAGCTTAGACCCATAGCTACCTTTAAGTGCACAGCAACTACTCTGATCAGGTTGATCTAAGTCTTCATGAGGCACACATGCTACTTTGTTTTGTCATGTCCCAGCTCAATTATCATTAGGTTCAATGCATACTTAAGGTCACTTTCTGAATGGATGTATGCCGTTTTCATCATTTGTAAAGAAGGGGAAATGGTGGCATTTATTACAATTATCATTATGTCCCATCTATTTCTGATGTATAATGTATTTTACTAGTAGAAATAGTGCAGTGTCCTCTCATTACCGTAAGAATTCTAAAATTTGGGACACTTTTAAGCAGTAATCAGAGCTCTAGATAAGTGGGAGTATTTGGTGATAATTAGGGATTATTTTTATTAATTCTGCATAAAAACATATGCAACGAGACGGTTCAGATGAGGGAGCACAATATATGGTTACAATGAGAAATAAAAGTAATTATCCTTCAATTATTATGAAATACTCCCTCTTATCTAGAGCTCTGAGTAATGTGACCAAAAGATGCAGATGGAAAGCAAAGAGTAGAACCTGATCAGACTGCTCCTTAGACTGAGTTTGGTCTACACTGATTGCTCAGACCTATCTGTCCCAATATATAGAACTTTTACAGCACATGGCAGTCCTGCTCATTAAATTATATTCTCATTCTTGTGTGTTCTTAATTATTCCTGAAGTACCTGCCAGAGCAGATGTTGTTGTCCAAGTCAAGTTTGATAAATAGTGTTCCTCCAAAACAGACTATGTCCTGGTCAAGTTAGATAAATAGTGTTCCTCCATAACAGACTATGTCCTGGTCAAGTTAGATAAATAGTGTTCCTCCATAACAGACTATGTCCTGGTCAAGTTAGATAAATAGTGTTCCTCCATAACAGACTATGTCCTGGTCAAGTTAGATAAATAGTGTTCCTCCATAACAGACTATGTCCTGGTCAAGTTAGATAAATAGTGTTCCTCCATAACAGACTATGTCCTGGTCAAGTTAGATAAATAGTGTTCCTCCATAACAGATTATGTCCTGGTCAAGTGAGATAAATAGTGTTCCTCCATAACAGACTATGTCCTAGTCAAGTTGGATAAATAGTGTTCCTCCATAACAGACTATGTCCTGGTCAAGTTAGATAAATAGTGTTCCTCCATAACAGACTATGTCCTGGTCAAGTTAGATAAATAGTGTTCCTCCATAACAGACTATGTCCTAGTCAAGTTGGATAAATAGTGTTCCTCCATAACAGACTATGTCCTAGTCAAGTTAGATAAATAGTGTTCCTCCATAACAGATTATGTCCTGGTCAAGTTAGATAAATAGTGTTCCTCCATAACAGATTATGTCCTGGTCAAGTTAGATAAATAGTGTTCCTCCATAACAGATTATGTCCTGGTCAAGTGAGATAAATAGTGTTCCTCCATAACAGACTATGTCCTAGTCAAGTTGGATAAATAGTGTTCCTCCATAACAGACTATGTCCTAGTCAAGTTGGATAAATAGTGTTCCTCCATAACAGACTATGTCCTGGTCAAGTTAGATAAATAGTGTTCCTCCATAACAGACTATGTCCTGGTCAAGTTAGATAAATAGTGTTCCTCCATAACAGACTATGTCCTGGTCAAGTTAGATAAATAGTGTGTTCCTCCATAACAGATTATGTCCTGGTCAAGTGAGATAAATAGTGTTCCTCCATAACAGACTATGTCCTGGTCAAGTTAGATAAATAGTGTTCCTCCATAACAGACTATGTCCTGGTCAAGTTAGATAAATAGTGTTCCTCCATAACAGATTATGTCCTGGTCAAGTGAGATAGTGTTCCTCCATAACAGACTATGTCCTAGTCAAGTTGGATAAATAGTGTTCCTCCATAACAGACTATGTCCTAGTCAAGTTGGATAAATAGTGTTCCTCCATAACAGTCAAGTTGGATAAATAGTGTTCCTCCATAACAGACTATGTCCTAGTCAAGTTGGATAAATAGTATTCTACTAAAACAGACTACAGTTAGTGTTCCAAACAACTGTCCAATACCCAATCCTTGAAAACCTGTATGTATATAGCCTAAGTGTATATAGCCCTTTGGCAATGCCCTATTCAAGAAAACATGTATGTAAATAGCCTATGTGTGTATAGGGCTGTGGAGAGACAGCAGGTTTTGATCATAGCAAAATTGTAACCTCAGCTGTTTAAAAACCTTGCAACTCTATTTTTGCAGCTCTTATTTCATGCTTTATGGATATGCTTTATGCATGTAAAATGCCCCAGAGCAAGGGCATGCAACCTCCATGGAGCAAAATTATAAAATACATCAGTCAAAAACTTTTTTTTACAATAGATCAATTGTTGTATGTGTTGGCAAATCAAGGTTGGCAAAAAGGCGGGAAATACTCATATTTCCCAGGACGGCGGGAAATACTGGTAATTCCCAGGAATTGCTGGTAATTCCCGGGAATTACTGGGAAATTGGTTTCTCACAGCTTGAAAATGTTTAAAATTCAACTTTATGCAAAACAAAACATTAAGAACTTATTGTGTAAACATCTTTTATTTAAATCATTAGAAAAGATTCTCAGTGTAGTATACAAATATTCCATTTGTTTAAATTTAAACGTGTTGCTTCCTTAATGAAGAAACTGCAGCTTCAGTTGTCTCTGTGTGTATCAGTAAGCTATATGACACAAGATTAAAAGTACCTGTACTGTCATTTGTTTGTTGAATCTAGACAATTATTTTTCACACCTTCATAAACATGGTCATTATTTACAAAAGAAGGTATTGTTAGTCAATTAAAGATCCATGCATTTGTTTGAGAAGCTTTGGGGAAAAGGATATTGCAGACTTCATCAGGTAATCATTAGACCACACTGTCCTCACATCATTGCATTGATCAGTCAAGTGACATACTCAAGAAACTGGAGAAAGGTACATACAAACTCTTTTGCCAAATAACTGTGAACCTGAACCTAGTTTTGAAGCCCTTGGCATTTTAATATGATCATACTAAGGAACAAACTAGCCTATAGAGAGAGCTATGATCTTCTGCAGGGATAAACCTGACACAGAGGTTTAAGTTAAACTAAAGCTCAGTTAATATGTCAATAAACATATATTCATAAGGGAACAAAATGATAAAAGAACTTCTGTTTAGAACACAGTTAAGTGATAAAAAAGATTTGTCAGCCTGTTATTTACATGAATTATAATTTAAAAGGCATGAGTTCTTCCAATTCATAGCCTTTGTAACATCCAAGAATCATCCTCTGTGTCCTCTAACAAGGACCAGTCCTAGAATTTATATCCTTTTCTGCACAATATGTACAGAAATAACAAGAAACATATGCTATCAAGTTAGATTTATAGAAAAGTGACATAATGTGTTGTCTTAAACAGCATTACAATTTCATATTTCCCAGTATTTCACGCCGGGCCGGGTAGCGCAATCGGTAGGGCACTTGACTCATAAGTCAGAGGTCCTGGGTTCGAATCCCGGTCTGGCCACATACTTTCGTTTCTCCTTCCGCTGATTCAAGAAGGGCAGTTGTCAGTTACTGGCGAAAGTATGTGCACTTAGTACTGGTTAACCGCTTAGGAGGTCTAAGCCTGCCCAAGAATAGTGTGGTTGGGTTAACTGACCGTCCCGACATGACCTTAGTTGTTTACCGTGGACGTTAAGCATCTAGTCAACCAACCAACCAACCAACCCAGTATTTCACACTTTGGCCAAATTTGGAGTATTTCCCAGGACGGTAATTACCGCTGGGAATTCCCACCACCTGTATTTCCCGGCCAACCTTGTGGCAAATTCCATTTAACTGATTAAACTCTGTGTAATTGTGGCTGGGCACCCGACTTTGCTATCAAATACTACGGACTAAACAAAAGCTTCTAGCATTTGCCAGCAGTTTGCCAATGATAGGGCAACAGTTAATTAACCCTTACTTAACCAATGGACTTGTCCAGCTGTATCATTTGGAGGAGCCCCTTACCAGTTCTAGAGGTTTCTTGTGGAGGTTTTCCCCTTTATTGCATTTTTATAGAGATTTCTGATGGCAAACAGTGTTGACCCAGATCAGATTCCACATTCTATGGCATCATAAAACCTGACCATACATAAGCACATGAGCCGCGACAAGAGAAAACCAATTAAGTGGTTGTGTGCCCAGCCCAAACTCAGATCAGCCTGGGCATCCGCGCAGTCTTATCAGAGTCTTCATTGTCCGCATAGAGGCTTAGACTCTTAGCTACCCTTTAAGTGCTTAGGGAGGACTCTGATCAGTCTGGGCTGGTGCCCAGGCTGATGTGAGTCTATGCTGGCTGCACAACCCCTTTGTTGGTTTTTTCGTGTCGCGGCTCACATAACTCCAGCTGTCTGTCTGGGAAACAGGAATACATAAAAACGGGTCCTGTTGCTTGAAAATTTTATTATAAATATTTTGAATTGTGTAAAAGACAAGCATCCACACACAAGAACACACCAGTATGCACACCATAAGTACAGCAGAACCCATTCATAACAAGAACAGAATTCCAGAGTGAGCAGTATTACTGCCAGGCTGGCTGTTAGGAAGCTTTGTACTAGAACTAAGCATAGTACACACACAGTTTTCCATGTTATTTTGGTATATATGTGTCTCGTGCTACCAGGAGATGATGGGGTTTGTATCATAATATAATGACTACTGTTGTAATACCCAACTGTATGGCTATTAGATAATTTAGCCGCGATATGAGAAAACCAACAAAGTGATTGTGCGCCCAGTGTAGACTGATCAGACACATTGCTAAGTGCTTATAGGGTAGCTAAGAGTCTAAGCTACCTCCATGCGGACAGCGAAGACTCTGGTCAGACTGGATGGATGGCCAGGCTGATCTAAGTCTGTGCATGGCGCACAACCACTTTGTTGGTTTTCTCATGTCACGGCTCATATATAGGTACTTTCATGGGAAGCAACTCTGCGATTTTCTTTTTGTCTCCCTTTTCAATAGATTAACTCTTAAGAATTTGCTCCCTTTTGAGCAAATTCATCCCTTTGAGTGAATGGAGTAAATTTTTTTCTGTAGAGTAGTGCCTATGTCATCCAAGGAAGCAAACAATTTTGTGAAAGTTGTCTCCCAAATGAAAAGTGTGGCTAGCCCTGAAATGAGCTCTTAGAGACATTATTGCCAGCTCAATGCCCACCACAGACTGCTGCTTGTTGTAATCTTTTATATCTAGAGTTCTTTATCAGACATCAGGTACCTCCATATGTAAAGTATCAGACATCAGGTACCTCCATATGTAAAGTATCTTTACTGACAAGCTCAGCTTCTCTGCAGAATCATTTTCGCAATAGAGGTGACATGTCTGTTCAACTACAGTGGAGACATAATTCATGATAAATATTTACTTCGCTAGTGGAATCCTTGAAGGTCCGACTCCCAACAGACAAAAAATATTTATCATGGACTCCACTGTGGTTAAAATATGGTGGAAAAAAATGGGTAAGAAAATATCTGACATTATTTCCTTTACGCAATAAATTTTCATGCGATAAAGTGCAGATATCTTTTGCAGCAAGCCATTATCTAACAGCCGTTTCCATGCATGCTATAATTTGCCACAGAAAGACTTTGCTTCAGGTTGAATGGAAAACTTACAAGCACAGCATAAAAACTCTTTAAATAGTCATTTCCTGTGAACCAAGACAAGGTACTTGCACTTAACTGCGTGAACATTGAGCATTAAGGAAACAATAAACAATTTCTTACCCATTCTTTCTGAATACAAGTATAAAATAACCGAAGTAATTCATTTGATTCCCAGGTTTATAAAAGCCAAAACTATCCTCAACTGCTATGGATGACTTGCAATTTTACATCCTTTTCAACAGTATTTCAGTCAAATCAGGACGATGGAATGGTGATAATGAAAGGTTGTGTGCAATGAAACCCCTGTTTACGATGGGATAGATTCTCGCCTCATGCGGGGCTTGAACCAGGTCCGCTAGATCAGTAGGCCAGCACTTAACTCACTGAGCTATCAGGGTTCCTCCAATATTCTGAAAGGTTGATGAAATCGGTTGAAAACTGAGAGGAGTTGAACAAGATTTGACCAAACTCAGGCTTACAAGTAGTCCTACTTTTTCCTACTTTTTCCTACTTTTCCTACTTTTTTGCCCTGTTCCTACTTTTTCCTACTTTTTTCAAAAATATTCCTACTATTCCTACTTTTTGAATGAAAATGAAAAAAAAAAAATGTATATTTCAAAATATTTTAGTCTGTTGCAGAATGAAGCTTGGATGCTACATGATATAAGGACTTATGGCATATTCTATTGATGAGTTTCTTACAGTCTTTGAATATGCTACTGTTGATCTCTTATGTAGTGGTGCCTTTCTGGAAATGTGTTGAACATTTTGAACATGCATGTTGCTTAATGTGAAGGATGAGGCCCTTCCAAGGGTTTTGGGTAGCTGGGGAGAATGGCCATTTATTTTCAGGGAGCTGGGGAGCACTCGCAATTAATTTCAGGGAGCTAGGAAGCAAGCTCTTAATTTTGAGGCACTGGGGAGCACTGTCAGAATGTGATTTTCTAAATTGTTTTTGGCTTCTGCCCCCCAGACCCCCCCCCCAATTTATACATGAATAGATATCATTTTAGTCATTCTTTTTAAAACAAAACAACTTCTGATGGGCATTCAGACTTGCAAATGCTAGCATTTTGAGGGCTGACTAGAGGTAGAAATGACTGCTTTTACTCGTCTTGCAGTAGTTGTGCTTGTCAATCAATTTACAAAGTAAGGTGTTTTTAATCGTATACTCATTCTAATGCATGTTCCACAGAAAGACATTGGGACGCTGTCCATTCTACTCTGAAATTGAATTTCTGACTGCTCTCATTCCTTGTGCCCTGACAGATCACACTCAGGTCCTTCTATTTCATTTAAACTACCATTGTATCTTGTTCAAAGCAACATTTTCATACAAGCATCTTACTACCTGGTTCTCTTTCTCTCTGGAACAATATTGAACAGTTCTTTCACTATGTTTTATGGTTTGTTTAAATGTTCAATTATTTGATTAATAAATAAATAAAAAAAAATTCAGGTTGGCAGCAGTATGAACAGTAAGATTTCAGAGCCTCCTGAAATTAAAGAGCCCTTATATCTTGTGACTGGAGTTTTTCTGAACTGTTCTGCAGCATTTAAGTGAGTTGATATATACAAGATTTATTGGTAAGTTTGTATAAATAATTCCTACTTTTTATCATAAGATTCCTACTTTTTCCTACTTTTTTCCTACTTTTTTCATGAAATGATTCCTACTTTTTTCCTACATTTTCATGAAAAGCCACTTGTAAGCCTGCAAACTCACAAAGGGCCGTAACTCTTGCAGAAAGGGTCCAATCATGACCCCAATGAAATATGATCAACATCAAATGGTGATAACAGTATCCAGAAAGTTTGATGAAAATCAGTTGAAGAGTGAAGGCGGAGTTGCTGCCACAAAATTTGGCCAGACTTACAAAGGGCCATAATTCTGGCAGAAAGGGCCTTGTCATGATCCCAATAAATATGATCAACATCAAACGGTGATAACAATATCCTGAAAGTTTGATAAAAATGGATTGAAATCTGGAAAAGTTGCGGCCACAAAAGTTGACCAGACTTACAAAGGGCTGTAACTGTGACAGGAAGACTCCAACCAAGGCCCTAATAAAATATGATGATAACAATATCCTGAAAGTTTGATAAAAATTGGTAGAAACCTGAAGGAGGAGTTGCAGCCACAAGATTTGGCAAAAAATTTACATATAAAGGGCCATTACTCTGGCAGAAAGGGTCTGATCATGATCCAAAATACAATAGGGTCTACGTCAGGTAGTGACAACAATGTTCTGAAAGTTTCGTCAAACTCTGATTAAAAAAATGGACGGATGGACGAAATCCATTGTTATAGTCTCCTTCAACTATGCCGGGGGACAATACGTGTTTCAATATCTAGAGTCAATTGAACAAGCATTAATGGGGTTTTGAGGATAATTCTGAGAATTTTGTTATTAAGGAAAATATTAGTGGTGACTCTTCACTGGAAATGTCTTGATAACACATTTCTAATGGTGGATCACAACATCTTTTTATGCTGAAATATTAAAAACAATCCCTTAATTATCCCAACTACCCCTGGAGCACTGTTTCTATATCTACATTAAATACACTAAGCACTATAGGGATCACTGGTGTGAACTAACATAAACCTTAATATCAGCACATTGGATCAGATAATATCACTGTACAGATACGAAGGGTTTACACGGAAAATTCAGCGATTATTTTTTTATTTCTCAATGAAAACAAAATTAATATTGTGACCCCTCATTAGAACCACCCCAATGAGACAGCTCTAATCAGGGGTCACAATGTTTTAATGCAGACATAGAAAATTATTCCTAAAATATCCCTGTAAGTTCTTTCTTGTCTGGAGCACTGTGACATACTTTAGGGCTATACTCCTCAACTACATGAGCCGCGACGCGAGAAAACCAACAAAGTGGTTGTGTGCCCAGCACAGACTCTGTCTTCCCTGTCCGCATAAAGGTAGCTTAGACCCATAGCTACCTTCTAAGCGCTTGGCGAGGAGTCTGATCAAACTTGTCGGATGCCCTGGCTGATCTGAGTCTGCGCTGGGCGCACCACCACTTTGTTAGTTTTCTCGTGTCGCGGCTCACATGTTGCATATTCACAATACAAAGATGAGCTATAAAAGGCAAATAGTCTATGTCATACCACCATCACATGACTGGTATCTTCTGAAATAGGTAAGCAAGCGCAGAGAGAAAGGACAAGGATCAGCCTGTGCATCCATGCAGCCTGATCAGCGTTCAATATCACAGGTATCGTCTATGAATCATGGCCAACTAAAATTTCAGGACTGATAAGTTTGCACAGCTGTGCAGGCTGATCTGAGGGTTCACTATTCACAAGGTTTAAGATCTCTCTAAAGAGAACCAATCACATGCTGAAGCTCAGCCTCACACCATCACAGTTTGAGGTCTCTATAATCAAACCCTAGTGAAGCATGTATCTTTAACTGTTCCTGACAATATTGGATCCACAATCCGGTTGAACTGATATTACACAAGGTAGATAACCCAAAACAACAGGGAAAATATTCAAACATTCTTATTTCTGTCTGTATCAAAATCAGTGTAGACATGATTCTCCTGAGAGCAGCGACACGAGAAAACCAACAATGTGGTTGTGTGCCCAGCACAGACTCAGATCAGCCTGGGCATTTGCCCAGTCTGGTCAGACTCTTTGCTAAGCACTTAAAGGGTAGCCAAGGGACTAAGCTACCTTCATACAGACAGCAAAGACTGATCAGACTGGGCGGATGCATGTGGATGCATGACCACATTGTTGGTTTTCTCATGTCGCGGCTCATTAATAATGATGGTTCTGTTCAATACTGAGTCTAGCAGGTCTTAGCTGAATGGTAGCTATTGATGCAGGCTGATATGGGTTTGTGCTCTTTATGATAAACTCTACATCACTACTGGCATTAACCACACCACATTGGTATAAACCATACCACTATGGTATAAATCATACCACCATGGAATAAACCATATATCACTATGGTATAAAACAAATTACTTTGGTATAAACCACATCACTATGATATAATCCACACCACTATGGTATAATCCACATAACTATGGTATAATTTACACCACTATTGTATAATCCACATAACTATGGTATAATTGACACCACTATGGTATAATCCACATAACTATGGTATAATTGACACCACTATGGTATTAACCACACCACAATGGTATTAACTGCACCACTATGGTAAAAACCACTCCAATATGGTATAAACCACAGCACTATGGTATAATCCACAACAGTTCGGTATATAATCCACACCACTGGTATAAGCCATATCACATGTCAAAGCTATTTTCTTTAAGGTGCAAACATCTATAAATACTGTTATGGCAGTTAATCTTCATCTGAATCCATATGTGCTCTTCTTCTGTCAAACTGAAAGTAGATTATTTTGTATAAAATTTAAAACTGACTATTTGTCATATCAAACTGACAGTGTTTTATTCTATATTTATCTGAAAGTAAGATACTTCATATAAAACCTAATGGTAGGCTACTTCATATCAAATTTAAAACTGATTACTGCATGTCAAGATGAGTGTAGTAGTCTGGGTGCCGGGACGAAAACCCGAAAAAATAGTCCGCACAAATGTTTGATGCAGATTCTTATTATTTAGGATGTCCTTAACCAGAAACAAAATGATGCCACCTTGGCATCCTTGGGGAAATTAAAATATTCAAGATGGCGTCCAAGATGGCCGCCGAGGGATAAAATTCATAATATCTTCTTAAATATAAGGGTTAGAAACATACTTTTGGTGGCTACTTATAGGTTTTTGAGGTCGAGGAATCGATTAAGCGTGTTAAAAATTATTTCAGACAAATCAGTTACAAAATGGCGGACAAGATGGCCGCCAAAACATAAAAATCTCTATATCTTCTTTAGTATACGGGCTAGAAACATAATTTTGGTGTCTACATAGGGGTTTTTGGGGCCAAGGAATTGGTTTAACATGTTGAAATTAACTTAAAAGCAAACCGGTTACACAAAATGGCGGACAAGATAGCGGACAAAGCAACGGTCACGGCACTAATTGTTGGAGAAATGCACTTTCCGATAGCAGAATACTGGTTTGTGTATTAGAAACCCGGATTTTGCATGTATAAGATTGTTAAATATAAAAATGAAGTTATAAAAGTCCCATTCTAACAGTGTTTTAACAAGAGGGCCAAGCTGGTTTACAAGAACCTAGTGCAGGCAAGGGAAGATAACCCGTTGACAAAGCTTTAGTCATTACAGAAAGCCGTTGTTACGAGTAACAATCTAAAGGTTACAAGAATTTTGTTATATTCTATTATCTACTTTACTTTCTTCAATTCAGGTTAAGAAACTCTGATATATATTTGTTGGTTGCTTGCGTCGTTTAAAATTACAGCTCATGGCCGGCAATCAGTGAGTGGTGTGAGTGTCGCAGGTTCGTGCCATGCCACAGCCAGATATTTAGCATCTGGGCGGTATGGAAAATTTACAAAATATTTGTTGGTTGCTTGCGTCGTTAAATTATAGCTCATGGTCGGCACTAGTGGTGTGAGTGTCGCAGGTTCGTGCCATGCCACAGCCAGAGTTTAGCATCTGACTGGTATGGAAAATTTACGTGTCAGAAAAGATCATACTTACTTCAAAGCAGTAACAAATTTTGTAAACAGCTTTTGATTATTTTGGTATTTTCCCAGTTCTTTCAAGTATAAAGGAGACAGTTCTATCCATGATCATAGACAGTTGACTACAAATTGTATATGCATATTTAAAATGTTTTAGCTTCAAAAGTGCATAATTGTCATGCCAGTTTGTGCAAGTATTCTTACCTGACTCTAAATCTTCCGAGCAATGCTACAGGAAAGTTAATAGCAATAACTGACTTCATAGACCGAGCAATGCTACGGGGAAGTTAATAGCATAAACTAGCTTCATAGACGCGTCAGCTTAGATCACCATAACATTCAAACAGATTCTTCTCCAAAGCTGCTAGGCCGATCAAAATCACTTTTTGAGTTACTAGAGTAGTTGGCGTAAGTACAGAAAACAGGGGGTTTGAGTCCTATCTCTGACAACAACTGAAAACGGCTATCTGTCGACTTAGCAAAAATATGTACTCGTACCGGACTAGAATCAAGGATGGTCAAAAGACGGCACAAGGATAGATTTAGCCCGACCTTTCATAATAGCGCTATGCCAGAGACACAGTAAGAATCTAACAACCCATTGCTCCAATGGCGCAAAGGCTACTGGGATAATTTGATATATAGCTATACTTCCATTTGTTTGAGAGAACGAAAATTGGTATGAATGCTTGCGGCCTAAGATGTCACGGTTTCATCTAAAAAGTCCTCTTCTCCTGAACCACTGAAGTACACATAAGTTGGTATTTTCATGTAATATTTCACATTCCTCAAAAGTTTTAAATATGTAAACGTTGGGTCATGTATGCCCCCCAAACTCGGGGCACGTACTTTATAGAAACTGAATAAATGACTTTGCATTTGGAAAAGAAAAGGTAGATCTACAAGTAGAGTTAGAACCATCTCTAAAAGGGATTTTCCAAAACTGCAATACAGTTTCCTGGCAGATTAAAACTGTGTCTCTAAAAGTTGTTTATTCCTGCTTCTATCCCATACGCTAACTAACCATATGCTATAAGCGTAACACTGAGACAATGTCAGCATAAAGTCAAAGACCTGAAAGTGATTTTTATTAAGCTCCTGACAAAAGATCAAAGTAAAGATATTTTTTTCTGTTACGACTGGAATTTTTTCCTTCTGGGTTATTTACCCCTGCTTAAAGGCTAATATACAGAAAAAGAAGTAAATCTATAAAGTCAGGGGGGAAAAGGACTTTTCTTACAAAACTTAAATCAAGCTAAGCAATCAAAGTAAAAGAACCCTTTGTGCCAAGATCAAAATTTTGCCCCACTGCTTGGCCATTCGGGGTTCTACTGGTGCTTTTCCTTTGCTCCAGGATTTCATTGGTGTTGTTTCGGAGGGATCTCCAGGTGTCGCAATACGTTGTTTCTGTCAAGTCCTCATATATGATTCATCACAGGTTTTATCCATGATTGATTTGCTGTCTGTGATGATTCATTGATGAGTTGGGTACCCTTCATGCAGACCAAATGCTAACTAAATGTTTTGAATCACTGCAGAGGCAGAAGGCATGGGTTTGGACCAATTAAAACTAGTTAACTTCCCTTTTGGTTCCTCAATGTTACGTGTTCTTGTGTCCGCTTGTCTGTGGTCTTCTAGCAATATGGTTACCCTATAGCTGTCCAGTTTGCTTGCTGTTTTGTCCTATTTGAAACACTGATAAAAATAGGCAAAATAAATGTTACTGTTATTTTCAATTGGGGTAACTGAATGTCTGAGAGGGCTGTTCATTCGATTTACTATGCTTGTCTTTCGCGACTATTTGTCATTTTTGTATTTTGGTTTTGACGGTGGAATGTGCGGTCTGATTGTATTAGTTCTTGATCTCTGTCATTCATTTTACTTTACCAAAAGGTACATGCATGGAATTATGAACATAAAAAAGCCATTAAAAACGACATTCTGAAAATAATGAATAATCGAGATGTCAACGTCTTTCGGTTTCGACTGAAATTTTTTGAACGGGGCTGTCTGCCCATACCTGGACTGGGCTCTGATGGATCATCATGGTCTCCTTGGTAATAACACTATCAGATGCAAAATGAGGTCTTTATGACTTCGTTTCTTTTTAAAATTCATAGATCTTATAATTTCAAAATTCCGGGTTAAAAAACTTTCTAAAGCCTGAATTCTGCTATCAAAAAGTGCATTTCTTAAGACATTCAGCTCCGTAATCGATGCTTCGTCCGCCATCTTGTCCGCCATTTTGTGTAAGTTAGTGCCTTAAAGTAAATTTTAACATGCTTTATGGATTCCTTGACCCCGAAAACCTATATGCAGACACCAAAATCATGTTTCTAGCCCGTATACTAAAGAAGATATGGAGATTTTATGCTTTGGCGGCCATCTTGTCCGCCATTTTGTAACTGGTTTGTCTGAAATAATTTTTGACATTCTTAATCGATTCCTCGACCTCGAAAACCTACAAGTAGTCACCAAAAGTATGTTTCTAGCCCACATACTTTAGAAGATATTGAGGATTTTATCCCTTGGCAGCCATCTTGGACGCCATCTTGAATATTTTGATTTCCCCAATGATGCCAAGGTGGCATCATTCAGTTTCAGTGTACGGACACGTTGGTGAACACATTTGTGCAAAAACATTTTGTGCGGACTATTTTTTTGGGTTGCACCCAAAATCTCCATTTGGCAACCAGACTATAGCTTATTTCATATCATACCTAAAAGTATGTTTTTTATTAGCAACTGAGTATTTTAAATCAAAATTCAGACCAAACACTCTGTAGATTATTTCACATCAAAGATAAATGTTAATTATTCCATACCAAACTAAAAAGAGATTTTATATTGATCACTAAAAGCAGATCATTCAAAATCAAACTGAAAGTAAATGATTACAATTACATACTGAAGTAAACATAGGTTTCACATCAAACTGAAAAAGTAATTTAAGTCACGACATAAGAAAACCAACAAAGTGGTTGTGCGCGCAGCGCAGACTTAGATCAGCCTAGGCATCTACCTAGTCTGATCAGACTCTTTCCTAAGCGCTTAAAGGATAGCTAAGGGTCTAAGCTACCTCCATGCGGACAGCGAAGTCTCTTGGCGGATGCCCAGGCTGATCTGAGTCTGCGCTGGCCACACAACCACTTTGTTGGTTTTGTCGTGTTGCGGCTCATTTGTTTTACATCAAATTGAAAGTTGATGACTTCATATGAAACTGGAAGTAGCTGATTTCAAATGTAACCCTGACCAGTGTCATCTACTTATGAAGCCAAATACATGTTAAGAGGTACACAACAGATGGTTAATCTGTATCTCCCATCCAAAACAAAACTTAAAATATATGGGTATAAAAATGCAAAGCTTGAGGTCTGTGCCCTCACCCATAATTCATCAGCATCCTAATGTTATGACTGAATATGAACCATCACATATAAAGGATTACAAATATAAGCAAGGAATTCAAGTTTGTTGCAAAACTATAATGCAAACAAGTACGTGACAGAGACCTTAGGTCAACATCAGCATCCACATGATGTCAACCGCTAGTACTATGTATGAACAATCTAGTCAAATATCAAACAAGAGAATCATCATGGTCCTATATCTCTCATTAAACAAGAATTCCACAGAATGCTGTGTCCTCCTGTCCTTGTCATAAAACACAGCTAAACCTGAAAACTCCTATAGACAACACCACCAGAATGTTGTGTCCTCCTGTCACTGCCTTGTCATAAAACGGCTAAACCTGAAAACTTGATAAAAGTTTACCCTATAGACAACACCACCAGAAAAGGAATATATACATCTCACTTCCACTAGTCACGGCGAGACAAATAGAATCTATCATTGGTCTCTGATGCAGAAAGGGAAATTCCAGCCCGAGGGCACACGGGGTGTGTCGGAAACGAGGCTTGCCGAGTTTCCGACACACCCTGTGTGCCCGAGGGTTGGGATTTCCTTGTCCCCATCGGAGACCAATGATTGATTATTTTTCTTACCTATGATAATATTTATTTCATATTGAACAAGGAAATATTAGGCCTATTTAATGCGAACGTGTACAAGTGTAAGTAGTACCACCGTGTCAGCCTCATGGCTTCTGTAGTGAACAAGTAACAAGGGATTCGCAAGTGGCGCATAATACGCCCGTTTAAATGTCATAAAGGAGTTACAGAATGTACAAGATATACAGGCAGACAAACAGAGGCAAACACTCTATAATAAATGAATGCAACATTCATATCAAACACTATTAGAATATATCAAGTCAAGGGAGATAAACTAAATATACTAGATATACCATTATTGGTTCGACTACTTTCCCCTGACATCACCATTATTTTAAACAGTTGAAATGTTACAGAGTAAACAGGATATTTATGCAAGGGCAGGTAATTCAGTAACTAAGCCAGAGTTGTGGTTCTTGCTCAGGATACATTGCCTCATTGTTATACACATTCCTACATAGTTTTATTCTAATATTTCAAAAGTTAAGGAGATATGGAGTGAATGAGAAACGCCTAAAATATAATAATCAAAGGGAGGTTACTCCAAAATTAAGAAAGGGGGAGCAACCATTCTTATATGTGACACACCATCTTATGATCATGCACATTGTTATAAAGTTTTATCATGATATTCCAAACGGTTACCAAGTTAAGGTATGCACAAGGTAAGTATACATAAAAATAGCCAACAAGAACTAATGAAAGGGATGTAACTCTAAAACGAAGGAAGGGAGAGCAGCCATTGTTGTACGCCACACATCGTTGGGACTTCATACACATTGCTATGAAGTTTCATGAAGATATCCCAAACGGTTATCTAGTTATGGCGCGCACAAGACTTGCAGGGGAAAAATTAATCAAAGGGGCATAACTTGGAAATTAAGGAAGGGGGAGCAACCATTTTTGTACGGGACATGTTCCCCCAACCTAATACACATTCCTACCAAATATCATGAATATATCCAAAATGGTTACTGAGTTATGGCCCACACAAGAATGTTTAAGGACAGACGGACGGATGGACGGACGGACAGACAGCGCCACAACATAATATGTCCGTTTTTTCAAAACGGGCGTATAAAAACTAGGTCCTTGACAAATCCCCACTTTTTGATTTTCTAATTGAAATTCATATGAAAGAACACAATTTGAATTGAAAGGACTACAGCAAGCGCGTGTATGATGTTAATTGTGATGTAACGTCAACGTCATTTCAAACGTCAATTGGCATCGTCTTCAAAATGGCGGCACCCTCGACAGTGTTTGCCACTGTGAAACATTGACTAGTTTGGATCTTTTTCCAACTTTAAGACACAGAAACAGATTATAATGGAAGTATAAGGAATGAACCTTTCTTGTGATTTTATTGATGTGGAAATTCATTCCTATGAACAAATAATGAATAAAGTATAGAATCGCCAACCCGGGTGCATCGGATTTCAATGAACCCGTAGTGATACACAGATTTCCAGCTAGTGTGAGCTGTCCCAGCCCATGGGCAAGACAGAATTTTCCAGCACCGCTAAAAATAGAACAAACTCTGTCTCGTAGGTAAGAAAATGAAATTGATGCTAACGGACAATGCGGGGGTTACAATAGCTTGAGAAGAAAATATCTTCCTCTGTCGGTGAGAACTCCCCAATTATACCCTAATGTGCTTAAGAATTGGGACACCTAAAACCATTAATTTTCCATTTGTCCCAAAGGGAAAATTAATGGTATTTAGGTGTCCCAATATTTATGCACATTTGTGTAGTAATTGTAAAATGTTGTAGAGCAATACTGTAACGGTTCATGATTTTAGCAGTGAACATACGAGGGGCATTCACAAAGTTCTGCAAGTGACTTAATTTCTTGGTTAACCACCATAGACACAGAACTTCTGATTGTAAAAACACATAAAGCTATGATATGTTTAGAGAAGTCTGCAAACACAGTGTATTTTAAAGGGCGCATTTTTTACTTCTTTGAACGAGGTATACCCTAAAGGCACTGCAAATTTGTACTTAAGTAGGCTGTAATTCATATGTAAGCAGTCTTTGATTTTTTGTCTTTGCTACTTATAGATAATGCCCAGGCAATGTTGTTCTGTAAATATTACGAAAATCTTTTAATCTAGGTTCCATACTGTCCCATGAATATGAATTTTCTGTATTTTATGTAGAAGTAAATGCTCCCTTTCTACTAAAGTTAAAATGATTTTGTAATGAAAACAAGTATATTAGCATTCACAATTTTGTCAGCTAGAGCAGTTACACGGGTCAATGAAAATTGTCAATTAATTCAAATTAATGCAAAAAGTAAAGCCTGTACAATCTTTCAAAAATGATGTTGACATCGATTTCAATAACGTCTTCAGAACTGGGCATTGCTTTGCAAACAATTAATCACTAACAGTTGCAACTCTTCTATCTTTAGTATGAATATTGTAGGCAACGATGGACAAGAGCTGACAAAGATTGATTTCGTATTTACAAAGATATTTGACTTGAATGCCTAACATGGAAAAGATTTTACATATGAAATTAGTCTGGTGGTATGACTAAGACCTGATTAAATGCATTGTAAGTCAATAAGGTAAAGTGTCTTTGTATAATGTTTGATGTCATTGTGAAGACAAAATGTAGTTCTTTTAGTACATGCATAGCATTTGTACCCAGCATGCCCCAAAACAAAGTTATGAGGCCATTTGCAAAACTTTTTGAACGCCCCTCATACATGCCATATTTTATATACCCTGAAACATGAGATTTTCTTAAAGGAATAAGAGGAAAACAGAGAAAATTTCAAAATCTGTGAAGTTTAGTATACCCCATGAATGTGCCTAATATTGCAAAACCAGCAGCTTCTGTCCTTTATCATGGCTGTGAGAACTGCAGTTCCGTGTCAGATCAGCACTGTACACTATGGTTTTTATATCGGAAAGCATTATAAACCTTGATCAGAATGCACACAATTCAACAGGACAGTTGTTTACATTCATGCAGCTCTTCAGAAATTAAACATTAACATAATCACCCCAAAATAGCAAATTTGTATAGGTCCACTATTTAAGATAAGATGTGCAGCAAAAGCTTGGCCACAAGTGAGTCGGGAGAATCAGAGCAACACTGTTAACAGGTGCAAACTCTTTTGGGAACATTGTAGGTCAGTAAACTGGGACTACTAAAGTCAAATCAGGATGAACTTCCCAAAATTTTGCTGTGACCAGTGCCAACCTGGATGTGCACACTACCATGACACAGGTCTTCAAATATAGAGAGGATTGTGAAAGTAACACTTGCTTTTTTTCAATCAGGACCATAGAGTGTGCTGAAACTGAATTCTGATGAGATGGTGTCTTAATGCATTTGTGAGATCAAAACTGTTCTAGATCTACATTGTTGGTTATCAGCATTCTTTAAATAAACTTCAGTCAACAGTGTAGATGATGGTCATAAGGCGCTTTACTGGTATATATTACTACTGCATCGCTGGTGTCTCGTTATTTTGGCCCCTTTCGACCAGTATGTTAGTATACAATTGACTATCAAGAAGACAAAACAAGCCCTGTAATGCTGCCTCGCCTGACAGTGCACTGTCACAAAACACTGTCACAAAACAGAGCTAAACCAGAAACTTGCCACTAAGTTTGTGATGCCAAGGCTGCTGCCGCCAACACTGATAAATACCGGGTTCACAATGACAGTGTGTTTAATCAAGGACCTCTGACAGTATTAATGCATATTTGCCCATTTTTCGACAAATTACTGCACCTTCCTCGGGCAGCAAAAGTTGAAATATTTGGCATTAATATGTAGCCTTGTGTACTATAAAGACATTTCAACAGCGATTTTGAAAAATTATCATGCCTCTAGACTAACATTGACCAATTTTATCAAGAGGGGTATGTGAATTTTTCAGTCTCTGAAAATAAGTCCATTTATTTGGTTTTCTAAGATATCGAAATCTTAATTGACAACTATGCTAAAACAGACATACACACTACTGTTACTGATATTATGCAATATTTTTTCAGTACTAAGGACTTTAGCCTATTTTTAGATATAAAGGGTGTAAGTACCCCACCCACTTTTTCAGTTTTTCAGCTGTAGACTATCTTTCCCCCCTTTGCCTCAGCAAGCCACTCACATATAATGTGTATTATGATAGTACACACATACATGCAAAGTGGCTAGCTGAGGCACGGGGGGGAAAGTATCTTTAAAAAACTTTTCCTGTTTCCATTACGTTTAATTACAAAATTTGGCTTTTTCCACCAAAAATTGAAGTCTATGTGCAAAATAATCAGAAACTAAATTCATGGCCAGTTAGGGGAAGTTAAGAGCAACAAATTTCAAGAGAAATTCTTGGGTGTATCAAAAATTTAATTTTGACTATTTTTATAGGCAAATTAACATTACAACCGTCAGAGGTCCTTTACTTGACTAGATGCTGTTGTCTCACCTGAGACTAGCAAAAGTGAGACATGGCTATTACTTCTATCACTTAGAATCTGTAACACAGTTAGCCAAACCAGCCCCCAATTTGCTATTGCACAGATCTGCATGAATAGACTCCAGGCTACCTGTCCATATAGCTAGCCAATACCTTATTTCTTTGGTTATATGATAGGGATTTTCCCTTCCAAAACAAACCAAACAAGAGTTGTCAGAAGACAACAAAGCGGGCCTCATGGGTGCCTGAATCTCACAGTCACCAAGACCTACAAATATATCAGGTCATCTGCAGCATCAGACTGAAGAATTATCCGAGGTATATGATGAATACATACTAAATACAACTCAAAATATGAAGCAAAATCACAGAATGATGAACAAGGTCATTCAAAGAGTCGAACTGCTAAATAGAATGTAAATCTATTAAGCGGTCTTGGAGATACAAGGCAAAATCACTGAACCATGAAATATAGATCACTGTGATCTATAAATAATATGAGGTCATTTGTGATGCCAGACTGATACACTATGTCAGGTATGATGTTAATCCATCAAACAGTGTTTGAAATATAAGGCAAAATCACTGGACCATGAACAAAGGGGGGTCAAGGGCACAGGAGTCAGCATGGAAGCTTTGCAGCTGCTGCAATTATAGGGATATGCTATTCAACCAAGTTTCGTGACTCTTGTGTCAAAGGTATCATCAAAACTGAAAATTTTGCCTTAAAAACAGTGCCAAACAGCAAAGTCAGTCAACCGTAACATATAGGTCAAGGACATATAATTGTGTGATGCAGCTGCTGCAGTCATATGGATGTATGTTTGTACTAAGTATGATGATTGTAGCTGCTGTAGTTTGTAAGATATGAAGTTGAACATTGAGTTAAACGCGACTGTTAGCATTGGTTAACCTGATCATGGATGCCGAAGAGGACGCTGACACTAACGCTGACGCATACTCGGACTACGATGCCGGGGCTATAGGATACGCTCTCCTTTGCTTCACAAATGCCCACTAAAAATCTAGATCTGGCTGATAAGATGGATCTAGATATTTGGGATTCTTTTAGAAGGGAAAACCCCTCTAACACCTGAATTTCATATGACTGATTTAGATATTTGGGATTCTTTTAGAAGGGAAAACCCCTCTAACAGCTGAATTTCATAGGACTGATTTAGATATTTGGAGTCATTCTAGAAATGGAACCCTGTCCTATAGCCGAATAAATATGAGCCGTGACATGAGAAAACCATCAAAGTGGTTTTGTGCTGAGCGCAGACTCTGATCAGCCTTGGCCCAGTCTTACCAGACTCTTCCCTATGCGCTTAAAGGGTAGCTAAGGGTCTTAGGTACGGCCATGCTGACAGCAAAGACTGTTCACACTGGAGGGATGCCCAGGCTGATCTGAGTCTGCACTGGCCACATAACCACATTGTTGGTTTTGTCATGTTGCGGCTCCTATGGTGTCTTTTGTTAAAGAGGCACAGTTTCAACAGAAGCAACTCTACCAGTTTCAACAGAAGAGACTCTACCAGTTTCAACAGCAGCAACTCTATCAGTTTCAACAGAAGCAATTCTACCAGTTTCAACAGAAGCAACTCTACCAGTTTCAACAGAAGGGACTCTCCCAGTTTCAACAGAAGCAATTCTACCAGTTTCAACAGAAGGGACTCTCCCAGTTTCAACAGAAGCAATTCTACCAGTTTCAACAGAAGGGACTCTCCCAGTTTCAACAGAAGCAATTCTACCAGTTTCAACAGAAGCAACTCTACCAGTTTCAACAGAAGCAATTCTACCAGTTTCAACAGAAGGGACTCTCCCAGTTTCAACAGAAGCAATTCTACCAGTTTCAACAGAAGCAACTCTACCAGTTTCAACAGAAGCAATTCTACCAGTTTCAACAGAAGGGACTCTCCCAGTTTCAACAAAAGCAACTCTACCAGTTTCAACAGAAGGGACTCTACCAGTTTCAACAGAAACAACTCTACCAGTTTCAACAGAAGGGACTCTCCCAGTTTCAACAGAAGCAATTCTACCAGTTTCAACAGAAGGGACTCTCCCAGTTTCAACAGAAGCAATTCTACCAGTTTCAACAGAAGCAACTCTACCAGTTTCAAATGTGCCTCCCTTCTCACTGAGGATCAACTCTTTAAGGAAAACAAAACTGCTTAAATAAATGCAAATTCTTTCCTTTATGAGTAGACCCCATACAAAGTTCTGAAAGTTTTTCTTTCCTTTATGAGTAGACCCCATACAAAGTTCTGAAAGTTTTCCCTTTTTCTTTCCTTCATGAATAGACCCCATACAAAGTTCTGAAAGTTTCCCTTTTTCTTTCCTTTATGAGTAGACCCCATACAAAGTTCTGAAAGTTTTCCCTTTTTCTTTCCTTCATGAATAGACCCCATACAAAGTTCTGAAAGTTTTCCCTTTTTCTTTCCTTCATGAGTAGACCCCATACAAAGTTCTGAAAGTTTTCCCTTTTTCTTTCCTTTATGAGTAGACCCCATACAAAGTTCTGAAAGTTTTCCCTTTTTCTTTCCTTCATGAATAGACCCCATACAAAGTTCTGAAAGTTTTCCCTTTTTCTTTCCTTCATGAGTAGACCCCATACAAAGTTCTGAAAGTTTTCCCTTTTTCTTTCCTTTATGAGTAGACCCCATACAAAGTTCTGAAAGTTTTCCCTGTTTCTTTCATTTATGAGTAGACCCCATACAAAGTTCTGAAAGTTTTCCCCTTTTTCTTTCCTTTATTAGTAGATCCCATACAAAGTTCTGAAAGTTTTCCCTGTTTCTTTCCTTTATGAGTAGACCCCATACAAAGTTCTGAAAGTTTTCCCTTTTTTAAAACACGGAGGTGATACTACTTACCTTAAGTATGATGATGCTCAGACTGAACTCAATATAAGGAGAAAGAAACTACATGTGTAAAAAAAAATAAATACAACAGAAACCAGCTTTGGCAACACTGATGCCTAACCATTTTTTACTCTCATGCAATACTAGCAGGTCTTTTTGACTATCACACTAGCCAGTCTATTTTTTACTCTCATGCAGTACTAGCAAGTCTTTATTTACTATCAAGCAGTACTAGCTAGTCTATTCTACTCTCAAGCATTGCTTGCTAGTCTTTTCAACTCTCAAGCAGAACTAGCGAGTCTTTTTTTACTCTCATGCAGTACTAGCTAGTCTTTTTTACTCTCAAGCAGTACTAGCGAGTCTTTTTTTACTCTCATGCAGTACTAGCTAGTCTTTTTTACTCTCAAGCAGTACTAGCGAGTCTTTTTTTACTCTCATGCAGTACTAGCTAGTCTTTTTTACTCTCAAGCAGTACTAGCTAGCCTTTTTTTACTCTCAAGCAGTACTAGCGAGTCTTTTTTACTCTCAAGCAGTACTAGCTAGTCTTCTTTACTCTCAAGCAGTACTAGCTAGCCTTTTTTGTACTCTCAAGCAGTACTAACTAGTCTTTTTTACTCTCATGCAGTACTAGCTAGTCTTTTTACTCTCATGCAGTACTAGCTAGTCTTTTTTTTACTCTCAAGCAGTACTAGCTAGTCTTTTTTTACTCTCATGCAGTACTAGCTAGTCTTTTTTACTCTCAAGCAGTACTAGCTAGTCTATTCTACTCTCAAGCATTGCTTGCTAGTCTTTTCAACTCTCAAGCAGTACTAGCGAGTCTTTTTTTACTCTCATGCAGTACTAGCTAGTCTTTTTTACTCTCAAGCAGTACTAGCGAGTCTTTTTTTACTCTCATGCAGTACTAGCTAGTCTTTTTTACTCTCAAGCAGTACTAGCTAGTCTTTTTTACTCTCATGCAGTACTAGCTAGTCTTTTTTACTCTCAAGCAGTACTAGCTAGTCTATTCTACTCTCAAGCATTGCTTGCTAGTCTTTTCAACTCTCAAGCAGTACTAGCGAGTCTTTTTTTACTCTCATGCAGAACTAGCGAGCCTTTTTTACTCTCATGCAGTACTAGCTAGTCTTTTTTACTCTCATGCAGAACTAGCGAGTCTTTTTTTACTCTCATGCAGTACTAGCTAGTCTTTTTTACTCTCAAGCAGTACTAGCGAGTCTTTTTTTACTCTCATGCAGTACTAGCTAGTCTTTTTTACTCTCAAGCAGTACTAGCTAGTCTTTTTTACTCTCATGCAGTACTAGCTAGTCTTTTTTACTCTCAAGCAGTACTAGCTAGCCTTTTTTTACTCTCAAGCAGTACTAACTAGTCTTTTTTACTCTCATGCAGTACTAGCTAGTCTTTTTTTTACTCTCAAGCAGTACTAACTAGTCTTTTTTACTCTCATGCAGTACTAGCTAGTCTTTTTTTACTCTCAAGCAGTACCAGCTAGTCTTTTTTTACTCTCAAGCAGTACTAGCTAGTCTTTTTTACTCTCATGCAGTACTAGCTAGTCTTTTTTACTCTCAAGCAGTACTAGCTAGTCTTTTTTTTACTCTCATGCAGTACTAACTAGTCTTTTTTTACTCTCAAGCAGTACTAGCTAATCTATTTTACTCTCAAGCAGTACTAGCTAGTCTTTTTTTACTCTCAAGCAGTACTAGCTAATCTATTTTACTCTCAAGCAGTACTAGCTAGTCTTTTTTACTCTCAAGCAGTACTAGCTAGTCTTTTTTACTCTCATGCAGCACTAGCTAATCTTTTTTTACTCTCAAGCAGTACTAGCAAGTCTTTTTTATAGTCTCAAGCAGTACTAGCAAGAATTTTTATACTCTCAAGCAGTACTAGCAAGAATTTTTATACTCTCATGCAGTACTAGCAAGAATTGTTATACTCTCATGCAGTACTAGCAAGAATTTTTATACTCTCATGCAGTACTAGCTAGTCTTTTTTTACTCTCATGCAGAACTGGCTAGTCTTTTTTTACTCTCAAGCAGTACTAGCGTGTGTTTTTTACTCTCAAGCAGTACTAGCTAGTCTTCTTTACTCTCATGCAGTACTAGCAAGAATTTTTATACTCTCATGCAGTACTGGCTAGTCTTTTTTTTACTCTCAAGCAGTACTAGCTAGTCTTTTTTACTCTCAAGCAGTACTAGCAAGAATTTTTATACTCTCAAGCAGTACTAGCAAGAATTTTTATACTCTCATGCAGTACTATCAAGTCTTTTTTTTACTCTCATGCAGTACTAGCAAGAATTTTTATACTCTCAAGCAGTACTAGCAAGTCTTTTTTTTACTCTCAAGCAGTACTAGCAAGAATTTTTATACTTTCATGCAGTACTAGCAAGAATTTTTATACTTGCATGCAGTACTAGCAAGAATCTTTATACTCTCATGCAGTACTAGCAAGAATTTTTATACTTTCATGCAGTACTAGCAAGAATTTTTATACTCTCATGCAGTACTAGCAAGAATTTTTATACTTTCATGCAGTACTAGCAAGAATTTTTATACTTTCATGCAGTACTAGCAAGAATTTTTATACTCTCATGTAGTACTAGCAAGAATTTTTTTACTCTCATGCAGTACTAGCAAGAATTTTTATACTTTCATTCAGTACTAGCAAGAATTTTTTTACTCTCATGTAGTACTAGCAAGAATTTTTTTACTCTCATGCAGTACTTGCAAGTCTTGTTTTTACTCTCATGCAGTACTAGCAAGAATTTTTATACACTGGAGCGCCGTTATAACGCTGGTGTCGGGAGACATAAAATCGAACCGCGTTATAAGTGATCACGCGTAATAACGATCGTCTAGGAAATACCCCACCCACTGATGAAAAACCCAATGTTTACATGTTCGTTGCGCTTATTTAGCCCTAGCGAGGTAGATAGAAAAGTTTACTGCTTACCTGACACAACGAAAGTCATAGCTGAAGTAGCCTTTCAGTCCCTATGTTCTAACTTATTGTGAAAAATGCGCTGTAAACTGGTTGAAAACCATTTACAAAGCGAAAGTACAACCGTAACACATCGGCCAATTCCGTATCCTGAATTTTAACGTATATCGCTGAGGATGTCCAATTGAGCGAAATAGACTTGTTCGAGTTAATTCCCTTGTATATATATTTGCAAAAAGGTACCTGCAGACGAATAAAATATACTTATATGCGCGAGTACTGACGTCGCCTAAAAACTCTAATCAGCCTACAGATAACCAAATCGGGTTTAAGCTTTTTTTTTTTTTTTTGTTTTATAAAATTCTTTTATGATGTTTTCTTTGGAAGTAATCAGTGACTGATACTCACAGCCTTTTTCCCGAGCGTCGGCTTGTGTATTGTGTATATGAGGTGACCTTCGCTGTTGGCCAAATTGGTGACACGTGATATGCGCTAATACAAACAAAGACCAATGCTGAGAATTGAAATATGATGATGATCACACCTTGGCAAGATAACCGACGCTTTGATTGTCTGTGATAGCTTTTGACACGCTGTTGATTAAAATTATGTAAACAACCCAATTAACTTTTTAATGGTTGTATTGTCGTAAACACCGATGGAAACGGCCGAAAAATCTGCTATCTGTTGAAAAATAATGGGCGACACAGGACAACCGCGTTATATCGATTTCCGCGATATATCGGTCCGCGGTATAACGGCGCTCCAGTGTACTCTCAAGCAGTACTAGCAAGTTTTGTTTTTACTCTCATGCAGTACTAGCAAGAATTTTTATACTCTCATGTAGTACTAGCAAGAATTTTTATACTCTCATGTAGTATTAGCAAGAATTTTTATACTCTCATGCAGTACTAGCAAGAATTTTTATACTTTCATGCAGTACGAGCAAGAACTTTTATACTCTCATGCAGTACTAGCAAGTCTTTTTTTACTCTCATGCAGTACTAGCAAGAATTTTTATACTCTGAAGCAGTACTAGCAAGAATTTTTATACTCTCATGCAGTACTAGCAAGAATTTTTATACCATCATGCAGTACTAGCATGAATTTTTATACTCTCATGCAGTACTAGCAAGAATTTTTATACTCTCATGTAGTATTAGCAAGAATTTTTATACCATCATGCAGTACTAGCAAGAATTTTTATACTCTCAAGTAGTATTAATAGCATGCTGTGTACATGCTATTAGAGAATTGACCCCGACCGACCCGACTTACTGCTATATATACTCCGGTTACTCGGGGTATCGATTTCACATGTGTTTCTAATGAAACTGGTCGTATAATCCTCCGGTATACCAATAAATGATACAGAATTATGCAATTTCGCAGCAGTGCCCCAGGTGGTGAAGATAACGCGGTTAACCGATTTTCTCTAGTTAAAAGTAAAACATAAATATCCCGCATCCTAATCTTGATATAAACTAGAAAATCGAAATCCTAGTTAAAAGTTATGTTGTTTAGGCGTTTTGAACGGATTTCTACGTTAAAATTTAAGCGTTTTGTAATATAACAATTTTGTAATGGCACGGGAACCAGCGAAACAGAATTCGCTGTTTTACAGCCTTTATAAAAAAATAGTTCCAGTTGTATTTCAAACTTATTTTCGTTTGATATTTCAAAATATGTCTTCAAACACACTGACTGTATTTAGAATAAAAGTAGACAAAACTTTATCATTGGATTTGCGATTTTCTAGAGTATCTTATAAGAGCGTTCTTTAATCGGCGCACTAATACCGTGCATCAGGTTTCAGTATCACCGCTGATAAAAATACTGTATGCTTGAATTACCTGTATTATAAACCGGGAACCTGATTTAATGGCAAAAGTAGTTCACAGAGCATGTTTAGCTGATACCTGCAGTGTCCAGGTAATTAGGGGATGGCTAAAACATCTGGTCTGTTATCAGTTAGGCATGAATTTTAGGTTATTTTTCTCTAAGAGGATGTACACATCATGGCAAGAACTTTTATACCATCTAGCAGTACTAGCAAGAATTTTTATACTCTCTTGTAGTACTAGCAAGAATTTTTATACTCTCTTGTAGTACTAGCATGAATTTTTATACTCTCAAGTAGTACTAGCAAGAATTTTTATACTCTCAAGTAGTATTAGCAAGAATTTTTATACTCTCAAGTAGTACTAGCAAGAATTTTTATGCTCTCATGTAGTACTAGCAAGAATTTTTATACTCTCAAGTAGTAATAGCAAGAATTTTTATACTCTCAAGTAGTACTAGCAAGAATTTTTATACTCTCAAGTAGTACTAGCAAGAATTTTTATACTCTCAAGTAGTAATAGCAAGAATTTTTATACTCTCAAGTAGTAATAGCAAGAATTTTTATACTCTCAAGTAGTACTAGCAAGAATTTTTATACTCTCAAGTAGTACTAGCAACTCTTATTGTTACTCTCAAGCAGTACTAGCAATTTTATTACTCTCATACAGTTCTAGCAAGTCTTGTTTTTACTCTCAAGCAGTACTAGCATGAATTTTTTTACTCTCAAGCAGTACTAACAAGTCCATGCAGAGAAGAAAATGCTGCTAAAACTGTAATATTAAAATACTAGTTACCTTCACTGTTGTGGTTTTCTGTGTGCGTTCACTAACTTTTTCAAGAAGTCCTTTTAACTGTGTTTCATTGAGCTGAAACAAATAACAGACTTGTCTTTAAAAACTCCAAATGATGTTGTTGTTTATTGCCAATTTTTGTTTAATTGACCTAGCATTATGCTAAAGGACCTCTGACGGTTGTAATGTTAATTTGCCTATAAAATCAGTCAAAATTAAATTTTTGATATACCCAAGAATTTCTATTGAAATTTGTTGTTCTCAACTTCCCCTAACTGACTATGAATTTAATTTCTGATTTTTTAGCAGATAGACTTCAATTTTTGGTGGAAATGGCCAAATTCTATCATTAAACGTAATGGAAACAGGAAAAGTTTTTTAAAGATACTTTTCCCCCCGTGCCTCAGCTAGCCACTTCGCATGTATGTGTGTACTATCATTATACACATTATATAAGAGTGGTTGCTGAGGCACGGGGGGAAACGATAGTCTACAGCTGAAAAACTGAAAAAGTGGGTGGGGTACTTACACCCTTTATATCTATAAATAGGCTTAAGTCCTTATTATTGAAAAGATATTGCTTAATATCAGTAACAGTAGTGTGTATGTCAGTTTAAGCATAGTTATCAATTAAAATTTCGATATATTAGAAAACAATAAAAATGGACTAGTTTTCAGAGACTGAAAAAATCACGTGCCCCTCTTGATAAAATCGGTTTAAGTTTAATAGTCAAGAGGCATGCTAATTTTTCAAAATTACTCTTAAAATGTCTTTACAGTACACAAGTCTACTTATTAATGCCAAATATTTCAATTTTTTCTGCCCAAGGAAGGTGCAATAATTTGTCGAAAAATAGGCAAATTTGCATTGATTCTGTCAGAGGTCCTTCACATCAAACCTTTACACACACAGTGGCTGCTGTATCCCTGTCTCCACTACAGGATTTAAATCACATGAAAAATAAATTGACCCAGAGAAAATTTTGCATACAGTGAACATCTATGACTGAAATATACATGTAGTTCCAGCCTCCTGCCTCCCATAGCTTTTTTACCTCCCTTTTATGCAAAATTTTTGCACTGCACTAAATCCCAGCTAAAAATCTCTTGAAAGAAAGGTAGGGTCTGACTATCTTGCAAAGCCAATGACCTTGGTCAAAGAACTGAGGGGTAGGGGTGGGTGGGGTGGATGCATGTGAATGTGTGTGTGTGGGGGTGGGATATATCAAAATCCTGAACCATTATCTAACATCAGTCCGAGTATTAGTATCAACTGACTCCATTGTGGCACTGACCTTGACATCAAGGTCACTGACAGGGGTGGGGTGGTATCCTGTAAAACTTTGGACCAATATCTAAGTACAGTGCAAGTATCAAAACAATCCATCCATGGGTTACAGAGATATAGGCCTCTAAAAACTTTAACCAAAACATCCAATCAGGACGCCAGGGTGACAACAATAGTTCTTCCCGAACTTTCGTTCAGGCGAGCTAAAAACTGCTGAAACAGCTTATCTTTATTTTCTGAGGTGTACATATTCACAAATTTTCAAGGACCTCATTCAAAGATTGATAAAAAGCCAAAGGCCAAGGGTCACCTGACGTTTAAAATGTTACACAAACTTAAGCCTTTTGCTCAGTTTCACAGTAAATGTATGATATTGTGTATTACAGAACCTGGTTGGAAACTAACAGATGAAGCATAACTAAATGCATGTACAGATACCCAATACTGGCTCTCTATGAAGTTGTAAAATACTTAAGTTTAGAAAGGGGCATAATTCTGTGTGAAATATATTAATATTCCATAAGATTTATCAGGTGACAAACTCTAGGCCCTTACAGAATGCCCAAAATATCAAGACTGCATACCCAATAAGAAACTAACACGGTGCGTAGCTCTCCTACTTCATATGTGTTAGAAAATGAGCATTGCATTATGAGAATTCAGCCTCCTATATATAAACACTCCTAGAACTTCTCTTCTGCCTTTACGAGAATATATATTGTCTACAAAAGGGGGATAACTTGGTCATTAATCACTCTAGCTTATCCTAAGCATAATTAGAATAATCAACATACCAAATACTAAAAGCATACTAAAAATCAGCTCTCTCCAACATATGGTTCAAAAGGTAGGAAAATGCCAAAAAGGACAAAGGACCATAACTTTGTCAAAAATATGACAACTGAAAACCCAAAATCACATGCACATCTTCAGATCATGGTGAAAGATTCTGCGCAGTTTTATATTAATTTGATCAAAGATGTGGCAGGAACTGCGGGGTCAAGGTCAGCATCAGCAAGGGCTATAACTCCATCAACGATGGCCAAAACAAAGTTCTAAAACCACATGCACATCTTTGTATCATAAGAAGACAATCAACAAAATATCAAATCAATCGGATGAAATATTTAAGAGGAGTTGGGGGGACAAGATTTTGAATGGACGGAATAACAGATGGATGGACAGACAGATGAATGTGTCATTTCTATAGCCCACCTATGCCTATGCTGGGTGACAAATACCTTTTGGACAGACAAACAGACAAACAACTTCAAAACAGTATACCCCTTCAAACACAGTTTGCAGCTGGGCATAACAAAACAATGCTTCTAACAAGCAAATTCGTTGAAATTATATCGCAGACCAAAGTGACTGATTTGTTTACAATTAATTTCAAGGCAATTATAATGATGCCACCATCCATCAATGACCATTTGAATAAGTAGCTTTTAAAGAAACAAATGTCAACAGGACAAGTGGTCTAATTAGATTAAAATGAAATGTAACATTACGTTACTCATAAAAATTGACGATCAAAACAGCACAACCCACATCAGGTAATACATTAGCTGCCTCACAGAGACATGTTATTTTACCTTTCCCTGAATCTGGCCTGATTGTGCCATCTGTATCAACATAGATTCTACCATCTTAGCTTTCTCTGGCTTGGCCACAGCTATTGTGTTCACTGAAATACATAACAGTTAGAGATAGTCTGTTGTGATTGCATTCACTGAAATACATAAAGTTAAAAATAGTTTGTTGTGATTGCATTCACTGAAATACATAAAGTTACAGATCTATAGTTTGTTGTGACTGTGTTCAATGAAATACATAACAGAGATAATTTGTTGACTCTGAGTTCACTGAAATATATAAGAGATTGTAGTAATAGTGTGTACTGATATATTGTACATACCCAATAATGAGATAATTTACTGTTATTGTGGTCTACTGCTATGTATTTCAGTGCCCACCATGCCAGCAAGTATCTAACTGATGTGTTTCATTGTGGTGTTTTGATCACTGAAATAAGTTATGAACTTTCACATGTGACACAAACTGCAGCCTCTTGTCAACTCTTGTTAGATGCATATAATTTCACTGAATGGTCAAAACTAACTAGAGGTGGCAGTAAGCATGGCTTACTAAATACCTCCTGCGTTTAACAGTTAGGCATGCAGCTTTGTCATTTAAGTTTTACATTTACACAGCATACATGTTACGACAACTACAAGTGCACATCTATAAACCAGTATCTGTTCACATATTTAATATCAGTCAAACGGTTTAGGAGAAGTAGCGACAACAAACTCTGTTTTCCAAGACTACAAAGGGGCACAACAAAGCTGGAAAACCCTTTTGAGAAAAACAGAGCAATATGTGCCAACCCTTTCTTCTACTGTATCTGTGCACCAAATCTGAATAAAATGGAAGTGAAAATGGCATAAAAAACTTCAAACTAGGGCAAAACATATAAAAAAGGGGCATAACTCATGCAAAAAGGGTTAATGTGCATCTTCATACCAATATGTGTTTGCATACTTAATTTCAAGAGAATCCGTCAAATGGTGTTGGAGTAGTAGGGATAACAAACTTTCCTACGAAAACTACAAAGGGACATAACTCAGCAGGAAAACCTTTCCAGAAAAACTGAACAATATGCATCAGCTCTTTCCATATGCTGCATCTAGTAACCCAGTTTGAACTAGAAAATGTGTTTATGAAACACTATGCCCCCAACTGTATCCTTGCCTCTAAGGAAGGGTCATCCCATAATGTTTAGGTCAGAAAGGGGTTTTAATCCATTCATCTACATCTTAGCCTGTAACTGTATGTTCATATATCATATGGTTCTTGACTGTAACGGTACCTTTGTACCATAGGCTTAAAATGCACTATGTCAAAAAAGGGGCATAACTCAGTAAAAAATTCACCAATGTATTTCAAAAGTTAATCAGGTCATCTACACCTTAGGCAATGTCTTCCTGCAAAAAAACACGATCCTAGCATCAGGGGTTCTTGAGATATTTTGTTCACAAGGTTCCATAGGCTTACAATGCACGAAGTCGAAAAAGGGGCATAACTCGGTCAAAAATTCACAAATGCGTTTCAAAAGTTAATCAGGTCATCTACATCTTAGACAATACCTTCCTGCAAAAAAACATGATCCTAGCATCAGGGGTTCTTGAGATATTTTGTTCACAAGGTTCTATAGGCTTATAATGCACTAAGTCGTAAAAGGGGCATAACTCGGTCAAAAATTCACAAATGTATTTCAAAAGTTAATCAGGTCATCTACACCTTGTGCAATGTTATCCTGCAAAAAATCATGATCCTAGCATCAGGGGTTCTTGAGATATTTTGTTCACAAGGTTCCATAGGCTTACAATGCACTAAGTCGAAAAAGGGGCATAACTCGGTCAAAAATTCACAAATTTTCTTCAAAAGTTAATCAGGTCATCTACACTTTGTGCAATGTTATCCTGCAAAAAAATCATGATCATAGCATCAGGGGTTCTTGAGATATTTTGTTCACAAGGTTCCATAGACTAAGTCCAAAAAGGGGCATAACTCTGGAAATACCTGACCGACGGGAAAAATAAAAAATACGGGTCCACTTATTTTTCATGTACATGCCACATAAAAAATTTCAAGATCCTAGCATGAGCAGTTCCTGAGTTTCCGAGCTGCCAAAAAGCGTTACGGACAGACGGACGGACAGACGGACAGACAGACGGACGGACAGGCCCAAACCAATATGCCCCCTCAACTTCTCCGAAGTTGGGGGCATAATAAAATGGAAGCAAAAAAGGCAAAAACCCTATAAAATAGGGCAAAAATATCAAAAAGGGGCATAACTCAGGCAAAAAGGGGCAGAATTTAAAATCAAAACTAATGCACATCTTCATACCAATATCTGTTCACATACTTAATTTCAAGAAAATCCGTCAAACCATCTAGGAGGAGTTGCGATAACAAATTTATTTCACGAAAAATACAAAGGGGCATAACTCCGCAATAAAAACCTTCCAGGAAAAAATGAAAAGTACGTATCCACTATTTTCTTACGCTGCATCCATGGACAAAATTTGAAACAAATTGGAGCAAATTTAATGCAAGAACCCTATAAAATAGGGCCAAAAATATCAAAAAGGGGCATAACTCAGGCAAAAAGGGGCAAAATTTAAAATCAAAACCCTAAACCATAACTCCGCAATAAAAACCTTCCAGGAAAAAATGAAAAGTACGTATCCACTATTTTCTTATGCTGCATCCATGGACATAATTTGAAACAAATCGGAGCAAATTTAATGCGCTGCGGACGGAACAACGTCAAAACAGTATACCCCCCCCCCCCCCCCCCCCCCCCCCCCCACACACAAACTGGGTATAAAAATTCTAAAGTATCTGGTAATAGTCAACAACAGTATCAGTGGTAACCCTAACTTGTCAATAATTGTGTAGCCAAAACTCTACAGTCTATCGCCTTGCCTTGAACTTCATAGTTGGGTCACAGAACTTCTCACATGCATGCACTACCAACATATTTTATATAAACTAAAGCTATCTATGCAGTAAATCTTTTCAGAAACTTAAATTATTTTTGGAACAGGGTCCAGAACCGAGTCAGTTTCGATGTGAACTATTCTTAACCCCATTTTTAAGGTCACAGGAGGACTCAGAATATTAAAAGAATGGCTTCTCTGCACCCTTTCTCCTGACTGCAATGTTAGATTTGTACCAAACTAGCGCAAACCATATGCCATAGACGTTGTTAAACTTTTTAATATGACCTTCATCTTATCTTCAAGGTTACAGGAGGGCTTTCGATGTTGGAACTTTGCTTCCTAAGACAATTTCTCTAGTGCCAGATGGTGGAATTTCACATACTGGCAAGAACATGTATCACTCTGGCAAGCCTCAGACCATAACTAGAATTGTTTTCCTACGAAAAAACAGATGGCTCCCCCCTTTTTGATGTCAAAAGGATCAGTCATTAAGACGCCAAGGGAACTAGAAAATGTGTTTATGAAACACTATGCCCCCAACCATATGCTTGTCTCTAGAGAAGGTTCATCCAATAATGCTTGTACCTTTGTACCATAGGCTTACAATGCACTAAGTCGAAAAAGGGGCTTAACTCAGTCAAAAATTTACGAATTGTTTTCGAAAGTTAATCAGGTCATCTACACCTTGGGCAATATCAACCTGCAAAAATCATGATCCTAGCATCAGGGGTTCTCCAGATATTTTGTTCACAAGCTTCCATAGGCAAATAATGCACTAAGTTGAAAAAGGGGCATAACTCAATCCAAAATTTACAAATTATTTTCAAAAGTTAATCAGGTCATCTACACCATAGGCAGTATCTTCCTGCATAAAATCATGCTCCTAGCATCAGGTGTTCTTGAGATATTTTGTTCACAAGGTTCCATAGGCTTACAATGCACTAAGTCGAAAAAGGGGCATAACTCAATCAAAAATTCATGATTTCTTTTCAAAAGTTAATCAGGTCATCTACACCACAGGCAGTATCTTCCTGCAAAAAATCATACTCCTAACATCAGGGGTTCTTGAGATATTTTGTTCACAAGGTTCCATAGGCTTACAATGCACTAAGTCGTAAAAGGGGCATAACTCGGTCAAAAATTCACGTATTTGTTTCAAAAGTTAATCAGGTCATCTACACCTTGGGCATTCTCATCCTGCAAAACCTCATGATCCTAGCATCAGGGGTTCTTGAGATATTTTGTTCACAAGTTTCCACAGGCTAAGTCGAAAAGGGGGCATAACTCTGGAAATACATGACCGACGGAAAGATAAAAAAATACGGGTCTGCTTATTTTCCATACTGATCATGTGTATAAAGTTTCAAGTTCCTAGCTCTTATTATTCTTGACTATATGTAAGGGTACCTTTGTACCATAGGCTTACAATGCACTAAGTCGAAAAAGGGGAATAACTTGATCAAAAATTCACGAATTTTTTTCAAAAGTTAATCAGGTCATCTACACCACAGGCAATATCTTCCTGCAAAAAATCATGCTCCTAGCTTCAGGGGTTCTTGAGATATTTTGTTCACAAGGTTCCATAGGCTTATAATGCACTAAGTCGAAAAGGGGCATAACTCGGTCAAAAATTGGCGAATTTTTTTCAAAAGTTAATCAGGTCATCTACACCTTGGGCAATGTCATCCTGCAAAATATCATGATCCTAGCATCAGGGGTTCTTGAGATATTTTGTTCACAAGCTTCCATAGACTAAGTCGAAAAAGGGGCATAACTCTGGAAATACCTGACCCGCCGAAAAAATAAAAAATACGGGTCTGCTTATTTTTCATGTATATATCACATATAAAATTTCAAGATCCTAGCATAAGCGGTTCTTGAGTTTCCCAGCTGCCAAAAAGCATTACGGACAGACGGACGGACAGACGGACAGACAGACGGACAGACGGACGGACAGGCCCAAACCAATATGCCCCCTCAACTTCTCCGAAGTTGGGGGCATAAAAACAATATGTTTCCCTACCCTGAAGCAGGGATTCATAATAAGTAAAAAGTATAAATGCAAGAGTTATAGTTGTTATGCTCTGCATGTCATGTAATGTTGACTGATATTCATATTTAGTTTTTGTCAAAAAATATAAATGCAAGAGTTACAGTGCTCTGCACGTCGTCTATTTATATGTTGACTGATATTTGTATGAAGTTTCATGAATATAGCTTAAACGGTTTTCAAGTTATAGAGCTTAGACGATTGAGACACGATTTTGTGAATGACAAAGTTCCAAGGGAAATAACTCAAATAGTATAAATGCTGTGCTCTGCAGGTTGTCTAGTGTTGACTGACATTTGTATGAAGTTTCGTGAATATAGCTTGTCAGGTTTTCAAGTAATAAAGCGATTGAGACACGATTTTGTGACTGACAAAGGTCCAAGGGAAATAACTCAAGAAGTATAAATGCAAGAGTTATGGTTCTTGCACTATGCAATTCTTCTAATGTTGATTGATATTTGTATGAAGTTTCGTGAATATAGCTTGAATGGTTTTCAAGTTATAGAGCAGACACAACTGAGACACGATTTTGTGACTGACAAAGTTCTAACGGAAATAACTCAAATAGTATAAACGCTAAAATTATGGTTCTTGCATTCTGCACGTCGTCTGATGTTGATTGATATTTGTATGAACTTTCATGAATATAGCTTGAATGGTTTTAAAGTTATAAACGGACTCGACTGAGACGCAATTTTGTGATGGACAAAGTTCCAAAGAAATAACTCAAAAAGTATAAACGCCAGAGTGCATTCTGCACGTCGTCTGATGTTGACTGATATTTGTATGAACTTTCATGAATATAGCTTGAATGGTTTTAAAGTTATAGACAGACTCGACTGAGACGCAATTTTGTGATGGACAAAGTTCCAAGGAAAATTACTCAAAAAGTATCAATGCCAGAGTTACCATTTGTGCACTCTGCACATCGCCTCATGTTGATTGATATTTGTATGAAGTTTCGTGAATAAAGCTTGAGCAGTTTTCAAGTTACAGAGCGGACACAATTGAAACACAATTTTGTGATGGACTAAGTTCCAAGGGAAATAACTCAAAAAGTATAAATGGATGAGTTACCATTCTTGCACTCTGCACGTCGTCTCATGTTGATTGATATTTATATGAAGTTTCGCGAATATAGCTTGAGCAGTTTTCAAGTTATAGAACGGACACGATTGAAACACAATTTTGTGATGGACTAAGTTCCAAGGGAAATAACTCAAAAGTATAAATGCCAGAGTTACCATTCTTGCACTCTGCACGTCGTCTCATGTTGATTGATATTTATATGAAGTTTCGCGAATATAGCTTGAGTGGTTTTCAAGTTATAGAACGGACACGATTGAAACACAATTTTGTGATGGACTAAGTTCCAAGGAAAATTACTCAAAAAGTATAAATGCCAGAGTTACCATTCTTGCACTCTGCACGTCATCTCATATTGATTGATATTTATATGAAATTTCGCGAATATAGCTTGAGCGGTTTTCAAGTTATAGAACGGACACGATTGAAACACAATTTTGTGATGGACTAAGTTCCAAGGGAAATAACTCAAAAAGTATAAATGCCAGAGTTACCATTCTTGCACTCTGCACGTCGTCTCATGTTGATTGATATTTATATGAAGTTTCGCGGATATAGCTTGAGTGGTTTTCAAGTTATAGAACGGACACGATTTGTGACAGACAGACGGACAGATGGACAGACAGATGGACGGACAGATGGACAGACGGACGGACAGACGCCCGAGCAAAAACAATATGTCTCCCGACCCTGAAGGGGGGAGACATAATGGGTTATGAGGACTTCAACTACATGTCAAGGTCACAGGCAGATTTCTCCTTAAATGAAAAAAAAACCTTTTGAGTCATTGGATGGACTTCTACCAAACCTCAGATATTTTTCTGACAAACCAAAATCTTAGAGGTAGGTGAACTTGATACTATTTTCAAGGTGGAATGAGGATTTTCCTTAAAAATGAAGATACAGTCTCTAAAACCAATGAACTGATTTTCACCAAACATGGATGTAAACTGTTTGCAAGCAAAGCTGTTATTAAATGCTGGTGCCTTTCACCTCCTTTAACAAGTCACTGGAGAACTTTAATATAAGAGTTCCTTAAGTCAGCTCTTTAGGCTTTCAGTACTTAAAGAATCTGACAGTGCTGGAGAGTGTACTTTCTCTATAGCCTGCTGTCTATGTCTCAAGAACATGACAGTGCTGGAGAGTGTACTTTCTCTATAGCCTGCTGTCTATGTCTCTCAAGAACATGACAGCGCTGGAGAGTGTACTTTCTCTATAGCCTGCTGTCAATGTCTCTCAACAACATGACAGCGCTGGAGAGTGTACTTTCTCTATAGCCTGCTGTCAATGTCTCTCAACAACATGACAGCGCTGGAGAGTGTACTTTCTCTATAGCCTGCTGTCTTTGTCTCAATAACATGAAAGCGCTGGAGAGTGTACTTTCTCTATAGCCTGCTGTCAATGTCTCAAGAACATGACAGTGCTGGAGAGTGTACTTTCTCTTTAGCCTGCTGTCAATGTCTCAAGAACATGACAGTGCTGGAGAGTGTACTTTCTCTATAGCCTGCTGTCAATGTCTCAAGAACATGACAGTGCTGGAGAGTGTACTTTCTCTCATAGCCTGCTGTCTATGTCTCAATAACATGACAGTGCTGGAGAGTGTACTTTCTCTATAGCCTGCTGTCTATGTCTCAAGAACATGACAGTGCTGGAGAGTGTACTTTCTCTTTAGCCTGCTGTTTATGTCTCAAGAACATGACAGTGCTGGAGAGTGTACTTTCTCTATAGCCTGCTGTCTATGCCTCAAGAACATGACAGTGCTGGAGAGTGTACTTTCTCTATAGCATGCTGTCTATGTCTCAAGAACATGACAGTGCTGGAGAGTGTACTTTCTCTATAGCCTGCTGTCAATGTCTCAAGAACATGACAATGCTGGAGAGTATACTTTCTCTATAGCCTGCTGTCTATGTCTCTCAAGAACATGACAGTGCTGGAGAGTGTACTTTCTCTATAGCCTGCTGTCTATGTCTCAAGAACATGACAGTGCTCGAGAGTGTACTTTCTCTATAGCCTGCTGTCTATGTCTCAATAACATGAGAGTGCTGGAGAGTGTACTTTTTCTATAGCCTGCTGTCTATGTCTCAATAACATGACAGTGCTGGAGAGTGTACTTTCTCTATAGCCTGCTGTCAATGTCTCAAGAACATGACAATGCTGGAGTGTACTTTCTCTATAGCCTGCTGTCTATGTCTCAAGAACATGACAGTGCTGGAGTGTGAACTTTCTCTATAGCCTGCTGTCTATGTCTCTCAAGAACATGACAGCGCTGGAGAGTGTACTTTCTCTATAGCCTGCTGTCTATGTCTCAAGAGCATGACAGTGCTGGAGAGTGTACTTTTTCTATAGCCTGCTGTCTATGTCTCAATAACATGACAGTGCTGGAGAGTGTACTTTCTCTATAGCCTGCTGTCAATGTCTCAAGAACCTGACAGTGCTGGAGAGTGTACTTTCTCTCATAGCTTGCTGTCAATGTCTTAAGTGTCAGTAGATTCCCTTCAATACTACTACAGAGAAGCTCTGATACATATGTTTGCAAACAAGTACAAACAAAAATAATTCCATACAGCTTATACAAAGAGGGGGTCCTCATAATGGCCATTTTCTGGTTACAAATGGATTTTCACCAAACCTCTGTAAGTGTTGGCTTTCATATACTGAAATACTGATCTCATCGAAAGCGCATTTTGACTGGAGCGCTGTGTCAAAGTAGGTGGGGTACTTCCACCCCATACCTTACCATGTATCATTTTTTTCAATTATCTCAATATGCAATAATGACAGATTTACCATTATGATTTGAAATAATACAGGCATATATGCTAATTATTTGGGTTATATAACTTACCATTGTTTGCTTATTCAATACCAGTAGATGAGCTTATAAGTGGTAACAGGAATTTTACATATTTTTGCTTCTTCAACTTTACGAAAAACCACAAGTTTTTTTTATTTGTCCAGATATATACAGGAAATTTTGTTATTATATTGACATGATAGTATGCATTGCAGAATTATGAGAAAACTATCCACGGCTCATCAAAACCTGAATTATCTGCCCTTGATCAAAGGAAATATAAGTAATTAAATTTAAAATACACATCGAAATTCCACACTGCTAGGTAAATTTTTGATGAAACTTTTGCTCATGTTTCTAATATTATACTGATTGCTGAGCTTTCAATTCCATATAGTGCCCGTGATATCACACAAGAACTGTAACTGGACAGCAGAGCTCATCCTGTTATGAGCTTATATGTGGTAACAGGAATTTTACTTATTTTTACTTCTCCAGCTTTATGAAAAACCACAATTTTTCATTATTTGCCCAGATATATAAAGGAAACTTTGTTATTATAATGCTAAGATAGTGTGCATTGAAGAATTATGAGAAAACTATCTTAGGCATTTCAAAACATAAATTATCTGCCCTTGATTCAAGAAAATATAAGTAATTAAATTGAAAATGTAAGCCCTACAAGGGAGATAATTCATAAACCAAGTAAACTAGAGTTACCATTCTTGGTCCTATTATAAACCCTTGACAATATACACAACACCATTAAGTTGTTTTAAAACATTTTGAATGATTAAGGAGTTACAGAATAAACAGAAAATTTATGCAAAGGCACATAATTCAGGGATTAAGTAAGCCAGAGTTGTGGTTGTTGCTCAGGATACATTGCCTCATTATATACATATTCCTAGGACGTTTCAATACAATAATTCAAATGGTTAAGGAGTTATGGAGTGAATGGGAATAAAACAAGAGGTCCATGATGGACCTAAATCACTCACCTGAGTTATGATGAAATAACATGGAAGATCATCTTTTTGATGATGGTTCAATTGGAGCAGTTTTTCACTTTCTATTCTATATTCTGACAAAGTTTCATTTAGATTGGATCAAACCTGTGCCCTATAGAGTGTACACAATGTTTTTCTAAGATCTGACCAGGCAATGTGGTTTTTGATCAGACATTATTCAGTTTCAAACTTGGCCTACATGTCATGAAGATACACATTCTGACACAGTTTCATGAAGATTCAATCCAAAATAAAGCCACAATTGTGTACAAAAAGTTTTTTTATGATCTGACTTAGTAGCCTACCGATAGTTTTTGACCCGACAATACCCAGTTCCAAACTTGGCATAGATTTCATTAAGACAATCATTCTGACAAAGTTTCATGAATATTGAACCAAAACTGTGCCCTTTAAGTACACAATGTTTTTCTAAGGTCTGACCTAGTGACTTAGTTTTTGATCCAACATGACCCAGTTGCACCCTTGGTCTAGATTTGTTGGAGACAAACATTCTGACATAGTTTCATGAAGATTAGAAAACAACTGTGCCCTCTAGAGCATTCACATGGTTTTTCTAAGACCTGACCAAGTGACCTAGTTTTTGACATGACATGGTCCAGTTTCAAATTTGGTCTAGATTTCATAAAGATAAGCATTCTGACAAATTTTTATGAAGATTGATTTATAACAGTTACTGTGCCCTCTAGAGTTTACACATGGTTTTTCTACGATTTGACCTAGTGACCTAGTTTTTGACCCTACATGACTTAGTTTCAATCTTGGCCTAGATTGTATACGGATAAACATTCTGACAATGTTTCATGAAGATTGGATCATAACTGTGCCCTCTAGAGTGTACACAAGGTTTTTCTAAGATTTGACCTAAAGACCTAGTTTTTCATCCCACATGACCCAGATTCAAACTTGGTCTACATTTCATTAAGATTAACATTCTGACAAAGTTTCATGATGATTTGGTCAAAACTGTGCCCTCTGTGTCATTCTAAGATTTATTTCTATTTTTAGCTCTGGTGGCCATTTTGTTCAACGGAGTGGAACCGTTTTAGCAATTATGGTTCAGGGCCATGAGTAAAACATTTCTGTGAAATTATTTTGAAATTGAGCCATTGGCTTCAGAGGAGATGTCATTTAAAGGTTTTTCTATTTTTAGATTTCTATTTTTAGCTCTGGTGGCCATTTTGTTCAGCGGAGTGGAACCGTTATAGCAATTTTGGTTCAGGGCCATGAGTCAAACATTTCTGTGAATTTTTTTTGAAATCGAGACATTGGCTTTAGAGGAGATGTTGTTTAAAGGTTTTTCTATTTTTAGCTCTGGCGTCCAGTTTGTTCAGCGGAGTGGAACCATTTTAGCAATTTTGGTTCAGGGCTATAACAGAATCATTTGTGTGCAATTATTTTGAAATTGGCTCACTGGTCTAGGAGATGTCGTTTGAAGAAATTGTTGACGGACGGACAGACGGACAACGGATAAATATCGATCACAATAGCTCACCTTGAGCACTTCGTGCTCAGGTGAGCTAATAAAAACTAATCAAAGAGGTTACTCCAAAATTAAGTAAGGGGGAGCAATCATTCATCTGTGTGAAGCATTGTCTTGTAATCATGCAGACCACAATAAAGTTGCATAAAGATATTTCAAACGGTTACCAAGCTATGGTATGCACAAGGTAAGTACACACAAAAATAGCCTAAAAATACTATCAAAGGGAAGTAACTCTTAAATAAAGTAAGTGAAACTTTAAGGTATTCAATAACATTCAATATATCAGTAACTAAAATCCATAAATCCATACATCAAGATTTTAGTTGGAAAATGATATCTTGAATGTGATGTAATTAAGTGGCATATAACAGGATGGGCTCTGATGTTCAGATACAGTTCTTGTGTAATATCATGGGCACCATATGAATTTGAAAGTTCAACGATCAGTGTAATATTAGAAACAAGAGCAAAAGAGTCATCAGAAATATACCTACCAGTGTAGAATTTCGATCTTACATTTTCAATTTCATAATTTATATTTTCTTGAATCAAGGGCAGATAATTCAGAGTTTGATATGCTTAGGATAGTTTTCTCATAATTCTGCACTGTACACTATCATATCAATATAATGACAAAGTTTCCTTTATATATCTGGACAAATAATGAAAAATTGTGGTTTTTCGTAAAGCTGGAGATGCAAAAATAAGTAAAATTCCTGTTACCACTTATAAGCTCATATACTGGTATTGAATAAGCAAACAATGGTAAGTTATATAACCCAATTAATAAGCATATATGCCTGTATCATTTCAAATCATTATGGTAAATCAGACATTATTACTTATAGAGATAACTGAAAAAATTGATACATGGTAAGGTATGGGGTGGAAGTACCCCACCCACTTTGACACTGCGCTTCACTCAAATACACTTTCGATGAGATCAGTATTTCAGTATATGAAAGCCAACACTTACAAGTAGAGATTGGCGAGGTTTGGTGAAAATCCATTTGCAACCACAAAACGGCCCTTACGGAGACTCCCCCTTTATCGAAGAAAACCAGCTGTTTTTCACAGTACCTTCGATAAGATTTTGACCAACTGAGTATTTTCCCACTCACTTTTCATTTAATTGGGTATTGCAGTTTTGAATTGGGTATTTGAAATTTTGAAGGGGATAGTAAAATGGGTATCCACACCTTTCAGACTGGGTATTTTTGAATGAGATACTGCATGTTCAACAGTAGTCATACTGGCATTTTAGGTAATGATGTTTTAAATGTATCATCAGGAGGGTGTCCATAGAAATACAGAAATGCATCAAAACACCAGAATGCACTATACCTACCAGTTTTTCCTTTACTTCTGTGAGGTTTTTGGATTTGAATATTACTGTGGCAGTGTTAAGTTGATAATTATGTTTTCAATTTGATACAAATTCAGTTTGATTAAAATTCAATTTAATACACTAGTTTTCCATTTGATAACATTACATGTATTTGTGTAACAGAAAAACATTATACAATTATTGACCTTTGCTGAGGTGAATATATAAGGAACAGATAAGGAGAGTATTTGTGGTGATACCTTTCCCCCCGAATGAACGCTACTTTCAGTTTCAACTTCGATATTCCCACAAGCTCTTTAATGACCGATGATGCCACAGAGAATGCCATATCACATGAATTGATCCCAAAATAATGATGTCATTCACTATGGATGTCACGTGGGATGGAAGTTTGCAAGGCTAAGATAGCCAGTTATTTTGTTGAACTGACTGCTCTTCACCATTCACTTTTTTTCAGCCTGATTTCCTTGTTTTCTGTCATTCTCCTCTCATGTGCTTACATAATACATCAATTTGTTCCCTTATTTATCACTGATAACATTCACTGCACTTGCCGCAGAGAACCAGCATAAAGTTGTAGAAATTTCATGTCTAATCAGTTCTAATCCCGCAGAATAAAAACTGATACGTTCTGACAAATCACCGTACTGGATGCTATAAATTAATTTTTAATTGCTTTTCTCATGCAGATACGCACCTTATTTAAGGTAGTTATCATCATTAGTATTGTGCCAGAAAAGCTTGCAAACCTTATTTCAGAGCTTCTTACCTCTACACCAGAGATTCAATGAGACGCTGAGAGTTCTTTATTTTAACCCTGTGCTTGGACCAGGGCCAACTGTACTTACACCTAGTTCTAGCCGACTGGTCAAGGACCTGACTGAGTATAGAGTTCTTCATCTCTGCCATACGCTGGGCTTTTTCCTCCTGCTCTTCTTTACTTGGCTGCTGATTCTGTAACAAACAAGCACATTTCATAAAATGTCAACCCTAGCCTTCAGCTTTCAATACAAAACTGGAATTGTCTTAAAGATCTTCTTCGCAACGAAATTTTACCAGGTAATTGATTGATGTTATTGTTTCAGTAAGGCATAAAAATATAACAAGAAATTAGCTGATGTGTGACTGTCAGGTGACTTGGTTCTTATATTTCACCAATCTGCTACCTTCAAAAATACTTCGATCTTATTTTCTCCCTTACCTGTAGTACGCCTGAACTCACCCAATCACTGCTTAACTCCCAATAACTATTCACCACTCTAACCACGTGGCCATAAAAGCAAATCTCTATGTGAGGTGCTACATGTAGTAATGCTGTCACTATTTATGCACTTCTACTATACTGAAACCTTATTATTCCGAGGGCTCTTTAATTCTGTGGTATTTATCGGCTGTTTTCCTAACATCCCTGCCTGTCGCTCATTTTACATTTTTAAAGAAACTTCACTCACCATTTAAACCAAAATATTTAACAAGCAAATTCGGTGAATTTATATCCCCCGCCGAAGTGGCCCTGATTTGTTTATGGTTTATTTTAAGTTACATAAAATTTCATTCACTGATTACTTAGTTACGGCTGAACTTGTGGATTGTAAATAAAATCAAGGGCAATAACCCTGGGATAAGTGAGATATAAGCTGAAGCTGTTACACTTGTCTCAGCATCACTGCACAATGATGATACATTTTTTATTCAGTTTCAAGAAATTTTGTTCACCGATACCTAAGTTATGGCTAATTTGTGGATTTTAAATCCATTCAGGGGCATTAAATCATGCATTAATGCAGCAATTATGACAAAACTTAATGTGCACTGCTGTGTCATGACAGTACCTAATTTTTAAGTTTCATGAAATTCAATTTATTGGTTACTTAGTTATGACTCAATTTGTTTATTTTAAACCAATTCAAGGGCAATAACTCATTGCTTACTCAAGCAATTCCGAAAAAACGTAAGATGCACCAATGTGATATGGTGATACATATTTAGTATAAGTTTCATAGACCCCTATTCATTGATTACTTAGTAACGGCTAAATTTGTCAACCATAAATTGATTCAAGGGCAATAACTCATGCACTACTGATGCCCATCTGAGGAAATTTTATGTGCATAACCGCATTATGGTGATACATATTAAGTTTAAGTTTCATGAAGTTTTGATATTTGGTTACTTAGTTATGACTCATTTTATTAATTTTAAATCCATTAAAGGGCAATAACTCATGCACTACTGATGCCCTTCTTATGAAACTTTATGTGCATAACCGTGTTATGGTGATACATATTCAGTTTAAGTTTCATGAAGTTTTGATATTTGGTTACTTAGTTATGACTCATTTTATTAATTTTAAGTCCATTAAAGGGCAATAACTCATGCATTACTGAAGCCAGTCTGATGAAACTTCACGTGCATCAGCGCGTTATAGTGATATATATTTCTTTTAAGTTTCATGAAATTCGGTCCAGTGGTTACGTAGTTATGGCTGGGGACGGACGGACGGAAGGACGGACGGACAGACAGAAGGACGGACGGACGGACATGGAGAAAACTATATCCCTCCGCCTTCGGCGGGGGATAATAAAAATGCCACTTTTTGTAGAAAGTCTTGTTAGCAAATCATTATAAATTTTTAGGGCATACAAAAACAATTTAGTATTACATTGTCTATTCATCAGTCTACAAAACCTAATTTGTGAACAAGCATGTTAATAAAAATAGTATCAAATGTTACTAGACTATAGAACAATTCCAGTCGATCAACCGTCATCACAGTAAAAACAATCGATTATCAACTATAGTTGATCAACAGTCATCACAGTAAAAACAATCGATTATCAACTATAGTTGATCAACAGTCATCACAGTAAAAACAATTGATTATCAACTATAGTTGATCATCCTCACAACACTAATTTGTCGCCATTTCGGAAACTTCTGCTTACCTCTTGTTTCTTAGTCATGCTAGAATTATAATACAAGATATATATAAGATAGTGCAGCTGTCAACAGTGTCTCATATGAAGGTCAGCATGTTTTTGTTTGTCAGCATGAAAAGCAAAAGTGACATCTAAGTCTTACTGCCGCCCTTCGATTTTCCACTTATGGTGACAAATAAGCACCATCATACATGTTTTTAAGAATGATGGAGAACTTAATATTTTCGACACAGTTATCTTTTGGAAGTAAGAGAGGTTTACTCAAGCATTCTAGGAGTAAAATGCACAAGACGGAATTGTTCTATAATATTTTAACCCTAAATATGTTTGCACGCCTGTTTTTTTCTGAATGTATGCTTAACACAAAACAACTACTGCGGCCTTTAAGTAATAACCCCAATTTTCACCTTCGTGGATATCAAGGATCAAAATAATTTGTAGAAGATTTCAGAAGCTCTTTGCTTTTTTCTATTAAATATATGAACCTTAAATACAATTCTTGTTATTAGTGCATTGTTAGGAGACATCTCATGTCTGCATGAGCTTTCTGTGCTTCCATACGTCACATTTTACAGATACCGCAGTTCAAAAAAGTGACGTCGCTTGGAGTCCTTGGCCGGCTATTGTTCTTTTTATATGTGAACGAACTACCAGAATTAGTTTCTTCCAAGATAAAGATGTTGCCAATGACATTAAAGTTTAAGAAAAGAGTGCTTAGTTATAGAAGTTTACAGATGAAATGGTCCAAACGGTGGTTTATAATATTGAAATTTAATACTGTCAAGTGTAAAGTTTTGCATTTTGGCAATGGAAACTCTAGGCATAATTATGTCATTGGTACTGGTAAGGGTTACCTAATCAGGGGTCAGCCTAGAGCTTTCAGACTAACAATTTCTGGACTTAAGGGAGAAGTTATGGTCCGAAGTTTGGATTTCCCTATATGTTCTATACATTTTCACTTCTCCCTCAGGTCAAAATAGGGTGAAGTCAGCCAGCTTAGGGAGACTATTTCTCCCAAATCGCCCTCTACGCTGAGCCCTGCCTTATGAAAGTGACTGAAGGGAAGGATCTTGGCATTTATGTCAAAGGCCGACCAAGTGGCTCGGTAGCTCAGTTGGCAGAGTGCTCGCACGGTAAGCGAGAGGCCCTGGGTTCGACTCCCGGTCGGGCCACGATTTTTTCCTCCCCTGTGACATTTGGTGGCCAGTGTGGGTCCACGGCTAGGGCCGCGAGCATCAAAATGTGCATGTCTCGTAGGTTCCTCCGTGGTACCGGGTAGATTCGGGGACGAATCTAATTAAGCAGGGGGAAAATGTCAAAGACCGACCAAGTGGCTCGGTAGCTCAGTTGGCAGAGTGCTCGCACGGTAAGCGAGAGGCCCTGGGTTTGAGTCCCGGTCGGGCCACGATTTTTTCCTCCCCTGTGACATTTATGCAACCAAAAATGGAAAATCAAGTAAACAGTGTGTTGAAGCAGAGCGAAAAGCTAGTCATGCTTTAACTTAGAATGGGAAAAGGACATTCTCAACCTTCGATACTGACAGCAGGGCTGGAAAATTCTACTCGCCCCCTCGCCATGTGGACTTTTTCCCCTGCTCATCCACAGGACGAGTGCAATTTTCTCTCGGATAGTAATAAAAAATCAACTGTCTAAGCAGAATTGCTATATGAATCAATGATTGTGTGCTGTCGCTAATATTAGCACATACGGCCGCAAATCATTCACTGAACTCCATAACTGCATGTTTACAATAGGGTTGTCTATAGCAAAGCTTTATGCCAGAACAAGGCTGACTGTGTAGTATAATCGATAACACTTACAGGTATCAGGAGTGTCTTTAATGGTAAAATATACCAAACCCGTCTGTATTACACCTGAACAAAAATGTCGGAAAAATCTGATATTCGTTCGTTTTTTCAAGCATAGCGAGGGCCCCAAAGGAGCTGATGACAAGTGCGGGGTAAATCAAGGGGCGTCGACATTAAAGCAAGCTGCCAAAAGAAAAGAGCAGCATCTTTATTATGAACTGACTGCTCTGGCTTAGAGGGAAACCAAGCAATGTATTCTAAAGAACAGATATAATCCAGGACCTATACACAACAGCATAAAGATAGTAACTATATATCATGCCCAGGTAAAATCGCTGACATTTTGATGTTGTAAGAGGAATCAGGATCAGAATTGTTTACTGGTGATAAGTCCAAGCACAATCATTTACCAGGACCTGTGAATCAGGAAAGCTAGTTCCTAGCCCTTACAAGAGAAGTAAACTTAGCAACTGAATCCTCTGCACACCCGGCAGCAGAAATAATGGAATCTTCTAAGGAATTCCAATCTCTAATAGTCTGGGGGAAGAAACTGGACTTGTAAATGTCAGTCCCAGCCAATGGGGTTAGAAATGCCAGGGAATGGTGATTCCTTGTACACCTACTTGGGGGAACAAGGTCATTTATGTGTATACTGGCTGCACCCTTCAGATCTTTGTAAAGCATTATGAGTTGACTATCTTTGCTTCTCTTTTTCAGGGATTCCCACTTAATTTTCTCCAGAATGCCAGTCATACTCCCAGTTTCATATGTAATTCCCCGTTACAAATCTAGCTGCCCTTTTCTGCACCTTCTCAAGTTCAACTTGAAGAATTATACTTTGAGGGTCCAAAACTGAACTACCATACTCCAAGACCAGTCCCTTGTATGTGGACTCTTTAACGTCTTGTGGACATGCTGCCAAGTTACGTCTGAGGAAGCCGAGGGTCCTATTAGCCTTTGTGCAAATATTGCTGACATAGTGTTCCACTTCAAATCATTGGTAATGGTTATGCCAAGGTACTTGATATTTCTACGTTATTGAGGACCGTTCCCTCTAAGGTATAGGAAGCATTGATCTTCTTGATCCGTTTCCTTGTCATTTGCATTATATTGCATTTGACCGGTTGAAATCTCATGCCACAACTCCTTGCCCAGCACCCTAAATGATCTATATCATCCTGAAGTTTAAATGTGTCTTCACTTTCTCTGATTTCACGATAGCAAACACAGTCGTCAGCAAAAAGTCTTAATTCCGAGTCAATAGTTTCTGCTATATCGTTAATGTACAACGAGAACAACAGTGGTCCAAGCACGGTGCCCTGGGGAACACCTGACAACACTGGGGCCCAAATTATGTTAGGACGAGTGGAATTACAAAAGCACTCGTCCTACAGGACTAGCAGATGTCTGAAAAAATTTCCAGCCTTGGACAGTTTTTCACACTTACACAAGTCTTATGTACATTCCTAAATAGAATACTGTGTTCAGGCATGGAACCCTTATCTTAAAAAGGATATTGAGATCCTTGAAAAAATACAGAAAAGAGCTACAACGTTGGTTCCTGCTTTAAGGAATTTGCCCTATCTACAGCATTTACAAGTTTTGAACTGATCTACATCAGAGGAAAGAAGAGACGGTGAAGATTTACCGTAACTGAAAGTTACCAGATCTTGACTGGGAAAGAGAGTATACCCAGGGATAAGGTTTTCTCTTTCAACCAAAATATTTCCAGAGGAGAAGAAAAAGAAGAAATAGAATGAAACTCTTAGAAGAGAAGAAATAGTATGAAACTCTTAATAATATGTGTTACAGAGAGTTAACATCTTCATTCCTAGTGAATGATTGTTCTTGGACGTATCACCAGTAAACAATTCTGATTCTTCAGTATTCATATAGCCTTGAAGATGGTATAATCGTGGATATAAGAACTAAATCACATGATATTTACATGTCAAATAATTTCTTGATAGAACCTTATAGGATAATAAGACCACAACACAAGATGAATAACCTGATACGGTATCAATGCAAAACAATATCGTTTTAATGTTAGAAAATCCATGTGCATGTGGCAGGGTGATCTATTTATAGCAAATGTCAATGGGTTGTAAATTCGTGGATGTGTTCCGCCCCATGATAAAAAATCGACGTACCCACGTCAGGTCAATTGTTCATTATTTTCTGTTTCATAGATGCTTTTGGAAACTTTTTAGTCTTAAACAGATTATAAATAATCCAATCTATTCTATTCTATTCTATTCTATCCCATAACCTTACTAGGTCGTTGGGGCACCACAGCTGACTTCAAAACAATCCCTTTCCACCTTGTCCTGTCTTCAGCTGCCCTAGTTGAGCTGGCAAAATCCATTCCAGTCCACTCCTTGATGTTGTCTTCCCACCTCTTCTTTTGTCTACCTCTTCTTCTTTTTCCTTTCACTGTGCCCTGAAGAATTGTCTTTGCTAAACCAGAAGACCTTGAGACGTGGCCAAACCACCTTAGTTTCCGTTTCTTGACCAGCGACAGGAGTTCATCATATTCTCCAATGGCTGCTTGGATCTTCCTGCGAACCTCCTCATTGGTTATATGGTCCTTGTACTCGTACAAGGACAATCCAATCTATATCTGATATTAATTTAAAGGAATATACACATCCAATTAAACATGTTAAACAGGATTCTTAAAGCTCCACCTTGACTTTCCTACAACTAAAACATTTTTGACTGTAGCGTCATAGCCCTTGAACAGAACGAGTTGAAATTCACTGTATCACTACACGCTTATATCCGCTTGAATCAAGGTTGGGCGGTCGAAGCCACCCCCGGTTTTAACCAGTGGTTTTAACCGGTTATAACCGCCCTGGTCAATACTCCCCAAAGTGGTCAATACTGGTCAATACTAGTCAGAATGGTCGATTGGAAATTTTAAGTGGTTCTTTGTGTTTTAATGGTGGACTGATATATTTGGTAAGATTTTAATATGTTCTATATATTGAGAAAAATAAAAAAAATGAACTGTTTCGTCCCTGCGTCCGACTTCTGCATTACACTCCAGGCACCTAACAATAGTCTTTTTTTCATCATCAAGGGCAGAATAGACGTTTCATGTAGGGTCTTTTGGCTTTATTTTGACACTATTATGACACTTTGATTAACTTTAATTATTAACTTCACTGATAACAGCAGATAACAGAATGACCACTCTTTCACACATCTAAATAAACACAGGTGTCACAGAATTACCCAGTGCATTTTAAGCCCAGTGATTGGGTAGTTCTTGTAAACTGGACACACTTTCTTCAGTTTGAGAGACAGGCCCAGTATTTTGGCAGTTTTGTTTGTTCTGGGGCAATTAAAGTTAGAATTACCTCTTTGATGTATTGTTTAACAGTTAGTGTTTTCATTTTTGTCTTCTTATGTAAGAAGCCAGACCAATTTGCATCTTAGCTAATATAGCATCACTAATTTGAACGAGATGATCTCTCTGAAGTATTGTTTCATTTTTTGTACTTTCATTCAGTTAACTGCTTCAGCTAAATTAGTTACTGAGTTAAATATTTTTAATGATTATGAAAAAGCTACTTTTAAAATTTATTAATTTTCATTACTAGCATTTGCTTTCCTATTTATTTTTTACTAATGGTTACAGCAAATAAGTTAGAGGTCTCTAGTCTGAACTGAAAGTTGGGTGGTAATGATTGCCTGATTGACATTGAAGATCAGAAACTATTAACATTCAGATTTTGTAAGTTTTACTGCCTCTTAAATACAGTTCTGAGCAACAGCAACTCATAAAACTCATTTTCAATTAAGCCTGTATCATCTTGGATTGAAACTATTTTGACTCTGTTTATAGACTCCAGTAAAGATGGGATAACAAATGCTAAGTATCTTCAACTGACCATGGTTGTTTCAATCGACTAATCGACCACTAATAGCCGGTTATAACCAGTAATGACCACCGGTCTGGTCAATACTCATATTGACCGGTCATTTGCCAACCTTGGCTTGAATGCTAAATAACAGTATGTACAGACTGTTTTCTTTGGGAAAAAAACATGAGCCTGGATTCAGTCCTGCTCTCAAAACATAAGACTTTCTTTCTCAAGAAAAAGCAGATAAGGACCCTAGTATAATAATCAAATAAAATAACAATTTTGCATAGAGATTTTACCCCCATACAAGGACCAACTGTTCAACACAAAGTACAAAATCAGTAAGCATTGCAATGTTTTCTCAGGCTGATATCCGAGATTAGAAAATGGCCGTTTTTCAGGTGTGCAAAAAAGAAATAACAAAAGAAGGCATAAAAACAATTGGTCAAACTTGTTTAAAAGTTTAATTCCCTATTTACAGTACGCGCAACGTGAAGACTTGATCTGACACGCTCTCCCGTGACACTTAAAATCGTGAGGAAGGGATTAAAATCCACGAGATTCTCTGGCAACTCTCACGCATTTCACACTAAACTTCCTCGCGTGTTTGAAAATCCCCATGTTCCACGCTAGAAAATTCCTCGCATCTCGCGTGAAATTCATAGAATGATGTATGCGAAAAACTTTCTCGCATCATGCGTGGAATTTTGTCCAGGTAGGTACAGTAAATGCAAGTTTCTATACAAGTACCTTTACAGACTGTGAGACAAGGAATATGATTCACAATGCATTTTTTTTTTGGCTCTGATAACGGTTCAATTAATACATTGTAAGCGTGCATGAATAAGCTAATTGATCGCATCCTCAACGCAAGTATTGTTTGACTGTACGGTTTTTACATTTACGAATTAAGGATGGGTTGATAAACAATCATGATCAGCGTAACTTTGTAGCAATTATTCGGCGACTTAATTAGAGAGGCTTATGTTTGAAAGAATATTGTTAATAGGTTAGTAAGTAGCAAAGAGAGTTCTTTCAAATTCTAGAATGATGACACAGACCAAAAATTTCGCTCAGCCGCCACTGATAATAGCCCAATCCATGTCAAAACAGTCACAAAGATCAAAGCCTTTGGATCAGCTTTTGAACTCAAAGATATAGCCGCTAGTGGCACCTGCCGAAAGGTTTACTTATTAACCAGTATAGGTGCAATTTCGAGCAGGTGTTGTACCTTACGGTCTATAAGGTAGACTCGGCTCAATCGGCCTCTTCTGCATAAATTTTACGTCGAATGTGGTGTTACTTTAGACCATTTTGTTTGGTCAGACTGCGCAGAAGTTTTCCGATATCAAGATAAGCCCATGGTCAAGTAAGCATAATTAGAATCTTAAAAAGTAAACTTTCTGATGTAAGAGCTGTCAAGTTTCCCCCGTGATTGTATCATTCAACGCGCACACGACAACAATAATTCAGTGGCCTGACTTGATTAGCAATAGGGCAGTCTCAGAGGTGATTGACGTCCACTTAATCCACTCTCTGAATTATGCAAATTTGTAAACCTGTTGGTTTGACAGCTAAAAAATATACATCACAGCTGCATCCTCTTAATCAGTTCATTCATGAAATATGGAAAATATGATTTTGCGTCGCAGATCAGTAGCTAAAGTGTTCGGACTTTAAAAATGCATCAAAATGAAGGAAAAATAAGAGGTGAGAAGTTTTTTTTTATAAATCCGAACTCCGCGTGGGGCATGTTCAAAAAAACTGTGACCAAAGCATTTCAGAGAATTTTAAAGAAAACAGGGCTATAATAGTGCATTATTTTTGTTCCTGAAGATGTATCATGTAGCCTTGAAGATACCTGCCAAATTTCATTGAAATACTTCGAGTAATAAAAAAGTTACGGGCAAAAATATAGCCAAAAAGCTCAGGAGTGTAACGCTTTTTGTGTGACATTTTTTTGATTACTGAATTTTAAGCATGCAATTTTACACAGCTGTGCCGGTTACCATACCTATTAGCCATCGTTTTGACTTTCCAGCACTTTGGGCTGCATGAAAATGTAAGATTAATGTCCTTTCATCATCACCCATGGAATTAGTAATGCTGAGCTCAACAGCACTATGCTGAATTTCTGGTGCACCAAAAAAGAAGAGGTTCCCATCTAAATGGATGTCATTTTTATATTTGATGCTTCTAATCTCTATAATATGGTCTGAAACATTGAATAAAGATGGTATATCGTATTGCAAATTTTCCAGTTGCTTTACCGGCATCCATCTCAGAATGTAAACAACTTCTTCTCAAGTACCCCTTGAACTCAGGAGTGTAACATTTGACATTTGGAACCCCATAGCTTTTTTCCAGGGGTAGCTTTAGTAAACTTTCATGCCTTGTATGAAAAGCCTTTGACCCATCATGGTAATTGGTACACAGACAGTCTTCATCTTGGCTTCTATTTTCTTCTTATTTACCATTTGAGCCACTCAGGAGTGTAACACTTTTTTGGAAAAAGACAAAAATAGCTAATTTCTTTACCACAAGCAGTTTAATTTTCATTTATTGTGCTTATAAATGAAGACCAAGCCCCCCTCAAGCAATTTTGGAACATATAGTTAGCTTCTAAATGTAAATAAAGCTGCACTGCCATGAAATCGACCAAAAATTGAAGATTTTGGGATTCCATTTTCTTCATATCTATCACTATGAGGCTTTCTAAACAGTAACCATATATGGCTATCAAGTGTTTTGTGAGAAATAATTAGATAAGAATGACCAAGATAATGATATTTTGTGACTAAATTCAAGTTTTGCTATGACATGTACAGAGCAAGGTGTTACACTCCTGAGTTTTTTAAGTTTAATTCCATTTCGGACACTTTTTCTTCCCTTACATCAACATGTTTGGATAAATTCATGCTAAATACATGTTTCCAACATCTGAAAATGTTTTTTTGATGCAGTGCCATCTGTTTTGATAAGATTTTGAGGTTAATGATATTTTAGAAAGGGACATTTTCTACTGATTTACAATGTGACCATCAACTTCTAAAACTGGTATGGAATGTCACTTCTGTAATGTCTTTTGTAAACAGGTAATGATAGTCAGGTAAAGAAAACTGTTCAATTATCAAAAGAAAGAGTGAAGAAGAAAATTAAATTCAGTATATATCTGATTTTTGTGCATTTAGATAGCCGAAATAGCAAATATATTGTGGTACACCCAAGCATGAGTTAAGTATATGGTTTTGGTTTTTGCTACAGCAATGAGTGCAAGTTGCTTTTAAAGAGAAGACAACAGAATAATGAAATTCAAAGGCAGAATATTCATCTTTTTTTACAATACAATAAACAGCTGTAAAGTGTTACACTCCTGAGCATCAGAACAGTGTTTCTTGTTAAAGAGGCCAATAAACTTGGAAAAAATGATGTTAACAACATGCAGTTGGTGTTACTTTATTATATGGAACACTTAATCATTGACTGATAGCTCTTGTAGTGCAAATTAGAGCAGTTTTGACATAATACTCAGGAGTGTAACACACTACTTGAAACTTATAGCACATTTTTGACATGGCCTCACCACTACCTATAACTTTTTATATGAGTAATCATTTTCTAGAATAGTTCTCTACTCATATGGCATCATTACAATGCACATTTCATTGAGATACAGTCAAGTTAATAAAAGATATGAAAGTTTTTAGAACTGTACATCTAAAACAATGTGTCAAAATGAAGTTAAAATTTGAGTTTTTATATCATTCAGCGGTTTCTGACAGAAAACAGCATTTATTTACATAATTTGGAAATGCCCTGCATCAAATAATATAAACTTAAAGTGATGGAATCATGATTTTAGCCTTCCAAAGCTTTCAGAAAATTTGGTCATTTTCACAGATTTTGGGTGTACATTTCTTCACAAAAATTGTCATAAAATTTTTATTAATACAGTCAAACCTGTCTTAGTGGCCACCTCTATTAAGCAAGCAACCTGTATTAAGCAAGCATGTGTTCCGTTCCCAATACAGGCAAATACATTGAAATGTACCTGTAATAAGCAAGCACCTGTCTTAAGCAAGCAGTTTTTGATTATCCCTTCGGTGCTTGCTTAATACAGGTTTGACTGTAATGTTAATATTAAAATTTATACAGTTTTGTAAACTGGAAGCACTGTAGATAAGTCTGGAAAAAAAATTAAACCTATGGCAAAGTGTTTAATTTTGACCTCCAATGTCACACTTTGGTCACATTTTTTTTTAACATGCCCCGTGGCAAAATCACAGTATCTATATGAAAAACAAAACTGATTCTGCTGCGCGGAAAAATTCTCAAAGTATTCAGACTATTAAACATAACAGCGCATTACATAGTTTTCCCTGGTTTTGCTGCGTGTTCGAATATCTTACTTTCTTTTCAAAGTTGTTTCCCAGGAAGAAAAGGAACAAATCATTAATGGGTTTCTTCTAGCACTGTGTCTGACTGCGTCTTTCAAAATCGGAGAAATGATTTCTGTGATTGAAAATTTTACCCAATACTATAATATGTATACAATGGTCACATTTACTATATTAAACAAACTTGTAATGGGTGTGGGTACACCTGCATGTATTTTATGCAACCGGATTGTCTCTTTCTAAAATAAGGTCTGCTCTTCAAGGAAAGAATTTGTTCCTACAGAAAATGAATTGACCCCTCTTGAGAGATGAGTCAAAAATGAAAATGGCAGAGTTGCTTGACCTGAAAGTGTATCCATTTACTTTAATAAATTTGCGTGAAATTACCTTATATATAATCGGTCCGCTTATTCTTTGAATTTTAATTTCTCCAGGGCGTGTAAAACATTCATGCTAACCAATTAATATAAACGGATGTGCAGGCTGATAAAAGTGTTACCTGTTCGCAGGTCTCTAATGCAAAATCCATTTGTTCAAAAATTCAAACAGTATTCCCGTTTTTTTTTCTAGTGAAAGATACCTCCTGTTGATGGACTCCCACCATATTGTTATTTTTCTGCGTTGACCCTAAAAGAGACTTTGAGAAAAGAACGCAAGGTTTTGAGATGAACTGCTATATTCAAAGGTTACTTAACTTCTCTTAGCAAAACCAGAAGTTTCTACATCGCAAAGTATAAAAGACAGCATCGAAACAATATCCAGGAAACACCATTATTAAAATACGAGGTTTTACATTTGCAAAGGCATTTGTTTTTGTTAAAATCGCTAAAGGAAAAATCGGCACACACAAATATAACACTTACATGGACCACAAAAGTTAAGAAATAATCGCACAAATAAAAAAAAAAATTATCTGTTCATTGCTCCCATGACCTGGTGGGAAAGAGCGCTGGCTCTTATACATTATCTCTGTGACTGCTGTGGGTGTGAGCCTCGCTCAGTGCACAAGACAACAGTTCTGCTTGCGAAACGTCAGGAGTTTTCCCCATGAGCTCCGGTTTTGGCTCTTAAAAGGGCCGGTTAAACACTGGTTTTCTTTTTTCTCTTTTTAAGCTTGCCAATGACTATATCATTAACATCTTATGTCAAACAAGAGGGCCATGAGGCCCTGATCCGCTCACCTGAGCAACTGGCAAAGTGGCTTTTTCAAAATATGAGCCTAGGGTCAAAAGTCAAAGACTGACTGACCATGACCTCTTGTACTCATAAATCTTCATGTGCTAATATGCATTAAGACGACCATATATACCAATCTTCAAAACTTTCCATGAAATCTTATGTTCTAGCATTTTCCCATATTTGACAATGCTGCAAAAAAGGTCAAGGTGAACCCAAGGTCATCATTTGAACAGTCCTGGAAGTACTCTAGTACTCCATGCTACTTACCAAGTTTCAAGGCCATAGGCATATTGGCTCTGGAGAAGAAAAATATTAAATGTTTATACCATAAATGGGTATGGCAGCCATGTTGGTCATGTGACCTGGACCATTTGAACACATTTTTGTTCCCTCAACCCCTGGAGGCTCTATATGAAATGTGACTACAATTGGCCCTTTGAATTTGAGGAAATCTTTGAAAATGTCAAAATATGAGAGATCTGGGTCAAAGGTCAAAGAATGACCTTGACCTCTTGTACTCATAATTCTTCATGACCTCATTAAGATGACTGTATATACCAATTTTTAGGCCAAAATCTTCAAAAATTCCCATGAAATCTTATGTTGTAGCATTTTGCCATATTTGACAAAAAGGTCAAGGTCAAACAAAGGTCATAATTTGAACAATCTTGATAATACTGGAGTACCCAATGCTACATACCAAGTTTCAAGGCCAATCGGTCAACTGGTTCTGGAGAAGAAGATATTTAAAGGTTTTTACCATATATGGTCATGGCGGCCATGTTGGTCATGTGACCCAGACCATTTGAAGAAAATTTCATTTCCTCAACCCCTGAAGGCTCTATATGATATTTGGTTACTATTCGCTCATTGGCTTTTAAAAAGAAGTTTGAAATTGTCAAACTATGAGAATTCAGGGTCAAAGGTCAAAGAACCACCTTGACCTCTTGTACTTATGAATCTTGATGTACTCATTAAGATGACTGTATTTTCCAATTTTTAGGCCTAAATCTTCAAAACTTTCCATGAAATCTTATGTTCTAGCATTTCCCTTATTTGACCTTCCCATAAAATGGTCAAGGTCAACCCAAGGTTATCATTTTGAACACTCTTGATAGAACTGGAATACCCAATGCTTCATACCAAGTTTCAAGGCCATTAGTCAACTGGTTCTGGAGAAGAAGATTTTTAAAGGTTTTTACCATATATGGGCGTGGCGGCCATGTTGGTCATGTGACCTGAACCTTTTGAACAAAATTTCATTCCCTCAACCTCTGGAGGCTCTATATGAAATTTGGTTACAATTGGCCCAGTGGCTTTGGAGAAGATTGTTTGAAAATGTCAACATATGAGAGTTCTGGGTCAAAGGTCAAAGAATGACCTTGACCTCTTATACTCATAAATCTTCATGTACTCGACTGCATTTACCAATTTTAGGCCTTACTCTTCAAAACTTTCCATGAAATCATATGTTCTAGCATTTTCCCATATTTGACCTTCCCGTAAAAAGGTCAAGGTCAACCCAAGGTCATAATTTGAATAATCTTGATAGTACTCGAGTACCCAATGCTACATACCAAGTTTCAAGGCCATCGGTCAATTGGTTTTGGAGTAGAAGATTCTTAAAGGTTTTTACCATATATGGGCGTGGCCGCCATGTTGGTCATGTGACCTGTACAGTATGAATAAATTTTTGTTTCCTCAACCCCTGGAGGCTCTATATGAAATTTGGTTTCAATTGGCTTAGTGACTGTTGAGGAGATTGTTAGAAATTGTCAAATTATGAGAGTTCTGGGTCAAAGGTCAAAGAATGACCTTGACCTCTTAAACTCATAAATCTTCAGGTACTCATTAATATGACTGTAGATACTGATTTTTAGCCCAAAATCTGCAACAGATTCCAAGACATCTTATGTTCTAGCATTTTGCCTTTTTTTCGTCTCCGGCGTAATGACCGTGCCATGATCCGTTGGATCTGCAATGTCAAGGCAAAGGACGAAATTAGCTCAGACTCCCTTCTCACAAAACTTGGCATCCAGGACTTAGATGTGGTGCTCCGCACCAGTAGGATGAGATGGTTTGGACATGTAGAGCGCAGCACAGGCTGGATTGCAGAAGTATGCAAGCTGAATGTGGTTGCATTCCGGGCAGGCCAAGGAAAACATGGGATGAAGTGCTTGTGAATGACAGAAAGAAGCTATGTATGGATTCTGCTGACCCTCAGAATCGTTCTGAGTGTAGAGGTCGCCTTCGAAGAAACTTGTCAAACAAGCCCAACCCTCGGTAGAGGAAAACAGGGCTTTAAAATGGATATGATGATGATGATGATGACTATTGCGATATATCGATAGTCCGATGTATTGTTACACCCCTACTTTATGCACGGTTAAATGTTGGGAGAATAAACACCAGGGTTTTTTTTAAGCGCGGGTCCGTTGGCCCGGGCCCGTTGATTTTGGCCTCGGGCCAGTTAAATCCCACTGAAGGTCTGTCAGGCCAGTTGAATTTCGGGGAGTCATTTCGGGACATTCAGTTTGTTTCAAACTTGAAGCGAAAACAATCTGAAAACCAGTCTACTTTCGTTTTGCTACGGATGATTTCATTGGATGATCAGAAATGTTTAATCCAATGAAATTTCTCCTCGCATTGCAAATAGACAATATGGCCGACCGATGAAGTTTGGGGATGAATCGCAGAAGTCAACTGTAAAAAAATGGACCCAAAGGACTTCTGCGCTTATTTCAACCCCCGCCATCTAAAAAACAAAAACAGCTGCTTAAGTCCGATGAAGAAAAAAAGCCACCCGAGACAAATACGAACAGTCTGGCCGCCATCGGTACTTTCAGCCTGGGTGGCTGACTGAATTCAAGTGCCTGAAGTTGCTCGAGTTTGATGATGCCCTAGGAATGAAATGTTCAATTTGTAAAACTAAGGACACAGTTGGCTCTTATGTTACTGGATGCACCAATTACAAGAAAACCTCACTGCTATATCATGAGGTATCAGACTTGGCTTAATGGGTTAATTATCTTAAACATTCGGATACTAAACAACTACATGTACATGCAGATACGACTGTCTATTTGGTGATAAAGGATCATACATTTTAATGGTGCTTTATTTTATTGAATATAATTTGTCCTGTATATTCCGCATTGGAAAAATAGTCGGGCCAGTTGAAAATTTGGATGGCCAGTAGATTTTCCGGCCAGGTGGCCCTGCAGGCCAATGGCATTTTGGTCCCTAGGAAAACCCCTGAAACACTAAGTGAAATTTCCTTTGAGCATGAATATAATGCAAATTACTTACATCCATGAAATTACAACTCCCACGATTCTGCAACCTCCAACCATAATGAATGTCTGGAATCGGTGACCGGACCACGTCATATCTTTCTTTCTTTTTTTTCTTTCTTTATATACTGCTACACCCTCTCTCGAGGATTATGAGCAGGTGTACGATGTACACTCCAGTTTTGCAGGATGAACCTCCTTGTAGCCATGTAACTAGTAACTACAGAAGGGATCTTTAACCTGCACAGGGGATGTATCTCCCTGCACAGGGGGCCTCCAGTTAAGGTCCCGATCCGAAGGAGGGCACACTTTTTTAATGTCATCCCTGCAAATGACATTAAGGAAGCGTGTTCGGACACCGAAATTCAAACGCCGTTACCCAGGTTCGAACTTGGGACCTTTAGCATCAGAGGCAAGTGCACTAACCACTGAGCTACCACGCTTCTTTAGCACAGATAACTATTAAACACCTTCAAAAATCGTTTGGACAAGTACTTGAAGATGAGACACGGGGCAGAAGAGGCAATGGCCTAATACATATTCCCCATAAAACTTAAGGTAAAGGTAATGAGGTGCCAGGCTACACTACAAAGTTGGCCAGGGGGAAAGGACACACACGAAAATATGTATCACGTGCCGTAACTAACCTTTTTTTTTACTCTTTTTACAGATTAGCATTTAATACAGGATGTTCAAAATCTGATACACGTTTCATTTACATGAAATATCCAACTTACACCATACTGGCCTTGTAATTCAGCTAATCGCCTTGCTCGAATAGCTTCTAAATCGTCGTCAGCCATGTTGTTGTTGTTGTTACAGTAGATTCCCGCCGTTGGCTTGTCGGCGAACCGTCAATGTTGACGTAGATTGGGTAGTGTTTCGAGTATAGACTGTGTGGTCTGCTGGAACCAACTCAGAATCGGGACGTATTAGATTGGAGGCCACGGGACCCTGCTGTTCCTCAGATAATAAGGATAAAAGTCTCAAACGTTTACGGTGCAGAATGTCTATAATTTCCCTACTTTGAATTTCCAGAAATGTTATGTCAAGGGGATTTTCTGTGTACACTGATGGATCTAGGATGAGACGGGTCACAGTGTCTGGGCATAACATGTCAATGTTGAGTCTGTCTGCGATAGATTCTACTTGCCCTAGGTACCTTTTCCTTTCTTCGCTAAGGGCCCGACACTCCACCAAAAAATGTTGTCTTGTTTCAGGGGCATCACTGCATAGTTTACATGTCGGATCTACAGCATGTTGGTTGAAAACCGCTCTGTTGCTTTGCAGGGTATCGGTGCCTGTCAGAAGACGACATTTGGTCTGCGCTCTTCTACTATCGTAAACATTGTCTCTAACTGTAGCCCACACAGGATGACACTGTCCCACCTTGACTTTGTTGGGGTTGATATATTTCAGAGAGTTCTTTGACTGTATATCCTCTCTCCACTTTTCCTCTACCTTCTCATGGATTGCACTGTCTAACATGGACTTCCATTTAGGCTTTGAAAGTGGATGATCCAGAAGGGTGGACGGCGAAGGGAGGTCATAATGACAAAGAAGATCACGTATTCTGTTAAACCAAGATTTGTCATCAGGAGATTTCACGGCAAGCTGGCGTAGGCATATATCATATTCAATCCCATTACTTGTAGACCATCTCCAGAAAAGATTCAGCATATTCTTATGGATAACTGTCTCTATAGGTAGAGTTCCCATGAGAGCAAGTGAGGCAGAGTTTGGAGCTCTGTCTGGAAGATGCTGTAGCTGTTTCAGGGACTTCTTTTGGTAGGATTCTAGCTGCTTTAGGTCGGACTGTTTCAGTTCTAACACCTCAAGTCCATAAAGTAGCCTTGGAATGACGTATGTCGACCACAGCTTTCCGTTTACACACTGCTTCAAACCATTTATGCTGTGAAATCCCGCCCCCATCAGAGAATATGCTGTTCTCCTACCTAAGTTTACTTTTTCATCAATGTTGATTTTCAGGCTTGTTTCTCTATTTATTCCAAGATGTTTAGTTTGATTTGTCTGTTGCACTTGATCCTTCCCCATGGTGTAAGTACCTTTTTCTGTATATTTCTTTCCATTTGGATAGGTTAAAACACAGCTCTTGCTTGGGTGTATACCATATCTGTTTCTTCCTGCAAAGCTGTAGCCACAGTCAAGCATGAACTGCATTTCCACCTGGGAGTGTGTCACAAGGGCAAGATCATCAGCTACTGTTACATGTGGAATTTTGATATGACCAATCAGAGCGCCAGTAAATCTGTTCTCGACTTCAATTAAGAGCGGGTTATTGTATCGTTTGTAGTGGGATGTAGAGAGTACGCCCCCTTGGCGCACTCCCTGCCTGATGATGATCGGGTCTGACAGGTTTGCCTCCCATTTTACCATTGAAGTAAGATCACTATACATGTTGTTCAGTAGAAGCCAGTTGTCTCCCTTTATTCCATCCTGGAAGAGTTTCCTCAGAAGTATTGTGTGGTCCACCACATCGAACGCCTTCTGGGCGTCGAGGGTGGCAATGATTAGGGGTCTGTGCACATTCTTTGCTTCTGTAATACATTCCGAAAGGATTAGAGCAGCATCTATTGATGAGGAGCCTTGGGTGAAGCCCTTTTGAAGATGTGACTGTGTTTTATCCAAGATTAGATTATGTCTCTTATTGAGTATGTGCTCAATAACCTTTAATAGGACAGATGTGACGGTAATTCCCCGATAGTTTGCAGGATCAGTTTTCTCTCCTTTCTTGTAGATTGGAGTGACTAATCCGCCCTTGAGTACTGCAGGGACCTGCTTCGAGTCGAATATGTAGTTCACCAAGTTCAGCAGGAAGGTTTCTACACATAGCCCACCATACTTTAGGTGTTCACATGTCAAGTCCAGATAATCTGCAGCCTTGTTGGTTTTTAGCCTTTTAATTGCGTAACGGATCTCTGACAATGTAGCCGGGGGTATTGCCTGTTTCATCATTGAACATGTGTTTAGGATGTGGTCAATGTCCTCCATAAAGAACTCCTTGGCCTCGTCATCATACTCCTCCTTGTTGGTGGGGGTAGCTAGAGTCTGGAAATATGCAGCCCAACCTTCACATATATCTTCAGGGGTAGCCAGAACCTTGTTCTCCACATTAAGGAATGGGATTGAAGAGCACTGGGTCTTCCTTTGCTGCCTTACCAGCCGATAGAATTCCTTGTCGGTACCAGTAGAGGCCATAATTCTCTCTGTCTGTTCAATCTTTCTTCTTGCCTCCGCTTTCCTCTGTGCCTTTCTCAGGTCCCTCTTGCATTTTTTCATATGTTGGGAGGTAGGGTGGTCTGCACTGTCCGGTTCCCCTGCCTCTCGCCACTGCCACCACGCAACTTTGCAATCCTTCACTGCTTTAGAGATCTCTTCATTCCATACTCTATCTTTAACTGGATGGACTTTTCTGGTGTCTCTGTGACCCGGTATACTCTGGATGACAGCTCTCTTCAGCGTAGAGATGAAATGGCCCAAGGAGAGGACAAATTCATAATCTGACTGGGGTTGTTTGAAGGGATGTAGTAGGTTTGCAATATGAAAGCTGTATAGCTGGACGTCACACTTCTCCCATTTTGGCTTCACCCTGACTTCTCCAGCGTGTATCTTCTTATCTTGAATCTTGAGCTGTATAGTTGCAGTTACTGGGATATGGTCCGAAGTATTTGTTTCTGTGTACTCCTCAACTCTAACAGATCTTACAAGACTTTGGGCCTTGCTGTTGAATAAGATGTAGTCTATTTCTGCACTGTCTCTACCATTCACATGTAGAAATGTGTGGAGACCTTTCTGTTTTGAGAGAAGATTGTTTTGGTCGCAGAAATTCTTCAGCATCACATCCTGGGAGTTATTATGTCTTCCTACCAGGGAGGCATTCATATCACCAAGCAGAAGGAGTGCATGTGAGGTCATGTATTTGTTTAAGATTTCTTGAATTTCACTTAAGATCTGGTGGTACGAATCAGAATTCCCAGTGTTTCGGCTAGGCATGTAGACATTGATAACTACCAGTGGGGGATCAGAAAGCACTTCAGTGACGGCAACACGACTGCCTCCGTCCAGGCATCTACGGGTCTTCAAGTCCATGTTATTACGGTGAAGAATGGCAATGCCGCCGTAGCCTCTTGGTTTCTGGACCGGGGGGAGAGGGTCATCGTCATCCACCGCCTTTCCAAATCCCTCAAAGTTCTTACGGAGCTTATCTAACGTCCTCAGTTGGAAATTAAACAGCCATGTTTCCTGCAGGCAAATTAGGTCAGAAGTTCTTAAGAGCTTAAGAAGATACTGTTTGTTGGTTTCAATGTTTTTCACGTTGAAAGTTGAGATCTTTAGAAGTCTTTCTTCCCTATGCATGTCTGGTGGGAGGCTCGGCCCATGCATAAAAAAGGCTTTGTAGAGTTGTTCGGGTTTGACTTTGATTGCCGACCTTCACTGTTGAGGTCAAGGTTCACGTTATCTGAGGTCCTAATCAGTGGTGACCTTGGGGTCAGGTCTTGTTTGGTACTGGTGTCTGAGGTATTTTTATTTCTGGGGGAGGTTGTGGTAGGGCCCTGATTCTTCTTTGAGTCCCCATCTCGCGTTCTCTTAGGAGTTCCATCCAAACAGACCACATCCTCAGTATCACCAGAACCAGACTGACTGTTAGCATCTCTCGCTGGTGTAGAATTGCAGTTTGTGAGATCGGTTTGCCGGTGGGATTCATCCTCTTGTGGATGGGGGTATTGGGGTCCGGCCAGGTCTTTGTTTGCAGCTCGATTCGACTGGTGAGCGTTTACTGCCTGTCTATCTGGATCGTGCTGTCTGCCTCTAGACGCTAGTCTGTCCTGCATGTGAGGGCGCTGTCTATTCTCTTTTGTATTCCCTGTTGGTCTCTGTCCATAGCTGGGAGCAGGCCAGCTGTGTGTCAGTGGATGGCCTATTGGGTTACCATTTGTCATTTCCGGGGGTAGAATCAGTGGATGGCCATGCAGCTGTCCCATGGCTGGGTTAGGCACTTGTAGAACGTATTGCGGTGGAGGTTGGGGTGGGAATGGAGCCCACGGAAGTTGTCCAGGAATGAACTGTGGATGAGCGACTTGTATTGGGTAAGGCATGGTGGAAGAAGCGTGGTATGGTTGAAAGTTCATTGGCATTGGATAATAGGAGTTTGGTCCTGTTTGACTTTCCCGGTGTGAGATAGGATCGGCCCGTGCAGATGTGGGCAGGTTGGATTCTACAGATTGAAGTCGCAGTTTTACCATATCAAGTTCCAAGGAATTGAGCCTATCCTTTAGGAGGGTCAGCTCACTGGCTGCTATACTTGAATTAACACAGTGTGGATCTCTATTATTGTTCTGTACGTGTATATTGTATGGTTGGTTGACAGGTATCGAGTCTGGGTTGATGGGTTGTTTAACCAGGTGAAGCTCTTGTTTAAGGAGTTTGTTGGAGTTTTCCAGATCAAGGACTTTCCGTTCAAGGTTACCTATTAGAGTTTGAGCAAGCTTTAACTGGTCCAGGCTGTCGTTCTGTTCAGTATTTTTCTTAGGGCGTTTCTGTTTACCTTTAGGGGGATGTTGTACATTTTGGTCAGAGCTAGGGATTGTAGGCCTATGGCCAGGAGCACTAGCCTCCGTAGTCAGTGGAGTGTTCGGGGTTGCAGCAAGGGTCATGCTTGCAGGTTGAAGAAGAGTAGCCTGCATATCGGTGGATGCAGGGACTAAGTCTGTTCTTGGCTCACTATCTGATAAGGCATTCATCTGAGTCATGATTCTTTCTGAAGAAGGCGAACATGGGACAGCGTCTGGAGGCTCTTGGGAGCTGGGTAGGACTTTTGGTGAATGGGGGGTACTCTCGGTGTCAGGCTGATTGTCAGCCGTTTCCGTGTCCTCTACGCTACCATCTGTGTCTTCTGTCCGCATGTTTTGTTGTATAAGGGAGTCCGCCATCAGTTCTTCACCCTGTTCATGTTTACAGGAGGAGCAATAAAATTCTCGCTGTGTCTCGATGATTAACATGTCCGAATCAGATAGATTTTCGCAGACGTAATGGTACCAGGAACCACACACATCACAGGCAACCCCCTCATTAACCATCTCTTTACACGCGGGGCAGTAGTCAAGGGAATCTGTGATGCTATCATCCTGCAAGGAGTGTGTATTTCTGGGTACATCAGTTAATTGGAGAGGTGGGTCCTCATCTTTTGCAGCTTTTCTCCTACGAGAAGGTTGGTTGATTGTAGAGCAGTAGCTGTCAGCCATGCTGTTTAGCTGTTCCTCAACGGCTTTTTTCAGCATATTGTCTAGAGAGTGGACCATCTGAAGTCCCATTATATTATCAACAATCTTCTTATGATCTGTAAGGAAGAGCTCGGTGTACTTGCCATTTGCCATCATCCTGCATGTTTTTTTTGTTTTTTTTTTTTTTACTGTGCTATTGGTTTGTTGGTCGTGTGGGTTATAATCGACGGTACTACCGGTATGTCATCATCCGGCAACGACAGGGGAGGCTACACGGTTACCTGTGAAACATAACTGAGGGTGACTAATTGATCAAACAGCAGAGGAAAACCTCATCCACTCAGACACAGTGCCTGGTTGTTGATGGGAAGTCATGTGAGACAGCTGTTCAAAGAGGTTTGTAATGGCTGGTCTACCCACTTTCAGACTTTTGCAACACTACTAGAGAAATAATCCTCTGTCACATAGTACAAGGCCCAGGTAGACTCAGATATTGGGGAGTGACAGGGGTATCACAGTAACCCTGTCATATTCAAAATACTCGAACACATTCTCAATATAACAAAACCAAATTCTTGACGGAACTTAATCTAAACTCCAGAGAGGCTTTACAAGGGTGCTCCTCTTTAAATGCACCACTGATCCTTACCGAATGTGTCATTGAATCCAAAAAACAAAAATAACAAACAACTTAATACATTAGACACCCAAAAAGCCTTTGATGTTGTTGACTGAATTCCCTTCTTAGTAAAATTATTCCTGGACGGAGTACAAAGTGATGACTGGTTATTATTGAAAGACCTGCATTCTGATACCTCTTCTAGAATCAAATGGTCTGGTCAACTTTCAAATCCCATCTATATAGGGCAGGGTGTAAAGCAGGGTGGGGTATTATCAACCTCCCATTATAAACGTTATAACAACCCCTTGTTGCTCCACTTTGAGGATGCTTATTCAGAAGTCAAAATTGGGTCGATTAATATACCACATTATAGTTGCAGATAATTTGATGGTCCTATCTAGGAAAAAGTCAATAATGCAGGTTTTGATTTGGGATGTAGAGAATTATGCAGATACGGAAAGATATGGAATACACCCACCAAAGAGTAACAGTCTGCTATACTGCCATGGAAGAAGAGTTGAATGTACTGATTTCTATTTGGCTGGTCAAAAGTTACCACTGTGAGTAACGCTGTACATATGGGAATCAAGCGGGATGTATTAGGGAAAGTTAATGTGGAAGAAACAGTAACCATAGGCCGTAGGGCTGCCTACTCCTTGATGGGTGCTGTTTTCCATAGGGTAAATTGGTTTTAAAAAAAAACAGTCAAAATTCTCATATTTGGTAGACATTTGTCGTTCCTCGTATGGTCTACGGACTAGAAGTTTTACTGTTAAACAATAAGACTTTGAATACCTTTGCAGAGTCTCCGGCAAATTCAAGGGCTTCCAGACAAAACTCCACATAGTATCGCAGTAGCCTTACTTGGGATTCTACCTGTGAGAACAGATATTCATAAAATTGCTCATGAACATAGCTAGATTGTCAGATTCGGTCGAACTTGAAATTGCTAAGAGACAGCTAGCTATGAAAGACAGGCATGAACATAGTTGGTTTAACTACATTAAGGATCTTTTAGACATATATGGTCTTCCCTCAATTTTTGAACTTTTTGAAAACCGTCCATCTAAGTCTGAATGGAAGGAGCTGCTGAATAGCTCTTTGAACTCTGCCATTTAGACAGAATGGAAAAAAGACATTAATGAAAAATCCTCACTAAAATATGTTAACCCAGCTATGTTAAGTGTTGGCAGATGCCATACAATTTCGTCAACTGTAAGGAATAATATAACTGATAGCAGGAGGGTTAAACCCAAATCTAAATAGATTGCTTACTGGCTATTACATACTTCAAGCAAATAGGTCTGTCTTTAATAGGGAAATTGTCAAACTTTAGATCTACCATCTAAAAGGAAATTAGAAAATCTTATTGGGAATATCTTGAATCCGTCATCTTCAATAATGATTCCGACACAGATAAAAATAAAAAAAAGGTAAACCTTTGTAAAGCACAAACGTACTGAAAACTTTGGGATTGCTCCATTGAAGTCAGATAGAATGACCTTCACAGATCCGACACAGCAAGCTACAGTTTTAAGGGACCGACCATTTGATATTTTTTTTTGGGGGGGGGGCGGGGGGGGGCTGGTATTCTTGATGGAGACACGACATTTTATTTCACTGGCCTCTGGAAACAATTTCTTCTTTTTTTTTCACCTTGTGGGAGCTAATTTATTTTTTTTACAAACTAACTCAAACAGGTTATTTTTTTTGTTTTAATTTTATAGCTGAACTATCAGATCCTTGTTTACTTGACCTTAATATCCTTTTATTTTAGCCACATCAGTATTTTTTACACCTTTTTTTCTCACAAAAAGAACATGGTGCTGTCTTTAACCAGGCCAAGGGCATGGCTTAGCTTGCTTTTGCAAACCAGTGCCTGGAGCATCTAAGGTACAGATACAAACATCCCTGTATGAGTTTGGCAAAAAATTAGGCCTTAAATTAGGGATATTTGGCAAAAATTTAGGGCTATTTTGGCAAAGTTTTAGGGTTAACATTAGGAATTTAAGTTTTTTTCCTATCCCAATATATGGCCAAACATGCTTTATTCATACTTTAGAAAGTTTGATAAATACCTACATGATAGAGTCACATTATACATGAATGGCAATTAATAAAATGGCTGAAAGTTATGTGCTAAGAAGTTAACAAAGGGGGGTCTGGGGGGGGGGGGGGGGGGGCAACGCCCCCCAGAAGCTAAAACAATTTCCCAATTACAATGGCAATTTTAAGACTGGAAACAATAGAGAAAACGAGGAATGATGATAAAAATAAGGGTTTTTATATTAGGACTTTTGCCTTTTAGAGTGTTTATTTTGCCATAATGGTTTTGTCTCCCATAAGCTAGTGACTCTTTTGCAATTCAGGTTTAGTGGAAACATTTACTTAGTAATGCGGCAGATCAATAATACATGTATGTGAATGTTGTATAGGATGTTTTTGTAAATGTATGCACATGCGGGGCCCACTGGTGTAAACCAATTGTAGATAATATTAAAATATTACTGTAAATATGGGGCCCAGAAGCCAGAGACATTATAAAAACTCAATTCCAATGGAATCATCTGCAGACTATATTTTTTTTTGAAATTTTGGGTGGAGACAGATTATTTTTTCTCTTACTTTTGAGGCCAGATTATTTTTTTGAACCCCCTTATGAGCCAGGTTATTTTTTTCTTGCATATCCAAAGACAGGGATTTTTTTTTTGATAAATATACCAGCCCCCCCCCCCCAACACCCCCCCCCCCAACACCCCCCCCCCCCAGAATATCAAATGGTCGGTCCCTAAACAAACAGTTCGAGTCTGTTTCCTCAAAACCTAAAGCCATGAGCTTGAAAATACTTGCAGAGTTAAAGCTCTGGTACCATGGCCTAAACCCTGCAAACATTAAACAAATGCATGAAATCTCTGTTACCATTAATGGTATTGAGATCCTTTTGAAAAATCTAAACCCAAATAAAGCTTCGGGCCCGGATGAGATTTCCCCCCGATTATTAAAGGAGCTGCATCATGAAGTAGCACTTATCTTAACAAAAATATACAGTTCTTTATGGACCGATATTGTCCCTGACGATTGGAAATCGGCTCTTGTGGCACCTGTCTATAAAAAGGATCCAAAACATAAACCAAGTAACTATAGACCCATATCTTTAACGTACATAGCTTCCAAATTGATGGAACATATCCTAGTATCAAATATTATGAACCACTTTGACTCAAATGATCTTCTCAGTCCCTTCCAACACGGCTTTCGATCTAAGCACAGCCGTGAAACTCAGCTTATCAATTTTACCCAAGGAATTTTTGATGACTTAGAAGCTGGTAAGCAGACTTTTAGTAAAGCCTTTGGCAAAGCCGACCATAACTTACTGATTTATAAACTTTTCAACCTCGGTGTGAATCTATTAACAGTTTTTTTTTATCTAATCTTTTCTCCAAAACAGAAATCATTCAGTTGTTGTCGAAGGCAAATAATCTCCATCAGTACCAGTTATGCCAGGTGTCCCCCAAGGCTCTGTCTCTTTCTAGAATACATCAATGACCTGCCTGATTCACTGAAAAGTAGAGCTCGTCTGTTTGCAGATGATACAATAGTGTATGTAACTATAAATTCTCAGATCCTGAAATTCTCCAGAACGACCTACAAAAACTTGAGCAATAAGAAGCAAACTGGTCAATGGAATTTAATCCAGACAAATGTGAAGTGATCAGAAATTTTAAAAAGAAACAACCCATCATTTTGCCTTATAAACGTCAAAATACAGACTTGAAATCTACTGAAAATGCAAAATATTTGGGAGTAACTATCAGTTAAGATTCTAATTGAAAAACACACATAGAAAATGCCCCCAATAAAGTAAACAATACCCTTAAATTTATAAAAAGCAATATTCAGACCTCATATCAGAAAATAAAAGAAACTGCATTCAACACCAATGTACGCCCTCAGCTTGAATACTGCACCCCAGTCTGGTATCCGTGGCAGAAAACTCTTAGTTATAGGACTGAAAGAGTGCAAAGAGCAGCAGCTAGATATGTATTAAATGATTACAATTTTACCAGTAGTGTTACTGAAATGTTCCAATGCTTGAATTGGAAAACACTGGAACATAGCAGAATTTAAATTTCCCTGATCATCCTGTATAAAATTAAGCTTCGCCTAGTTGCTGTTGATCATCATCATCTCACTAAAATCAGAAATTTAAATGTTCTAGTACCCTATTCCAGGACCCAGTATCATAAAAATTCATTCTTTCCTAGAACTATCAGATATTGGAATAATCTTCCTTATAATGTCAAGGCCAGCTCCAGCTTAAGTGAGTTCACTGCTGGACTGGCTACTATCAGTTCATTCTAAAGTGCAGATATGTTTTATATGTTTTTAACCGTAGTATTTGTAGTTCTTTTAATTAGCACTCTTTTAAGTTTTCACTTTTCTTTTGCTGTTTCCCGACTGCGCCTCCCAGTAATAATCAGTAATTGATTGTTGGGAGTATGAAGTAGAAGTTAAAGTAGAATCAGTTTCAAGTAGATCCGACCTGTAAGTTATGCTCTACTGCACCCGAGGCTCATCATATGTACCGGGTTTTAATCTGAAAGAGACTTCTAAACAAAAAATACGTAATTATTTACCACTCTGGAACTGTTATCTTTAAGACCCAGATATACTCACAAGACTTGTCTTAGATTCATCAGCAGTGTTTAACCATACAGTACCGACCCAAGTGAGATATCTCAAGTTGAACTTTATGCTCGAGAATACATTTATGTGATCCTTAAAAAGAGAGTCGCCAGGTTAAAACGAATTTCTACAAATTCATGGTGGGTAATCTCGATAAACGGAGCCACTGGCTCCGCACCATAAATCTTATGGAGAACTTCCGCGCCATGTGCGGCTCTGAAGTTGTAGCTGGAAAAAGTATGACAGCAAGAGGTGGGTCTGGCAGTTCTCGATTTTTTTTTCTGTTGTTTCAGAGATCAAATAAAAAAGCAGAATGCTATTAGATGGCCATGTCATTCAACTGAGCTACGTGCAGAGAAGTGTGTATAAATGTCACTTGGCTTTCTTTGAAAATATTTGTTCCGAGGCGAGTCTTACTCATTCAGCGGCATTTAGTGCGAAAAAAACACGCACTTTGTCTACATTCTTCCCACAAACGGACGAGCTATGTGGACTTGAAAGGTGACGTTAACGTGTTTGGTTTAAGAAATAGATCAGCTCTAGCAGTGAATTGTTGAGTAATAATTCACTGTTTGGAGGTCAGCTGTAAAGTAGATCATATCACGAGCACCGAGCGCGAGTGTTATATCTACTTACAACTGACCAACAAACAGTGAATTGTTACTCAACAATTCATTGCTAGAGCTGAAATATTTCGATTCTAACACGCAAAAACGCTGAAAAACTATTCTTTTCATTCAAACTCTCCCAACCTTCCTGGCAGCGCGTTCATGCTCCCACCTATCAATCTATCTAAGATAAATGTACGTTTTTATGGCAATTTTAGAAAGAAAAGTGAATTGTTGCAGAGCAAAACTCGGAAATTTTCCATTGCTTCTATAGGCGCACTGTGTTAGAATGGTAGATATAGTTCCCCAATTGCCCTGTTCAGTTTTCTGAATAAAACTGCACTAAATCTGCACCTAAAGGGCATGGCTCCGTTTATGTAGTGTGGCACCGCTTTTGGAATGCTGCTCTGAAATTGTGGACCCAGTTTTATCTAGACCATAATGGCTCATTATTTTTTTAAATAGGGAATATCGGTGACATCAGCACACAGGAAAGAAGAAAACAGACTCCTCTGTTTTTATCAACCCATACAGACTAAGCCCTGGTGAATATTTTTGGCAGGGTTTGGGCGTCCAGTTGTGAAAAAGAAGTTGATAAAGGCATGCCAGTGAGGAAATCAAAGTTTACTACATTAACTGTGGACTAACAAGCTAAGAATAATAAAACACATGCTTTGCACGGATCAAAACCTCGCTATTTAAAACGAGCAAATTTATTCTAGAATTTGGGATGCTGTAACCATCAAACCGTTACCATGATTAATTCAAGACTTGAAGAAGTCAGAAAATTTTACTTACAACTGTTGATTTTCGAAAGCATATTAGAATTGAACTTGCCAAAGAAAATGCTGTAGATAAATCAAACATCTTAGATGCAAGACAGTCTGATAACCGTTTATTTCATAACCCTATTCGAAAACATAAGCTTATTGACGAATTGCGTGTTGGGAAGCAGAGCAGCTGGTGTTAGTCAGTCTTTGACTCGACTGCCTTCTTAAAACGAAGAAACTACAGTATGATTTTCATATGATTTTCAAACTGTTAGTGCCTGTTCAGATATAAGCTCCCATAAGGCATGGCTGTGGTGGAGCTTATAGTATTGACTGAGGTCTCGCACCCACCTGACAAATCTATCTATCTATCTATCTATCTATCTATCTATCTATCTATCTATCTATCTAACTATCTATCTATCAACCCACCCACCCACCTATCTATCTATCTATCTATCTATCTATCTATCCTTCACGATCACTTTTGGCAGCGTCTCTGCGTCACCTCTTGAAAACGGAAACAAAATCATATGAGCCGCGACACGACATAACCAGCAATGTGGTTGTGCGGCCAGCGCAGACTCAGATCAGACTCTAGCTTAGACCCTTAGCTACCATTTGAGCTTTTCACGAAGACTCTGGTCAAACTGGGCGGATGCATAGACTGATCTGAGGGTGCGCTGGGTGCACAACCACATTGTTGGTTTTGTCGCGTCGCGGCTCATATGAGCATGACAGTGAAGTTAACTCATGATCCGGCATACAACACGACACTGAGCAGTCAAAGTTTGCGATGATAACGCTCTGTTTAAATGTTTTTGTTCATTTTTATTTTATTATTATAATTTATTATTTTTTGCGACGGTTCTGTCCGGTAACCATCGCGCACTTAAGACATACGATGGATAAATTTGTTTTTAGACAACAACACACAAATAAAACTTAATGTCAGTTATTAGCTATGACTTCAAACTTGAAATAATCAAACGGCTCAATTTCTAAGCTCATTTCACAGAAGTTGAGCTAAAAGATTGACACCCTAGTGAAAAATGAAGGGCAAACTTGGCGCCTAAAATTGCGCAGACTTATTTGAATAAAATATTTCACCCCTTTGAAGATATTTTTTGACACACTTATTATGTCAACAACTTGCCATCGCCTAAAGCCTAAACACACGTCTTAAATCTGCCACGTGCCAGTTACGTGCGGTGGCAAGGAATGTCATTGGATAGGTTAATTCTTTTAAGAATTTCAATCTACAATTTATTATACAGCTGAATATAAACTTCTTTTATCTAAAATAAATTTAAGATAAACACCAAGCAATGTGGTTACAAAGTTCTATGATTATCATTTGCTGCCAAAACAAAATCATTTTGTGTGTGGTACCTTTTCCCGCCAAAAATATGACGTCAATTTTGGAAACATTCGTCTGCAAGCAGTGTAAAAATGCAATATTTGCAACAAAATAACTGCAAAACAAGGTTGAATTATGGATATTACATACAAAGTTCCGTAACTAGTGTGAGGTAAGCGTTTCTGGCGAATGCCCCTCTGCTGCGTGTTGACCTGAATATTTGTTTGTAAATACAGACACGTGCCGACAGGCATGAAATCCATGTTTTTGGATATCTTTGTCAAACTGATAGATTTGAAGCTTCTCAAAAGTTGAAAAGAAATATTGTCTACAGAAAATGACATTAGAAATTACATAATTTTTTATCGTCCGCTAATAATGCGCAATGCTAGCGGGCGCGCAATGTTACCGGACTCGAATGTAATTTGTTTCTGAAAATTTTCAGCGAATCAGAGAGACTCCAATCTAATACTGTCCACATGTGTGTTTCAAGCTAAGTGTGTGTTTCCAGCTAAGTGTGTGTTTCCAGCTAAGTGTGTGTTTCAAATAAAAGTACGCGTGCGCTTACCAAAGTATTTAGCAAACCCTCTCGGGGCGGGTGGGAGGTGTTTCAAATAAAAGTAAGCGTGTGCTTACCAAAGTACAGCAAACCTCGGGGCGGGTGGGAGGTGTTTCAAATAAAAGTAAGCGTGTACTTACCAAAGTACAGCAAACCTCGGGGCGGGTGTGTAAACACTGAAGACGCAGATCGGCATACGCAACTTCGCATGTCTGGTGGGGTTTCCTTTAGATTTTTTTCTTTCTTCTCAAAAAGGATTTATGTACCCTTGGAAATCTAAACCCACTGCATTGAAAAGACTATGATACGTTTGCGCAGACACGCAGGCTTATTTGAGTATTATAGTATGCGCTTCATATTCTAAAACCATGTTATTGTTTTCCAACAGAAATGATTTTTATAGAAATTTGTTCAAAAAGAGTCAAGATTTTTTATTTTATTTATTTGTTCTATTTATTCAATTTTTCACAATCCTTGCATTTTTAAATATTTTTGTTTTCATTCAAAAGTGAATGCAGTTAGAAATCAGTAGAAATTATGCAAGGGAATATGAAATGTTGACACTTTTCACACTGTATATTCCTTATCAGTTATGACACCTCTCGGTATTGGTCTGGTCTGATCACCTTAACATTTCAGACCCCTGGCAATATTCCACTATCAGATCAAATTAGTCAACATCTTCTAAGACTGTTCAGGGTATTCACATTCGCTTTTTAGCGGTGCAGGCTGATTTGAAAACTCACTGTTGACAACTTTTATGTGAACAGTTGATATTCAAATCAGCTTTCTTTCTTTGATGACTGATCAAAGTCTTCGGTGTTGCTGTTTGGGTGTGCAGGTTGTTTTGAATACTCACTGCTGGCATAAATTTATGAGAACACCTAATATCCAAATCAGTCGTTAATTTGTGAAAACTGATCAGGGTCTTCATTCCTGCATTTTAATTTTCAACGATTGCAGACTTTTCATGTGAACTTAATGTAGTGTAGACTGTCCAGGGTTATCGTTTTTTTTTGTAAACACTCAGATCAGCCGTCATACTGTTTAGAAAGATTAGAGTTTTCATCTTTATCCAGGAATCGCATACTGTTCATGCGAACCGAGAATACTCTGACTAGACTGCAATGGCTGATCTGAGTCCTCGGTGAGCGGATGTTGTAATGTACGAGTACTTATTTACATGGCCGAGTTCGACTTGGTCATAGCGATTGGAAAATAAATCCAGAGGAAACACAAAACATTAAATATTCCGTTTGATATTCTGTGATAGACGAACAATATACGAACTGACCTTAAAATGAGTAAACTTCGTAGTGTATCTTTCACAGTTGGTCAGTTACGTTGAGAATGAAGCCATTAAATGGCAATTAACTTTTAAAAGTGTTTAATTGGTATTGAACGATCATTATCGAAACAACTGCTTAGCAACCTGTTAAGAAAGAAAGAAAAAAATTATAATCTAGTCATTAATATATTTGTTTCTCTAGAAAAGTAAGATGAAATATTACACATTTGATATACGGCAGTTTTGTTTCTTTATTTTGTATTTATTGTCTTATTTTTAATTTTTATTTATTTATTTTTATATTCATCTTTTTTTTTTCTTTTTTTTTTTGCATTTCTTTACATTTTCTGTCTTTCTTGTACCACCGCATTGATAATAAAAGCAGTTTCGCATTGACAACAAATAACATTTCGCATACTCTGTCTGGCCCGATGTAGAGTGCGACATCAGTTTGGACTTAGAAATTTTACGCCTAAGAATTCGGCAGTCGGAAGGCGCGTGGAATGTATTTTAAAGCTAATAGGGAAGAATGTTAACGATAACTTATTTCGGAATTTTTTATATCTGTGAAAAGTATGCAATGCAAATTTTAAGAAAATATCAGGAAAAAAAATTAAACTAGATACAGTAAAATAAGTTTTTACTGCCAAAGTCTAGGAACACGCGTTTTGTAAAATTTTTATATACGCTAAGTAGGAAGCGATGAGCTTATTTTCCAGTTCACCTGGAAGAATGAAGGCACATACTTATTTTGATAAAAATTATATCAACTTAAAGAGCGTAAATTGAGCTATATGGTCATATCAGGATAAGTTTTGGCACATTATGTTAAAGAAATGATTTACGTTGTCAAAAATTGTTTTGACATTAATTTCTATACAAACTGAGTCATAGATTTCAACAGGTAAGGAGACATACGCGTTATCGATACAGGTGTCACATCGTCGGGCTGGGATGATACAAATGAAGAGATTAGTTTAACATGGGCAGGTGTTTCAAATAAAAGTACGAGCGTGTGCTTCCCAAAGTACAGCAAACCTTCTCAGAGCGGGTGGGAGGAAATTATGTTCATTAGTTTAACCATAAAAGTAAGCGTGTGCTTACCGAAGTACAGCAAACCTCGGGGCGGGTGGGAGGAAATTATGTTCATTAGTTTATCAATAAAAGTAAGCGTGTACTTACCGAAGTACAGCAAATTTAAAGAGTAACTACGCTTCAGGAACTGACTGAATCAGATCCCAAACCCTATCCTCAACATCAAAGGGAAAGACTGACCACAGGCGCTTGAAGTTCTATGCTATGAAACATAGAAATCTATTTCAATGCCGCTAAACATCTAGGTTATGAGCCATATATATAGAAATAACTACCTCTCCGATCCTTTCCCCAAGTCCAAAATAACTAGGAATGTTTCCATTTTCCTTGTTTTCCCCATACATTTATGCCCAATGAATTATTTTATCCTTAGAAATTTGATGAGTCTATTTGTCAATTTAGGGGTTCTAGTTTACTTTATTTTAACAGTTTTATCTGATTTTAATAGGAAATACCAATCGGTGACATGCAAATAATGAAGATTCTGATCAGACACCGCAGCCAACAACTTTTCTGCCAGTCGCAGAGCCTGTAACAGCCGGACAGGCAGAGTGGAAAGCTAAAGGATAAATGAGCTGCGACACGAGAAAACCAAAAATGTGGTTATGCGCCTAGCGCAGACTTAGATCAGCCGGGGCATCCGCCCAGTCTGATCAGAGTCTTCACTGTCCGCATGGAGGAAGCTTAGACCCTTAGCTACCCTTTGAGCACCTAACAAGAGTCTGATCGAGCTGGGCGGATACCAAGGCTGATCTGAGTCTGCACTGAGCACACAACCACATTGTTGGCTTTGACGTGTCGCGGCTCAAATGATGATACACAGACTGCGGCATCCAATGGGTGCTTGGTAGTGCATGGATTCCTCTTTAGATGCTCCGTCACGGCCAAGGGTTACGGCAAAATGGAAGAATTACTTCTCGTCGCTATAGTTTGGCGATGAAGTGTTGTTTAGACTAAATAAACCATAGGTGGATTGGTATTACCTTCAAAAATGGTTAAGTGGAGAAACTATTAGCGCTATCTTTGAATTGCAGGTGTTACATGATACGGAGATAAAACTCAACATGAAATAGTGACAAAACAGACACAGCCACAATCGACCTGTCAATAATGGCAATGAAGGGCTCGAGAATGAATGTCTGTAGATGGTATTTCGTGCATTGGCTAATATGGGACTTTCAAAGTGAGCTTGATTATATTCATCTATTTGAATTTACAGCCAAACCTGTCTTAAGCAAGCACCAGAGGGCAGGGCCGAAACTACTTGCATAAGGCAGGTGCTTGATTCATATAGATCGATTTACACTGAAAATGCTCCTTTTGGGCTGTGAGATTTTGGCCTTTAAAACCTTTTTTTTTTTGCTTAATAATGAATGTCTGACGTGTCCTGTAAGACGTGCTCTAGCGGATAATTAACTGACCTGTCGATATGTTTCTTAATAGTGACAACTAGTGAATATACTAAAACATTATGGAGTGTGTAATCTAAAATATGAAGGACCGGAATACCGACAGACGACATTTATACTCTTAAGGGATGAAACGATAACACCACTTGGGGTTCATATTATGTGTATCTAAATAGATATTTCGGATTTATCACTATTTCTATGCTTTACAAGTTCGGACTTATAATTTGGGTTCTTTGCCCACTTTTACTGATACAATTACATGTAGCAAAACTAAATGAATACCAAACTTACGAGGGCTGATCCAGAAGTTCGTGGACACCTTAAATAACTAAGGAAGCTGAGAAGGGAATTCGATGAAACGTTACATGCCCATTTTCACATCATTGATAAACACGGTCGTGTAAATTTTGAATCAGATATCTAAAACGGTTCATATATAACAATGCATTTTGTTCTATTACCCTAGGTTGCGCGGCGCACGCCACAATGTCACGTTGACGCCTGATATATGCTAGTGCCCAAAACACGAAGCTGATAAGATCCACTAAAGAAATCATGACATTAAAATCACAGTTTCAGCATTCATATGATGCGAGGAATAGAGCAATGATACAATCACAAGTTTTCCATCAGGTTTTATAAAGAACAACTTCTGATATCGCGTAAACATTTCTTGGGCTCAGTTTTGAAGTGTAATTTGATCAATAACTGCACCATTGTCATCATGAGGATAAAAAAAATATCGCTCGAAATTTATTTTTATGACTTGTTTACACAGTATCTTGAAAGGTGTATGTCTCATGATGCTCCGTGTAAAATATGATTTTGTATTCGTTATGTTTTTTATGTCGGCCTTAAGACAAACTGCTTGCGTGCAGACGTTGGAAAATGTCATTTTGTTCTTACATGCCAGAGGGTGGTGGTTTGTTTTGTGTGTACAGAATGTCATGTCAAATGCCAATAATAAATATTCATATCAGTCGTTTGAAATTGGGAAATGCCATGTTAGTTCTTGACTGAAATTTTATATCGAAATTTTAAGGATAAAGAATATATTTGATTATTTTAAAAGGAACATTTTGTATTTTTCTGTAAAAAAATCTGGAGTGCGCCGCACAGACAACCCCTGGTATATTCAAACGTAGATGCCAAACCCAATATTTATTGAATTTACCCGATATTGTGAGAAATTATTCAGTCATATATAGAGAAGCATTGGTCAAGTTTTGAAAGAAATTACTTATTGCAGTTTGATTTTATGGATTGTGTCCACGAATTGCTGGATCATCCCTCGTATTACTGATGATTGCAATACCAAGTTTGTAAATTAACTACAGCTGATCTTGAACATCATACCACTCCAATCCTGAAACAAACATTTATCTTCTTTTTAGCTGTGTTGTGTGACAGACGCCAGTGCCCAATTCTGTTTATGTGTCCATCTTTTTGTATGCAAATCAAAGATGGCTGCTACGTTTGTGACTGTGGTGAGTAAAACACTACTTCCTATGTAACTGTTTTAAGTCAGAAAATGATGAGCGCGAAACTTTAACTAGTGTATCTATGTAATAAACAAATAAATGGCGTGTGTGATTGTGGCAAGTAGCATACATTTTAGTGTATCTGTATTAAGTAAAAGAATAGTCAGCGTGTCACTGTATTAATAATTTATATACTGAACGAAAACAGAAAAGTTACATAGATTATTCATGAAATTTGAGCTTAAGAACAATACATGTTCCAAATATTGCTACGTTATTCATTCACATGCAAGTCGTCAGAGAACCTTATGAACTAATCGGTTTTCCATTTGCATCAATTCTTACAGAATTATTCCAATTTCAGTAAAACACAACAATGTGAAACGCTGTATGCGCATGCGCGAGAGCTTAAATCTGTACACTTTCGGATTTGCCTTATAACTGCCAATAAGAAACTCTATTACCCTTATGACATTTAACCACCATTTCGAAGAAATAAGATGTTAAGATTAAATGTCTTTGAAATTGTCTCCCTTGCAAAAGCCGGTACACCAGTACGTTTGGATCTTATTCCAGCTTCTCCAGACAATGGTTCATAATGAGCAAGTTTTATCAAACTGGTTTGTTGTCCGTGGTACATCACCTTGCATTTTCTATGGGATTTTCAGTGCAAAGCCTGAACGACAGAGCCAAGTGTCCTAAAAAGCGATATTCTCAGGCTTGTGCTTCACTGATCAACCCTTTGGAAGCGGAAATCGGACCGTTTCCTACCGAGACCTGCCATCATATCTTTTGGGGTCTAGCGACACTTCAGAAGTTAAATATAGAAACGCGCGTCTGTCGCACTAAATTTGGTATGAATACGTTTATATTACAATGCCTGATTAAAGTCTCAAAAGTGATTTGCTCACATGGGCTGAAAACTTGAGTGAAATATGGGTCTTCAAAAAGCACTTCAAAATAACACTTTCAAATTCTGACCCCTTATTGACTCAAACTGAAATGGAGACATTAATCTCACAGTTTTCGCTGCGATATTCTTTTTTTTACTCTGAATACTTGTTGTCAGTTAGATGTTTATGGTAAGGAGCATGCTGCTCTGTCTGCCACTGTACTCAAGATATGGGAAAGTAAGTGTGTGAATAAGCTTAGTTACTAGTATACCACGTATCGTTTCACTGTTGTTTGCACTAATAAAATAGGGATATGTTATTCTGGTTATTGGCATTTATTATTAAATAAAAGCATGGTAGAGAGTAGTATACGATCATCCTACTTTGTATATCACTGTATTGAATAATAGACTGATTTGTGCTGTGTGACTGCGGTAAGTACCACACCAGCTTAACTTCGAATGCTATTGTATAAAGTAATAGAACCATGCGTGAGTGTGGAAAGTATGATACTGCGTTGTATGTTACATGTACTGTATTGAGTACTTAGTTAGTTAAAGACAAATATTCTCTACTATATAGAACACCCCCAGTCTTTATTGGTTTTACGACCCTGTTGTGTTATAACCTATGTGAGATGAAATATTTCCTTTGATGAAATTGCAGTGTCACTGGGCTGTTGCATAATAGGGTTATGGCATCCAATAGACAAGAATATTTGTCTTTAAGTGGGAAACTGCAGTAAGAATAACACAACAATTCTTATCACTGTGTTAAGAAACGACATGGTGAGTGGGTAATTATAGCAAATAACAAATTACCTTGTATATCGTCGTACATGTATTAAGAGATAGCCCACTAGGCACACAGCGTTGAATCAGCCTTGATGCGTTCTTGATTCAACGTCATGGTGTTGAATCAAGGCTGATGCAATGTTGATTCAGCTCTCTATTCCTGATGGGAGTGTGGTGGGTGTGTGACTGTGGGCTGTTATACCATGGTCTTTTATATACCACTACTACCAAGAACTAAACTAGTAAGGTGTGAGACTCAGTGTGGATAGCAGTACACTGCTTCGTATATCACCGTGTTCAGTAATAGACTGGTGAGTGTGTGACAGGGTAAGTAATTAAGTCCTTAGTTTAACACTATACAGAGCAATAATATGACGAGTATGTGATTGTGGTACATACTATACCGAAGTCATTGCATTGAATAATATGTATGGTGAGTGTGTGCCTATAGTATTTTACTTCATATATATCAGTGTATAAAAATAAGTAGTGAGTATGTGACTGATAAAAATACCCGGCTTTGTAAGTCGCTGTATCAAGAGAGACAACAGTGAGTCTGTCACCAGACACAAGAACACAAAAGAGCATCGTAACATTTTTCTAAGGCCCTTATTGATTTCTGCTGGAAGACAACACACCTTTGAGACGAGGCGTTTAGACATTTTCAGGAACAGAGAAATCAAAGAATAACTGAGAATTTATAGTGTACAACAAGATCGATTAAGTGCGTCGAAACCGGTCTAACGACCATACTTCAGCTAACACCGTATTAGGTAAAACAACGGTGAGTGACTGTTATAGGTAAACAATGCTTTTTATGCCTCTGTGATAAGTAATAGAAAAGTGCATAGTTACTAGTCCATATAAACAGAGTGGCGAGTGTTTGACTGTGGTATGAGAGTTCATTTAAGCAAAAACAAAAATGCCGAGTGTGTTACTGTGATAAGCAACAATCTGCCACTTTAAAGGAACATAAAGGAAATAAAATAGTTTTACTTATCTATTCAATATTATTATTATTGTTTCTGTCGTCAGTTTTTATTTTTTAATATTTATGTATTTATTTTGCCGTGCGGATTTGGTCCCTCCCCAACTAAGAGCATGCATTTGAAAAACAAATACCCCTCCTCCCAGCAGGCACATAACGTCAAAATGACGTCATGTGTCTGCCGGGCTACGGCTTCCCATATTTTCTGTTTGCTAAGTCTAGTTTTAATATTTGACTTGCAGGTTCAGTGTCTGGTTATCTACAAAAGGCTTCAAACGAACTGAGCAGACTGTCCGCTCAACATCTTGTACAGACAGGTACACAGATGGGTTCATCTACTTTCGGGTCACAGACCGCAAATATGCACTCCGGAAAGTCTGGTATAGATAGTCATCACGAGAACGGCCCTGGCATGTTGCAGGTAGTTATTTAAAGTAAATTACCCAAACAAAACTTTCACTTTTGTTCCCATGGCTTTCGACTTGCGCTGGGGGCGTGACCGGTTTTGTGCATGAGCAGACTCAATTAAACCGCGTCTGTTATTTTCATTTATTTAATGCATTTCTTGCTTCCAAAGGATCTAGCTTACTTCACCATAGCTGCTGTTAGGAGCCGTGTGCTGGCTATCAAACGTCGCCTCGTACTTCATCAAAGTGCAGAAAATAGAATTTCTGGTCCTTTGGGATTATTGAGTTCATTAAGAATCAGTTTGGAAAAAGAGTTCTGTTTAAGTCGGTGCCAGGTGGCGTGGCCGGTGTTTCACATTGCATTATTTATACGAACAGTCAGTTAAACCACGTCTGTATTCTGCACCAGATATCAGATGGAGATAAATGCTTAGAAGACCCAACTGATAACAAACAGCGCCAATGGAATTCAGAGGGAGATCAAGGTCAAAGAGTAGAAGTTGGGTACCGTAACAAGCTTCAAATACCTTGGAGCAGTTGTCTCAGATGATGGCTGTAAACAGCAGTTGTCTCAGATGATGGCTGTAAACAGGAGGTTCTCTCACGAATTGCACAGTCCACTCCAGTTCTTACAAAGGTGAAGCGAATTCGGAGATATAACAACATATCTCTTGGCTCAAAGGTGAAAGGTATGCGCTCTTTTGTCATTTCTATAATTCTGTATGCCTGTAAATCGTGGACCTTGACAGCAGAGTTCGAGAAAAGAAAGCAGATCTTTGAGATGAGATGCTACCGAAGGTTACTGAAGTTTTTCTCGTACAAGGACAATGTAGTTAACTACATGTAGACGGTTCGCAGAAAGATTCAAGCAGCCATTGGAAAATAATGAAATCCTGAACCTAGTAAAGAAACGGAAACTAAAGTAGTTTGGCTACAACTCATGGTCTTCTGGTTTAGGAAAGACGATTCTACAGGGCACAGTGAAAGGAAAAATAAGAAGAAGTAGACAGGAGAGGAGGTGAGAAGACAAAATTAAAGAGTAGACAGGGTTGGACTTTGCCAGCCCAACTAGGGCAGCTGAAAACAAGACAATGTGTAAAGGGATCGTTTCGAAGTCATCTGTGGTGCACTAACGACTTTTTAAGGTATTAGCATTTCTTCAGTGTATTCCTTGCCTCCAAAAGATTTTACTCTCCAGGACTTATAATCATCCACATTAATTTTTTATTTATGAGAGAAAAGATTCAATGTTTTAAACTGAGTCATTGTCTCTAAATTAACATACATATTTAAATCTTTGTTAAAATGATTAAGCATAAAGATGAATCTTAGTTGTAGGTGTAGTTTGACTAATCATTTTCTTAATTAATACATTACTTAAATAATAATTAAGCAGGTTATTTATAGTTACACAAGGAAATTATGTAACTTATATCTGTCACTGATTGGTAATGCTATTACAATATGTGTGCCCCCAAGCTACCAGCTTCCATCAATTAAACTCTTCAACATTTTGGTTTTGGTTACTCTACCGACTGTGTACACTTGAAACTTGAAAGCTGAGCACTGATAAAACAGTTGCCTGTCTAGCTGTGTAGCAGATTAACACACGCGACAAAATCAGTGGCCACCCCCCCCCCCCCCCACCACACACACACCCTTGTTCCGACATAGCAGAAGCCATTCTTCCAAACAAGTATAACTAAAAGTGGTCAAAGTACCCAAATCATGAGTCCGAACTTGTAAAGCATTGACGATTCCAAAACAGCTTAGATACACATAGACCCCTAAGCAGAGGAATGATCAGGTGCTCGTAAGAAGTAAGCATCACTTGCCTATTATCATACACCCGTCATATGTCCGTGAAAATGAAAGTCCAGTATTTGAAAGCCTTACTATGCTTCGGCCATCTAAATGAACTTAACTTGCTTTTAGTGTGTGTGTTTTTGTGTGTGTGTTTTCGTGTATTCCATGTATTCGTGTATTTTTGTTGTTGTTGTTATTGTTTGTTTGTTTTTCTTCGTGAATTACATGTATTTCTTGCTTTCATAGAATCTAATTATTCAGAAATTAATTAACGATCACAAAGGACCAGAAAAGATATAATCTGATAAAGTGCGGAAACGTTTTATGGTGCTGCACGTCACGTAACACAAGCTGCAGTGTAGCTGAAGTTAGACACTTCGGAAGCAAGGCAAACGCCAAAGAAGCGAAAATAGCAGACACGGTTTGACTAAATGCATTCTTGAGAAAGATTCTCCGGACGCAATAACACATGAGAGAAATGAAAGAATCACATTGGCTCTCACTGAGTTTATTCATGTGCAGACTGTTATGTTTCTACTCCGCCTTATTTTCAAAGTGACTCAGATACAGATACAGGCTGATGCAGATACAGAATCTTTATTTAAAGTCGTGTATACAGAAACATGGCAAAATAAACCCTATAGGACTCAGAATGAACCGAATGATCACAAAGCACCAGAAAGTATATACTCTGCACTATGAAAACGTACTGGGACAATTTTAAACGACAGCACTTAACACCAACTGTATTTTTTTATTACTGGGAATATTGTTAGGCGTGATGAGTCACTGATGGATAAGAACACCTTCACTAGGACCGAACAACGAGCTAAATGTTTCGATATATTGCAAAGACTGGGAGCGGGATTTAAGATCCAGTAAAGCCCAGCTCCCCTCTCCTCCAATAATTTATTACTGACTGTTCCAAGGCGGTAATTGTGTTATGGCGTCCTATTCTTGTTGTCCATGTCGGTGATTTCGTTCACTTGTTGTGTGAAAGGTGTTTACAGGTCTGTGAAATGTGTTTACAGGTCTGTGAAAGGTGTTTACAGGTCTGTGAAAGGTGTTTACATGTCTGTGAAAGGTGTTTACATTTGTTATGTGAGAGATGTTTGCAGTTGTTGTGTGAGAGTTGTTGTGTGAGAGGTGTTTGCAGTTGTTGTGTGAGAGGTGTTTGCAGTTGTTGTGTGAAAGTTGTTCTGTGAGAGGTGTTTGCAGTTGTTGTGTGAGAGGTGTTTACAGTTGTTGTTTGAAAGTTGTTGTGTGAGAGGTGTTTTCAGCTGTTGTGTGAAAGATGTTTACAGTCGTTGTGGGAGGGGTGTTTGCAGTTGTCGTGTGAAAGGTGTTTACAGTTGTTGTGTGAAGGATGTTTGCAGTCGTTGTATGAAGGGTGTTTGCAGTTGTTGTGTGAAAGGTGTTTACAGTTGTTGTGTGAAGGGTGTTTGCAGTCGTTGTATGAAGGGTGTTTGCAGTTGTTGTGTGAAAGGTGTTTACAGTTGTTGTGTGAAGGGTGTTTGCAGTCGTTGTATGAAGGGTGTTTACAGTTGTTGTGTGAAAGGTGTTTACAGTTGTTGTGTGAAGGGTGTTTGCAGTTGTTGTGTGAAAGGTGTTCACAGTTGGGGTAGCCTAATGACTGCTTCGGGGAAAGAACTTATCATTCGATTTTCCATGTTCGCTTTTCTTGAGTTGTTGTCAACTTATATATATACTCTTTCGCTTTTGGCTTTAAATGCCGGATATGGGATCTATATTAGTTCCTGATAATAATCTATCAGTTTATTTGTAACCTCAGTGCATCAAAACAGCCAACACATAAATCAGGATTACATAGTTGAAACAAGAGGAACAATCCACAACAAAAATACTACTGGATTGCTCGGTTCTGTTTTTAAACTGTCTCAGAATGAGCCTAGTGAACCCAAAAGTCCAAGAAATATGTATCATTTCAAGGCTTCGATCACTACACAACTTTAGCTGCAATGAAGACAATTAATTCTGGCGGAAGAATCCCTGGAAGCGAGGAACACATCAAAGAAATGAAAATAGCAGTCCCGGTTTAAATAAGACAGATCATGTGCAGTGTCGTAATGATGCTACACTGCCCAAGCACCTTAGCATCGGATTTAGCGGAACTATTTCAGGATGACTCAGACTATCCTATCAGATTTCCTAACATTTATATAGTCTTTTCTCAGATGATCTAGTTTACGGACATTGAATATTCACACTCGGTTCAGTGTATAAATGAAAAGTTAGAAAAAATACCGTATTAATCCTGTTAAACGCCCCCGTTGCATTTTCAGAAAGGGGGTGTTATTTAGAGCCTTAAGTGTAGTAAATTAGCCACTGCCAAAATACCTCTAATAGGCAATATAAAAGTGATGGGTATACTTTCAGAGGAAGCAACTTTACTATTTTTTGCCTCCTTCTCAGTAGGGATAACTCTTAAAAGAAGAATTTGCTCCTTTAGGGGCAAGTTCTTTCCTTCAAGAGTAGACTCCATTTCAAAGAGCTACCTTATCCAGAGGAGCAAACAGGAATCCAGGCAAGTTAATATAACATTATTGCCGTAAGAGGCAGGGAGCAGGGGCGTTAAGTAGGATTAACACGGTAACCACGATATCCAGATCTAATTTTCCTCAAGTTTCTTCGCACCGATAAAGACTTTTTTAAGGCTGAAACTGGTGCCGTCTTTTCCCGTTTGGTCAAACATATTTTTTTTCAATTTCATACTAGTTAATATGTACAGGGTACAAATAGTAAACATTAGCAAAATGATCTGAACGGAAGCCAGAGGCTTATTCCCGTTTTCCCGTTTGAAACTTCAATTGTCCCGTCATTCGAATGCATGCAGCTCGTCAGTTTATCTCTAAAAACCCTATTTATAAATCATTCATAAGAAAGATACACACGCCATACCAACGTCCAACAGAACATGTATATACAGTGTATACTGAGAGGCAAATGAATGTATGCCCTTTTTGAATGCATATATTTTACTCATTTCTCTCGGCTCAGGCCCAAATTTTGCATAAGTGATAATTGTTACTCAAGGTACATCAGTGTGGTGTAGTAAAATTACTTATTGTAACGCTTGATTAGTGGCACTGAACGCACATGCCGGATTTGCACTTTCTCCACGTGCAGCAAACTGGACAATATAGGGTTTGCTGTAAATTTGTATTTGAAATTTCGGTTGTTTTTCTAAACAAACCACAAAGCGTTTCATTTACATGATTATAAGGCTCTCTGTAGCAGACAGAAATCATACACACAGAGGAAAAAGTAGCCAGAGGCACAAAGAAAGTATACTCAGTCGTGACTCTAGTGTATTTTATTAAGCCAGCCATGAACCGCTTTGAGCGGTCAGCCTGTTACGACTTCAGTTTGCCCCAAAAGCTTTGTCGTCATGTAAATGAAACGCATACACTGTGGTTTGTTCAGAAAAACAACCGAAAATGCAAATACTGATTTTGCAGCATAATTGTATTGTTTAATATCATGCAAGTGCAAAAACGGCAAAACAAACATGTACGTATAGTGTCGCTAGTCAAGCGGTTCATTTAGTAATCTTACGATGCCACTTTTTTGAACTTTTAGGAAAGATACATCGTGTAAAATTTTAGACCTGAACAGTGAATAATAAGAAAAATACGACATTTAAAAATGTTTCCTTTCTTTTGCCTCTGCGTGAAAGAATCGTGCTTGCCACAGGGAACCTTTCATCATGCAACTGAAACGCAAACGTTGTGGTTTATTTAGAAAAACACCAGGAATATCAAATGCAGATTAACAGGAAAATCATTTTGTCCATTTTGCTGCACGTGGGAAACGAGAAAACTGGCATGTACGTATAGTGCCGCTTGTCAAGCGTTTCAGTCAGAAATTTTACTACACCACATTGTTCCACTTTGAGTAAAACTAAATCATGCAGACTTTCAAACCTGAGCGGTGAAAAATAAGTAAAATATAGGCATTCAAAAAGTGTATACTTTCTTTTGCCTCTATATTAATTCAAATTTCTATATTTAACCACAGACCTTCAGCTATCAACCATTGTACAATTCTGGATATGGGCGGCTGTTTGCTCATTTTGATGGAATGGTTCAGTCAGGACAGAGACCAGACTATCACCAGTATCATCCACTATATTCAAGTAAGATTAAGTCAGTTGAGCAGTTACTCAAGTAAAAATAAGTCAGTTGAGCGGTAGTTCAAGTTGGATAAAGTCAGTTGAGCGGTAGTTCAAGTAAGATGAAGTCAGTTGAGCGGTAGTTCAAGTTAGATAAAGTCAGTTTAGCGGTAGTTCAAGTCAGCTGAGCGGTATTCCAAGTAAGATTAAGTCAGCTGAAAGCTGCAAGATCTGTAACTTTTAATCTTTTGATCTTGGAATTAATGTTTCTAATTTTCAAGAGTACAATAATATAGCAAAGACTGGGATATAAACTTTAACAGACCCGCGAACCTTAACAAATTATCACTATCGAAACAACAGCATTTAGGTTAACAACCAACTGTCTAGAATTTCTAGAGGGATGCAAAAAATAACACCTGTTTCAATAAAGATTATTCACTATTCAGTGCCTTTTTCAGCTGCAATGAATAGATTTAAGGTGGAAGCATACTTCATTCTACTTATGCAAATGATTTAAAAGGAGTTTTAAAAATTCAGAAAATGGTCTTAAGTGCTGACTTAGTCTCTTCAATTACCACGAAAACGGCAAAGAAAGGGTCTAAAATATTGTAAACATAAGAATGAAATTCTGGTTTTCAGCGTTCATCGTGTGAAGAAGCAAGTGGTTATCTAAATTCTACAAGAAGAAATCTAAATTCTACGAGAAGTGTTTCATGAAATTTTAGCTCCGCCCACTTCCTTCATCACATGACGAACGCTGAAAACTCAAATTTTAATTCTTAAAGTTACGTACGAATAGGTAGATCGTTTCGAAACAAGGGCTACACTCAAGAAACGAAAATATCAAACCCAAGAACAGCCATCAGCATCAAAGTCTCTCCTGCAGGCATTAGCTAGCCACACACTCTTTGGAATTAATTTGAGGCAGAAAACATCTGACGAGTCAATAAGCACGCAACAGAGGCTGATCTGAGTCTTTGCTGTCACACTAGCTATAAGGTCACAGCTGATTTCAATTGTTGAAGGGCTCAGTCTGGCAGTCATTATTTTGACTTGCCTTCTTAAATGACTCTAATGGAGTCCATTTCTGTCCCAAAACAGTTGAAAACAAGAATGTACCTTTCATCTAGGCCGCACAACAAGAATGTACCTCTCATCTAGGCCACACAACAAGAATGTACCTCTCATCTAGGCCGCACAACAAGAATGTACCTCTCATCTAGGTTCGAGTAAACAACGATTGACCAAATAAAATGTATGTAAAGCAACGTCTGTGTTATTGTGCTTGGTATTAAAGCCGTGTAGACAATGTAGCTGTATGCCTCAGGTAATGTTGGTCAGCTTGTTTGCAAATACAGTGTATTCTCAGATTGCTCTTCATCACAGCCGAGAACATACAGAATCTTTATGGCCAGTACCATGTAGAAATAGTGCCGCTGTTGTGATCCTTCACTGAACCCCGCTACTTTCTTTCACCTGTTATGTGAGCGGTGAGTGAATGACAACCTGTCTAGGAAAGAGCTGTTCATTCTGTCTGTCGTGAGCTGTCAATAGTTTTCTTCCCTGCGGGATATCTTATCGTATTTTGTTAGTTTCTGATCATTGTCCATCTCTCTTCTTTAATTTAATGTCAGCAGTTATTCTTTTCAGGCAGTGAGACAGATCGGCATCACTTATTTATGCCAGGAATGGGATGTGGCTATGTTAGACCTGACTGTCCGTCTGTGTGTTGGCAAACCGACATCTACACAGGCTGCATTACATGCTCATGTGGTGAGTAGTAATTCACTACCTTTGATAATTTTATAATCTGAGTGAACATCATTAGTGTTATCTTTTAGATATAATTAATTAGAAACACACGAATTATTGCTCTATTACAGAAAGCCCCTAAATAGTATATATTTCACAACAGAACGGCATATTACGGCATAACAGAACGGCATATTAATGAGGAAAGAATAAATGAGACAAGAAAATTATCATTTTTATGCAGTATGTAAATTGAGCATTGAACCGAGAAAAAAATATGTGAAAAAGTACCAATTTCACATATTCCAATGGCATATTCTTCAAACGCGGAAATGTTTAAAAATAAAAAATAATGTAAAAGCTAATGATCCGTAACAATTAAACATGACAAAATGTTATTATGAATCATCCGTGTTTGTCCGTAACAAGGTAAACTTGTAAGTATCTGATGAACCAAAGCAGAACAAAAGGCGTATCTGATTAACCAAGGCAGAGAAAAAGGGCGAGGACTGGTCGACCACAAACCGGTTATGCCTCCCTCCCCACCCTTTAATATCATTACTGGCCGTTCCAAGGCGGCAGTTCTGTTTTTGTTCTTCTTGGGAGTGTTTTATGTGTTGTTAGTTGTTATGCCTGTAATTGATATATTGTTTGTGACGTTCAGGGCTAGCCTGTTGACCACCTACACATGGCTGTTCACATGGCTGCTCACATGGCTGCCACTGGTGTTGTCTTTGGCAGTGACTAACTTTGTGTTGTCTCTTTCCCATATGGTCTTGTAACTGGTTTAGGTATATAAACACTTCTCCAGCCTTGCAGTAGAAGCCGACTTTTATGGCGACGCGGGTAGAGTGGAAGGCTTTTTCACGAAGTTAAGCAACGGAGATCATGTTTATTACCTGGATGGGTGACCAGTTGCTTGACTTGGACGACGACCCGGCGAACGCTGCATTTGGTTGCAGCGGTTGGATGGGAGATGACATGACAAACATCTCCGGACCCAGATGTGCAGGGATAGGTGTCCCTGATTGTGTTGCATAGGCTCCGACATCGGATCTGCTATGGGAGCAGTTGGTGACTTCGGGACGAAGTCAAGAGAAGAGGGGGAGGAATATAACGGGTTTAGGTATATAAACACGTCTACAGTCCTGCTGTAGAAGCCGGCTTTTATGGCAACGCGGGTAGAGAGGATGGCTCTTTCACGAAGTTAAGCAACGGAGATCGCGGTTAGTACCTGGATGGGTGACCGGTTGCTTGACTTGGTGGATGACCCGACAAACGCTACAGTGTATTGGGTTGGACCTGGGATTAAATTGTGTCTGTTCCTGAGAATTTTCCTCCTTACTTTTGTATTGCAGCATTGTAAAAAGAAAAAAGAGATGAGAATTTATAAGAAACTAGTGTTCTTCCATTCTTTTCAATGAATTATAGGAGATATGCGGGAGATGAACTAAATAAGTCCTGTCTTTCGTTGAGATCCTTTTGCTATTGTATACTATTTGTAATCTGTACATAATTTGTTGCGTAAAACTGAAATAGAATATGATTACACTAATGCAGTATAGAGATTTCTCGGTGAAATCGCAACTCATAGTCTCATCCATTATCTTGGGGCATCCAGTGGTACCAACACCAACGAGTGCCAAGTATGGCATCTAATTTCTTACTTTTTGGCATCTTTTATTATAATAAAAATATATTTTTTGACAGACCGTATAACATTAAATTTTATTTTCCTCTTATATATAGTGAAAGTGGTATTTTCACTCACCGAAAGTGATATTATCACGAGTGGCGATTTTGCGAATCCACGAGCGAGGTTGCTACTTTTGGGTTTTACGAGACGAAACAAAAATAGATTCTACACTGAAAAAACATATATCCTCTAGCGTATCTTTTTTGATGATTCCAACTATCAAGCACTACAGACGGTACTTGTATAAACCTATTGGGATATTCTAAACTTTCAGAGAAGCATGTGGATATTGCATAAGAAATTGATTAGCCAAGTCAGATATCAACCACTTCACATTGTAACTGCATTTTCATCGTTTTTCTCTTTCAGCTTCTGATCAGAAAAGTACTACTCTTAAGAAAGCCGTCTCAACACAGCCTTCTATAGCAACCACAACTGAACCTACCAGGCCAACAGACGCTTCCTCGACTCCGCAGGTACCTATATATGACACAGCATTAAGAACACCGTCAACACCACATCCACACGTAACTTCTAAAGTAATTCCATCTTTAATAAGACCGTCAACACGTTATCCACATGTAACGGCCAAAGCAAAGCCGACGTTCAAAACAACACCTGATCCAATTGTAGCCACCAAAGTAATACCACCGCTTAAAGTACCATCAACGCCTCATCCACATATAACGTCTGACTTAACACTGCCAGTCAACGCACGAGCAACACCTTCTCATGTGATGTCCACAAAAATGCTGCCGTTTCATTTACAATCGGAATCTTATCTCCACACAATCGCCAAGGTAATGCCGCCATTGAAAGAACCTACTCCAAGAAAGACTCCACATTTGACAACGTCTCAAGCTGTTACATTTTCAGTGAGTTCCATACAACGAAATATTAGAACACCAACAACGCCAACCGTCAGTGCTGAACCGTTCACTGAAAATGTAGCTAGTAATTTATCCGGACTATTTAAAGGGATACCATCACCTTCATTGGCCTTCAAACTACACCTACTGCAAACGACCAGCCAGCCTATGTTACAGACCTCTCAAATATCTGACGTGGGACTCAAGCAAATCAATGATACTAATGAAACAAGAAACGTTACTCAACAAGTCTTAAGACAATACAATAAACAAGAGAATGCTCAACTTCGTAATAGAAGTTATGCGCAAATGACAACCGAATCTGTTACAATCGACAGTCTAATTATCAGTTCAATTGTTAAAGAGGGCAGTGTTAACGTACAACTACTTAGTAATAAATCTGAATTATTTGAAGGTCTACCCAGTTTGACGGGTGCAGATTATAAAAACTTAACAAACACTCAGTTGCAAAACCATTCAAATATAAATGCTGTTTCATCAAGTATGGACTCTGCTCTGTCTATACACGAAACAGCGGTCTCTGGCGTTCAAGTTCAACTCCCCGGAATTTCCGAAGTAAGTCATATCACGGATCAGACTGAAAACACAAAGAAAAATCAAGAACACGTGATTGGTTTATTTGGAAATGTGAAAAGCGGAACAAATGATGTGTCTGGAGTGTGGGATCCCAACTCAGCTTCTTTAGGAAGTATAGGTTTTCCTGATAGACATACCGATTCTTCAAATAATTTGTTTCCACCGTATGAATTTAGAAATACCTGAATTAAATGCTGATACTAAAGGTGCTTTGCGTCTCAAAAATGACTTTTAAAAAGCTATAATAATAAAACAACACTTGACCGGATAAGTCTGAAAGAGTCCCATTTAAACTATAACTGTAAGCTGAGGTGTGTCACTGTCGATACGATTGCGTATCAAGTATGCAGTGTTCTTTATAACTGTTCTTTCACCATATTTAAGGCAATAGATGCACATTTCCGTAGTAGACATTTTCCCAAAAATTCGAAATAACAAGTAGATATGCAGGTCCTTGCAGGCACGGACATCATCTCCGGATTTTTGCCTTATATATTGTTCGAGAGAAGTAGGTTCAGTAAATCGTGTTTTTGCAGCTTGAAGAATGCGAAACCCCTTCCCAGCCAACAGAGACATTGTGCACACAAATTGGTTTTCAGATCATATGCAAACAGCAAAGACGCAGAGTAGTAGGCGCCTCCATCTTGTCGGATTAGAGTAGCAGGCGCCTCCATGTTGTCGGATTAGAGTAGCAGGCGCCTCCATGTTGTCGGGTCAGGATTGTTGCTGTTCAAACATTGTGTATATATTTAAGAAAGGAAAATGAGGAAATTGGTGTGATGCCGAGTTGTTTTTCTAGAGGGCAGTTGTAAAATATTTGTGCACCTTTTCAGCCCGACACCAGGCGTTGCATACTTAACCGGTTCCAAGCAACTAGAAATACAACAGGCCGCAAGAGAATGACATATCTACTTAAAGTTTTATATCCATTAAAGTCATATCATTTTATGAAGACATTTTTGTCAATATATCATTTTTTTCTGAGTTTGGCCTTCTGTCTGTCAGGATAAAAACTCACAGTTTTTCCTGAGTGTCTGGTTGGAAAGAGTTGATATGTTTCATACATATAAATGTCGATGAATTCTCCAAGGTCGGGCTAATTTCATTCTATATGCATACCACCTTGCAAATTTCAACTATCCATGTAATTTTACCAACAGTTTTGAAACGATCCTGGAAATATAAATGAACTTTCACTTGGAGTGTTACAACAATTAGCTTACAGATCATCTATTGTGAATTTTATGATTTCATACACTGCGGCTCTCAAGGCAGAATCGATTCAAAGTAGGCCTCCTTTAACATGTTTTGACTGATATCACTATATTCTGTTAGAAAATTAGGTTATAGATAATTATTTTTATCAATTTTTCTCTAACCGTAAAAGGCAAATGTTTCTCATAGCCGTATGATTGTACAAGCTTTTGGTAGAAGACGCATACTATTTCTTAGATATTCGAGTATTTAAAAGACAAAGCATTTTGTTGTTGTCCTTTACTCCCCCTTGATTCGAAAAAAGGTTTCTATTCACTACAGGGTTGACCAAGTTTTTTCAGTCTCAGGCAGTGTTAATATATTTAAGCGAAACACATTGGCTGTCTGTTTCTTGGTCAATCGGGCTTCAACTTGTGGTTTTCTTTTGCTGCTGTATTTCATAGGTGTTGTTTGATACTCCAGGCATATCTAGTTGTCGCAACACATTGTTTCGGGCTAGTCCTCATATGTTTTATTTGTGATGTTTTCGCATTTATAATTTAGTAAGAAATAGAGCGGTCAAAGTACCAAAATCACAAGTCAGAACTCGTATAATCTATATAAACATCGGCAAATCCGAAATATTTATATAACACAGACATGCTGCCCGTTCTGATCTCTGTTACATTTTGTTATGTAATTTCAAATATAAAATTGGTGAAATATATGTTGCTGCTGTTTTTAGTTAGGGTACCTGGTTTGAAAAGAGCTGCTCATTCGATTTGCCGTGCATGTCTTTCGTGAATTATTGTCATTTTTGTGTTTGTGCTTCTTTCCTTTTTGGTTTTAAGAGCGGGATGTGATTGTATTAATTCCTGATTATTGCCTGTCTTTTTACTTTAGTAAAGAGTCCCAAAAAGGAAGTGTGATCAGGTGCTCACGAGTAGTAAGCATCACCTGCCTTTTATAATACACACGCCATGTCTGTATATCTGATGGAAAAATCTGTGAAAATGAAAGTCCCGTAACTGAAAGCCATACTTTATTTTGGCCGTGGCCATCAGGTCGGAAATGAATTTAGAAACAGCCACATTGTAGGAATTAATGGTGTCTCCCATAGAACTTTTTAAGATTTGACACAAGTTTTGCTCTGCGATAACCCTGTGACAACAATTTGTTGGTGAGTAGCTTCCCTCTGTCAACAGTCTTGATAGTTGAAACAGGCTGTAGCATAGCGGACTAACTGAATGACATAAACTCCGAAATAAGGTGCCGAAGAAATATTGTTACACATAAATGGAAAGTTAACTATGGGAATATTAAGTCGTCCTTCTTTTCATAAAGCCTTATGAAATATAGAGATTACAATCTATGTATGAAGCAGTTGAACTGGACTCTATATTATCCTTAATTTTAAGTTCAGATGTAATGCCAATAAACTCCAAATTATTTTTAAATTATTATTCAGAGATAGAACATCATCTGTTTTTCTGTAGGTGAAGTTGAATTGATGTGCAAGGCATTTATTACCTGTTTTTAAGAGCCACTGTATGAACTCTGCCTAACACACGTAAATACACTGTATTTCTGAAGCCCATCCTTAACTATCGTCAGTTTTTTGTAAGAATCTGAGAGAGAGAGAGAGAGAGAATTGATGGAACACTTAGCCGAACCCGCAACATATCGCTGCTTGTTTGGATCTAATTAAACATATCGCTGCTTGTTTGGATCTAATACGGACTAGTTTCTGAAGAAGACAAAAATCGAAACGTTAACCTACTGTGTTTTGTCTTATTTCTGGACTTTATTTGCATCTTTATGTAACTTTGAGAATTAAAACAGACATGCCGAGAAAAACAAACTAAAAATAAACAAGAGCATAAATTTTATCCAATAAACTCTTTGTATCTCCTGTATGCGTATAGGAAACGAAAAATGAGTTTATGCAATGTAAGACTGTTTAACAGTTAGACTGAAAGACTTTCACGCGGACGTAACAACCAGGTGAATGTTTTGAACCATTGCAGGAGATACGTGCATAGTTTGGATCCGGTAAAACGAGTTTAAGCACCCCAACATTCAATAATTCATGACTGACCGTTCTTAGGCCGCCTATCTGTTGTGGTATCTCACTGTTACTTGTTCTCGTTGTTGTTGTTTTATCTGTTGTTGTCTGACGGTTGCTTTGGCAGTTTCCATAAAATACATTTTCACATCATATTAAGTTTAAAGAATTTTGTCTATTGTTGATACAGTCTTATCTAAATAGACATTGAAATAGATACAACGATTACCGTTGTAGAAACGGTGTTTAATTATTCTTTAAAGAAAACACAGTATCGTCAAAGTGAATAGACTTAATGTAACGTACGTTACTTAGTCTGCTATTAACTAAAATGGGCAAAATACTTTATTTTGATCAAAGGAACCATTTAAGTAATGGCAGTGAAAGAAACTGCCATAACTTAGTATAGAGATACCACTTACATTTGCATCAAAATGTTCCGAACATTACACTGTGTCTTTGGGACCTAGTATGTCATTCTTGAAAGAATGAGGAGCTAAAGTTTTGTAGCAGCCTTACATGGTACCACATTAATTCTTCAAAGAGATATTCGGTAGCTTGAGCTAGTATGATTGTACAAGCATACTAGGAATATTAGCATCAGGAATTAATACTATCAAATCCCATATCCCGTCCTCAAAACTAAAATGAAAAAACCATACGCACAAAAGCTGACAAAAGTTTAAGAAGGACACGCACGGTTAACCGAATGGGCATCTTTTTCCAAATTAGATGTCTTCCAGCTATCCTAATTAAAAAGTATCCACATCTATTATTACCTAATTTTTATTTTAAATTCAAAAACAAAACAAAATAGAAAGCAGAGTTTGCAGCCATTTAGGTTTCCACACTGCTAGAGCCCTCAGACAAGCGGACATAACAACATGTAACATGTAAGGCGGTACTTCTGTTAGGGACCACAACAGAAGTACCGCCTTGGAACGGGTTGAGAAATATTATTGGCGAGGAGGGCTTAAACTAGTTCTGCCGGGTCCAAACCTCACCCTTATCATCCATTATGGTTCAAATCAACCAAATCCATTATAACCCGCAGAAACAGACCAACGAAAGCATCAGTTTGGACAATTCGAACAAATTATACGAAAAATAAACATCTATTTTTACCTGTTTTATTTACAAAACACGACAGGAAGCAAAGTGGACAGCTAAACAGATGGCCACATTACTAGCAGGCCATAGGCAAATAGAGACAAAAACAATAAATAAAGAACCAAAACAGAAGTACCGCATTGGAACGGTCAGTAATAAGTTACTCGGGGCTTTAAGTAGTTCAAGTGGATCCCAGCCCTCGCTCTTTAGCTTCTGCGGTGGTTTGAAACATTTAGTTAGCTGTTTGATCCGCATGAAGGTTTCCCTACCGTCAATGAATCATCGCAGAAAACACACAAATCACGGATAAAACCCATGATAAAACAAAGACGAGGACTCGGCCGAAGCAATATATAGTAACACCTGGAGATCCTTGGGGTCCAACAACAACACTGAAATATCGGAGCGAATTAAAAAAAAAACAGTTGAACCCCGAATAACCAAGTGACCGACAAGGCAAGCTCTGGCTCCAAACCAACTGACTAAATAAATTTATGTCGGGCCCTTCAATGAGTCTGATGCCTGACCAACCGGCGTGCAATTAAAGAGAGGGAAGAAAGTTATTACCCATGATTTGGTTTACCACTAAACATGCAGACTACAGCATTGCATTCACGTTATATCCAAAACGTTTGTAACGTTTGATAAGCTGATCAGAAATATCTGCCCTACTTACAATTTTTATGCCCTCGCATCATATGATACCGGGAGCATATAGTGTTTCCGTGGTGCATACGTGTGTACGTTATAACGTACGTGTGTACGTCCGTTCATACGTCTGTACGTCCGTCCGTACGTACGTGATCCTGTTAGACAGGTTAACTTTTTTGAAAGAGGTAGATTTCAGGGTTCCTATTATTATAGAAATTTTATATGAAGGTTTATATCTATAATTACTACAGGAATATACAACAACCAGGGCATGAAGATCCATGTGCCCTGGTCCACTGACTCCGGACTTCGGCTAATTTTGCAAGGTTGCGCAGGTTATCATTTTTGTAAGAGTTAGATTCTAGAGTTCCTTTTGTTGTAGCAACTTGAAATTTTGCATGAGGATTAATATCTATAAGTGCATTAGGAAAATACAACAATCAGGTCATGAAGATCCATATGTCATGGTCCACTGACTTCGGACTTCGGCTAATTTTCCAAGGTTAAGAATTTTTGTAAAAGGTAGACCTTAGGATTCCTATCATTGTAGCAACTTGAAATTTGTATGAGGATTAATTTCTATAAGTACCGCTGGAATATACAAGCATCAGGTATTGATAATTCATATATCACCACCCACAGACTTTGTTTCTAACTAGGTTCAGTAATGCAAAATATTTACTATTTTGGTCATACAGTGACTCTGGATCTGTATAGGGCCCTGCAGTTTGCATCACATTTCAAACGTTTGGTGACACTTGGCCTATGATTTTATGCAAGTCCGTCTCTATGAACCTATTTATCCTACAAGTGTCAGTACCTTAATGAAGGTGCCATTTTACTCAAGGCACTAGGCGGGGGGGGGGGCATTCCGTGTACAATGGATACATTTCAAGTTTGAATTTAGCGTCACCATAAAATCCTGGTCCTTATAGGCCCTGTTGCAAAAAGTATTTTTATCCGAACTTGACTTTAGAAACCAATTCATAGTGTCGGTGGTAGAATTTTGAAAAGCTTTTCCAAGTTTACGATACCGATAGCCCTGCTGGAGAAGTTTAGCAGTTAAAATTTTATTACGGGCATTGAAGTCACTTACATAGACACTCTAGCAAAACGAATAAGTTGAGAAACGCAGACACTGTCAGAGGTAGAACGGGGAACTTCACCTTCCAAAAAAAAGGAAAATTTACTACTGTAAAACACATATTTGGCGGTCACTTTATTTTGGCGATATTTGCGGAAAAGAAGAAAACCGCCAAATTAAACTACCGACCGCACCACTCACCCATAATATCAAACGTGCCATTATATTGTGTAACTACAACAGAAGATCCCAAAAAACATGCCGGGGGAATAGAGTGGATAATGTCTACTAAACATGCGATGCTATTCAATGTCCAAGCCGAGCTGATTAAATCAGATGCAACAAAAATCTGTCACCATAAACAGTTTTATTTATAAAAAGAAATGTATATCAATACATTTGTAATCATTGCATTCACAAGCATGAATAAAGAAATGACAATGTACGACCGGACAAGTAAGGCAGTAAACACCGATTGATTATCATTATTAAGTTTTTGTTGGTTATATTTTTAAATCACAGATCCGCCAAAATAAAAATCCGCCAAAAGGTCCATATATAAAAACCGCCAAATTTTGCTGCCGCCAAATATAAGTGTTTTACAGATGTCAAAGTCAAAGTCATTGCGTTTATCATAAATTTTGGATGAAACATATCCCTTTGAAATAGATATATGTATAGCCAAATATGGGGTTTCGGCATCAGATGGATTAGCTTTGTCTCACTGTAGCTCAGGTGGATAAGTTCGATTCACCATGCCTTGAACGTTAGGATCGTCCATATTTAAAAGATCGACTAAACCCAGGTGATCCTGCGCGCTGATTAGCATTATAAGATACTCGTAATCTTGTTTGATGAAAGATATAAACATTTTCAAGAAAATATATAATATTACAACCAACTTAGCGCGACAGATGCACATTTCTGTGTTCAACTTCTCTATGTCCAAGCCACGTATTTTTGTTTTTGCTGTCGCTAATTTCCTCCTCTGACAAGAGACCTGCCTCTCAGCGAAGGTAAAAGTAACTGCAGTAAAATCGTCGTTTCACTACCCGTCTCTATTCGATCTCCAGCTGGGTAAACAGCGATGACATATAAGGTGGAATACGATAACATGGTAGTCTCAGTTTTTCTCGAGCAAACTTTGCATTTGTGCTTTTTAGAAGCAGCTGAACATTTTTGTAGCTATACATATATATATACTCAGAGGCAATAGAAAGTATACAGTTTTTGATTTTGAATACTGGGTCTCATGTAACCACGCCTGGTAAACTATCACAGGTACCTCCGGCGGAGGTACCGATAAAAAGTTGTGACAGGTATCTGGAGCTGCCTGTGACTGTCAAAAAAATGCCAACAAATGGTAGGTATTCCTCTTTTTTGACAAAATATATAATAACCAGGGAGTTTATTAAAAAATCAAAAAGTGCTATTCGACCCATATAGACATTAAGTTTTGTCACACATCATATCCCCCAGAACTTTCCATATTAACCAAAGATACGACTTTTGAAGTGGCTTAGGTGTCAGCCAACAGTACTCAAAACATAAAGAATTCGACCGTTTTTGGTCTTAAATGCAGTGATCTTGCATACGAATCTGTTTTTCAAGGCACACTGATGTTAAAGTAACCTCCTTGCCCAACTATAAATGTCGATTGACTACAAATAAGGCTTGATTCTTGAAAACAACGGCTGCAGGCGTCTGCACTGGTGAGGAGGTGCCTGTGATGTAAGCAAATATAGTGAAAATCTGATTAGTTAATGCAGCTGGAAATATTGACATCTTCTCCAAACCACTGCCTTGAAAGAATCATTCATTTAACGTCCCATTAAGCTATCATAATGCATATATCATGAAATTCCATGTTAAAATTCCTAAAACACCATCTCAAAGAGTTATTGCCCATTTTGTTTCCGCTTCTGTTAGTCTAACATTGACGAATTTCACATAATTGCTGAAAATTAACTGCCTAATTCAGTGTTAGAATCGTTATGAAATGTGCACTTAAATATGAGTCAACATTTTTGTGAATGGTGATGACTGTGATCGGGAGGTGCTGCCTGTGAGTCACTCCAATTTGTTAGAAATTGTCGAAGTTACACGTCATGCCAGCTACAGGTATGGTGTGTGAAATGGGTCTAAATTACCGATACTCGTCAACAGGCATACACGTACAGGTATCTATAGTGTTGATCCTTTTGGTACCTCATGTGCGTGTCGCTCGCATGTGTCGTATGACGCTCGCTGTATGTGTTAACTTTATGGTAACTGGAGTGATAGGTGCTACAAGTGATTCAGTCTGGCTGGTTTTGAATTGCTGGCGCTAGAATCCACACCCATAAGGCCTACAGACAGATCATCAGCAGGTGACATATTCTCAACAGGACACTTTTTAGTATGTTGAAGTGATCGGAATCTTACTGTAAATTATGTGTAATTCAAAGTCTCCGAATAGCCACTACATCAAATTTGGTAACAAAAGAGCACTTTGACTACATAAAAGTCATCTTCCGAAACATTGTTGTTTTTGCAAACGTTTGGAGTAGCTAGCATGGCGTGTGACCTCGACAATTTCTAAGATTTGGAATGACTAACAGCCTAGTAACAGGCAGTCATTGCCATTCACAAAAACGTTGTCTCTTATTTAAGCGCATTTCATAACTATTCTAACACTGAATTAGGCAGTAAACTTTCAACAGCTACGTACAACTCGTCAATGTTTGACTAACAGATATGGAAACAAAACGGGCAATAACTCCTTGAGATGATATGCTTTGGATTTTGAATTTCTGTTGTGAAGAATCGATGTCACGTGTTCGTATGTCCGCTTGTCTGTAGTCTTCTAGCAATAAGGTCACCTGTACAGCTGCCAACTTTGCTTTCTGGTTTGTTATGTAATTTACAATATAAAATTGGTAAAACAGAAGTTAGCGTTGTTTTCATTTGGGGTACTTGAATGACCACCTGTCTGGGAAAGACCTCTTTATTCGGTTTACCATGCGTGTCTTTTATGAGCTATTGCCAATGTATACTTACTTAAATCTTGGTTTTGAGAGCAGGATGTAGAATCTGACTGTATAAGTTCATTATCATTGTCTGTCGTTTTAACAAAAATATGCTTGATATTCGCATTATAATAGATTATTGCGATGTTAAATGAACGATTCGTTCAAGGCAGTGGTCTAGAGATGAAGAATATCAATATTTGCAACCGCAATAAACCTTCAGATTTTCGCTATATTTTCTTACATCACAGGCACCTCCATTCCGTCACAGGCACCTCCAGTTGTTCTTTTACAGATCCAGCCTTATTTCGAGTTTATCGGCATTTATATTTGGGCACGGAGGTTTACTTTACGTCAGTGTGTCCAGATCAACAGATTCCTATGCAAGAAAAGTGCATTTAGGGCCTAAAACAAGCGATTTGTTCTTGTTTTGAGTCCTTTCGACTGACCTTAAAGTCACTTCAAAAGCCATATATTCCGTATATATGTAAAGTTCCCGGGGATGTATTGTGTGACAAAACTTAATGTATATAAGGGTCGAATAGCATTCTCTGATTTTCAATAAACTCCCTGGTTATAATTTATTTTACCAAAACAGACGAATACCTACCCTTTTTTGTTTAGTTTTGGACCGTCACAGGTAGCTCCGGATGCCTGTCACAATTTTTTATCGGTACCTCCGCGGAGGTACCTGTGTTAGTTTACCAGGCGTGGTAACGCGGCTGCATTGAAATATAAATAATGTCATTTTGGGCAAACGTCTAGCTGTGCAAAGCACAAACACAAATTGTTTTGCAGTCACTAATAATGGAGTTAAGGTCCCTAATTCAGATTCAGCAGTTCCAATCAAAACTCGCTTTGCACATGACAAATAGCATTTTGCCCTTCACGAATGTCTAGCGCTAATGTCTGTGAGTAAAACCACATCATCATTAAAACTGAGACCCCAACCAAGCTTCTTCAACCATAGATAGAAATGCTCATGTCTCAAATTATCTCCCTTATAATTAAAAGTATTGAGAATTAAACGTTTCTCTATCTTACCTGGTATTAGAAGTTTTCACTTGAAATTTCCGGAAAATTGTTGTTTGACTTCTTGCTTTTGTGTGCACTTAAAAGGAACTTCATTGACTTGTTTGTTTGAAAGAAAATTGCAAATAAACTTCCCATAAGAACTCAATGCATATTCAATGCATATTACCAGAAGACGTCAAAAGCATCATTTCTTGGTACGAAAATTTGATACTTTACCCCGTTTTTCATATGACATTTTGATATGTCCTTACAAACCTTTCATCCCTTTTTTGATGTAATGTATAATTAAAATCATAAATAGTTCCTTCAAGAGCAGAGAATACAGTCAGAAGAAGAAACATGGACCAGACTACGTAGTTTCGGCTAATAAAGCCTCGTCAGTGATCCTGACGATATCTGGTGACGAAATCAGATACAAAACACAGTTTAATTTCTTAATTTTAATTGGGCAGTCGCTTCAAAGACTGATTAGTATCAAAAACGGATCCAAATAATGTAAAAGACGATGATCTAGAATAATAGTCTAAATCAATTTCAAATTTTAGATTTCTCAGAATATATCCTCTGATCTCAAAGGACGAAAATAAAATATAATCTGCACTATAAAAATGCACAGAATTAATCTCTATTGTCCAAAGTGTATGTTTAAAGGGGAGCTACTCTAGCGACAATGTTGACTTAGACCCTTTGTCTGTTTAAAACCATGTTATTTCCTTATCCTTTTGCCGATGGTACTGAAATTTGTCGCAAAATATGTGAAATTGATTGTATTTATCAACAGTAGCATGGTATTATCAGATGTGAAGACATCTGAAGGAAAATCAAGACTGCATTATCTGTATACTTTCTTTCGCCTCTCAGTATACATGACATTTTAACATTTCATGTTTTTATTATTAAATTTTACTACAGTCACTTTTCTATCGTATGATAATAGCAATTCACGAGTATTTACTCAATAAAACTACCTGCAACATATCTTAAAGTTGACATTACTCAGAGCCTTAATGAGCTACAAATGGAAACCAACCGTCATTAATATCAGAAGAAAGATGCTCTGGAAACAAAGAATGCATCATAGAAACGAAATCAGCAGACTCGGTTAAATTTTGTCTGTCCATAGATGATCTTACTTGAGTGCTAATGTATTATTGAATTTATTAAACGGGTTTGGAGAAAATGATAAGATGGGAGGCTATGCCGAGCATCTTATCATTTTCCCCAACGAGTGTAATAATTTCAATAATACAGGAGCAGGAATACAAGATTCTATTTATCATATAACACTATAATGGCATTTTATTAGCAAATTTTGCACTAAAACGTTAGATTTCGCCATTAGAAAACGCGACGTTTTTATGGACGCCAAAGCATAATGTTACGACGTTATTTGCATATTTAATCCACTAGTAGATTATCGTTTTTAATGCATGGGTTTATTTTACTCTCAGACGCGACGTCATATGATAAATGCTCAGTAATGTCGTGTGGTAACTGTTTACGACCCTAGCGGAACTAATTTCAGCGGAACTCATTTTTCAAACTGAATCGGAATCCAATGAATCAGTAAATAGTATTTGTACTGTGATGAAGGAATTGGAACCTTTTCACGTTTTTTTTCTAAGATTCGTGTCACTATGAAGTTTGTCTTATTTTTAGAGACAGTTTTATCAGAAATAGGGTTAAAGTGTTATTTTAAATCAGTTTTAAAGAACCAGAATCAGCACTGGTGATCTGCATAGTGATAGCAATATAAACCACCTTCATCAAACTGAGGTGCACATTTCTCATTTACATGCTTTAAAATAAATTTATCCCAAAATCTGATTAAAAGATGCAGAACAGGTCTTGGAAGACAACGAATATTTCTGTCCGAGCGGCTGCCATTAAAAAGTCCCGCGGTAGAGCAGCTGGAGACAGAATGTTAGAGGCGCCAGTGCATGCAAGAATCCTCACAAAGTCACATAATAGATACTATAACACACTTCTGAAAGTTTGGAAGGCCGGCATTTACAATTTGTTTACCAAAGTGTGTATGATGACAGAAGAGTTAGTTTGTAAATCAAACTCTATCTCCGCTGACTTGTATGCAGAGGTTGATCAGCCTGCATTTCTCAGTCTGTAATATTCCTAATTGATGCGAACAGGAAATAACCTGATTAGGCATGAGTATGGACGTTCTGATATGATAAGTTCAGGCCGGCACATGTCGTAAGAAACCGTGTATAGTGTCTGGACTCATTATTAAACTCTTCACGCTGTGCGATTAAGGTGCATGACCCTGAGTCTGCAGTAATAAAACTGACAAAATTAATGGCATACTACTAGGTAATGATGACATTTGAAAATAAAAAACTGCACTTGTAGGTATTCTCATTAGTCAACTAAAATCAACATCCTGTTAACCAAGGACATGATGATTTCCCAGAGTTATATTCAAAGCATTTGTGGTGAATAAAAATTGGAAAAGAACCGTAAAAAATTAAGGTATCTCCACAAAAGTTAGCAGACGTCTTTATTTTGTTGTTCTTTACAGTCTAGAAAAGAAAAAAAGTAGACAGAAGAAGAGCTGGGGAGACAATATAATGGAGTGGAAAGGGATGGACTTTAATGCTAGCTGAACTAGGGCTGCTGAAGACAGGACATGAAGAAAGGTATTGTTGTAAAGCCATCTGTGGTGCCCAGACGACCTCGCAAGTTTATTGGACAGACTAGGCAGCTCAGAATACAAAAATGAGTGACATGCAGACTGAAGAAAACTGGTTTCGTAAGGGAAGATAAAAGGAAAGTTTACACCACAAGAAAAAAACAACGAAAAAAACCATAACATTGTTATTGAAATTCAGTCAGTAGTAATGTTCATAAATACAGTGAAAAGAACGTCCTAGAATTTATTTATTTGTTCTAACTTTTCCTCACATTTTAAGGCAGAACAGACAGAAACAACAGCTTAGTATAAAAGGTTCGAACATGTTTAAGTTGCATGTATACTGGATGTATTCATTAAATATAGGTTAGGCAGGAATACCTTTATCACACATACAGTGTGAACGCTACATTGCTGTGACCAAGACAGGTGTGTAAGTGAAACTATTCAATGTTGAAAAAATAGACTCCTTGTGTTTTCTTCATAATTTTGTTAAGATTGAGACACAGACTACTTCCATTTTGTCTGCTCAGCCTGATAACTTGTGAAAAAGTTGAAAAAAAATAATTGCTAAGACGTCGGTCCTAGTGCACTGAAATATCTTCAGACCTATACACATTTCATTACTGATGTTTTATTTATTTATTTATTTATTTATTTATTTTTGCGTAGCAAATTACTCTTTGCTCTTCTCTTATACAAATCATTTTTAACTTCAATAAGCCAAGCAAATGGGGGCTGAAAATTGTGAAATACAACACAATGAAGGTATCTACTAAGTTTAATGAACATATAACGTACTTTCCGCAATTTATGCAGATTTTTGTATTTGCCATATACCAGCAATTATCACCTCCACCTTAATTGTTATAATTGTTATCATCCTTGCTTAAGGTATGCGCATTTTTGGAATTTTAGGTTCCTCAATCGACTGCTTCAGAACAAAATAAATGGTCAGAACAGAACACGGTGGACAAACAAATGGGTTGGAAAACTAGAATTAAGATGCAGTTCGTTTCTTGCTTGAAATGTTAGAATGGGTCTGCTTTAAAATTAAAATTGCAACACCCAAAAACATCGTCAGAGAGAATAGAATTTGTGTAGCAAGGACTCCTTCTTTTTTTGGTTTAAACGATATTTTATTAACTATAAATTACATACATATACTACAATACAATTTCAAAAGTATCAGGATTTGACAGTAAGCAAGATGCTTATTTATGAAGTCATTTCCTAAATTTTTTCATTTAAAGATTTTATTTTCCCCATTGCAACTTTCCTTTGATTGGTTTGCAAGAACTGGAACTCTCAGAATGACTTCAGCATGATGTGAAATGACCCAGTCTATTACGATCCATATGTTGCTACTTAATGACTTCAGCATGATGTGAACTGGCCCAGTCTATTACAACCCATTTGTTGCTACAGAATGACTTCAGAGTGACGTGAACTGGCCCAGTTAATTACAATCCATATGTTGCTACACAAAATCAAGGCTTTCACTAGTGCAAACGGATACCCAGAACACTTGAGTAGTAAGTTTAGAACGAACTCAGTATTTTCGTGAATTATTTCAAGCATTGTAAGTGCGGATGCTGAGGAATAATAATCTTTCGGTGTAGGTCACAATACCGTGTTGCCCTTGATTCTTCAAGTTGCGGTGATAGCATGTATGAAATTGTATTGTGAAGTTTGAAACTGTATTGTAAAGTAGGAAACTGTCTTGAAAAGTATGAGACTGTATTGTGAAGTATGAAACTCTATTGTGAAGTATGAATCTGTATTATAAAGTATGAAAGTGTATTGTGAATTAAGAATCTGTATTGTGAAGTATGAAACTGTATTGTAAAGTTTGAAACTGTATTATTAAGTTTGAAACTGTATTGAGAAATATGAAACTGTCTTGTGAAGTATGAACCTGTATTGTAAAGTATGAAACTGTATTGTAAAGTTTGAAACTGTACTGTGAAGTTTGAAACTGTATTGTGAAGTATGAAACTGAATTGTAAAGTATGAAACTGTATTGTAAAGTATGAAACTGTACTGTGAAGTATGAAACTGTATTGTAAAGTATGAAAATGTATTGTGAAGTATGAAACTGTATTGCGAAGTATTAAACTGTATTCTGAAGTATGAAACTGTATTGTTAAGTATGAAACTGTATTGTGAAGTATGAAACTATTGTGAAGTATGAAACTGTATTGTGAAGTATGAAACTGTACTGTGAAGTATGAAACTGTATTGTGAAGTACTGCCAAAAGGCAAGGATCAGGAACTTAAACAATAAAGCATTGAGACTAAAGGTAAAATTGCACCATGAACCAGCAACAAGAGCAGCAAGACAACACTGGCGGACAGTAAAATTGAACAAACCAACGCCCTTGTACAGATAAAATAATTGTTTCAAGCTGTTAAAATTAGCATGTCAGAAAATGGCCAAACAGCACTAGTGTTGTAACCATTTTATATTTATTCTATATTGAGCAAGACAGGAAGTATTTGCTTCCAAAAATTATTGATATGTTTTTCTGAAATTTAATTGCCCCATTTTATACTGGATTCAAGCATTATTTACGGCCCTCGTGAAATGTTTTCTATACACTTAACTAGCTCTGAACCTTTGTGTTAGCTTAATAGAATCACTTTATCTGTCAAACTCAAGTTCACTCATTTTATAATTGCGTATAATTAACACGTGTTTATTCATTACATTCTAATTGTATGAATAAATAATCAGTGGTTTATATTTTAATGTCAATACCTCAGTAACATTAACAAATTTTATCTGACTGATATTGGTGATGGATGTATACACAATTTGGATTCTATTAACAGCCTGCGTCGGGATTTCGTCTGCTCAAAGAAGAAATGGAAATATAATGGTTAGTGAATCTATCTGCATTTATCGCTAATTTACCCTCGTTGATACAAGCTCTGCATGGACTCTCTCTTTACTGGAGAACCATATATGTCGCGTGATTCTAACAGTAAATAACAAAGATTTTGAAACAAATCTAACTCGAACCGCTTAAATCATTTTTCAGGTTTTACGATGCGGTTAAACACAGAATACCTATACAAACACCCGCCAACTTTACCAAATATATATCTTTTGAAAAAATTAAGTATTTTGAAAGCTAAACTCGTATCTTATATGAAATAAATTGGTAATTGGTAATTTTATGTCATCAAACTGACGTTATCAACGATGTTTACTCATCCATTTTGATAATTTCCCCAAACAGAATTTACATGTACTTTACTTTAGAATCACTAAATGTGACGTAAGTTTCTTATCATGATTTAGCAAATACTTTGAAGTCAGTACTTGTACGAGTTGTAATTAGTCGGAAAGGATTTTCATGTTGTTGTTTTTTTGGACCATTAAATTTTTACCATACATCTGATACTTACCAAATTTATATCGGGGAAAATCGCCACATCTCCACCACAAGCTACAGGTATTTTATTGCCATTTATGGATGTTCTATGCCACTAAATTACGCAAAATATGCACATAGGAAAACTTTCAACTTGTCTCGGACAAATTTCATATCGTATTGAGCTTATATATTAACGTTTAAACTTATCCTTATCTAACATGGCAATTTATTTAAGGCAGGCTTTTTGACACTTTGAAAAAGGAAACGTCGTGATTCAGTTTTTAAAGTTCAGAAAATGTGTTTAACATAAGGAAAGAATATTTGTCGTTTTATTAAAATGCTCTTCATAGACTTAGTAGTCACAAAAACACCATGACTTATACTGCCAGTTTTGAGTGTACTCTTTCTTTCAAAAGGCAACCTGTACAGGTTTTTCTTACTTTTATCCATAATTCGTGTTTATTGGTTGTCACAATCCAATAATGCATTAGTTCAGTCTCACAAAGGTTATGACAAAACGGGCATCAAACAGCTCACAACTTCGTGTTTTGTATACCAGAGAAAGAATGTCATAAAGATTTTTTCTCGGTAAAAAGATAGGCAATGATCAGTAATTCTAATGCACTTACAAATATAACGCGACGTCTGATTGGATAATGTCATAAATTTGCAACATTATATTCTACGATATACTGTCGCAAATCCAACGTCATTATAAAATGTCGCTTCTCATTGGCTGAGGTTTGGTTTTACGCTGCTGAAAGCGCTTGCAATTGGTGCAAAGAAGTACACTTTGAAAGGGGAAATGTGAAAAAAGTGCATTTGAATGGGAATCACTCTACTGAAAATTGTCTTTTGAGGAGGTAAATCGTCGTTTTTATGGTCGAAATTCCGTTTTACGGCTCCGCTGGCGCGTCGCCGTAAAACGAAATTTCCGACCATAAAACCGACGATTTATTTCCCCAAAAGACAATTTTTAACACAGTTATCCCCAAATTAATACAATCAAACCCACATTCCGCTCTCAAAAGCAATAGGAAACAAACAGAAATTAATACAAGTTTACGAAAGACACGCATAGTAAACCGAGCAGCTCTTTCCCAAAAAGATGGTCATTCAGCTACCCCAATAATAGCATTAACATCTATTTTTACTTATTTTTCTTTTTTATTACTAAACAAAACATTTGGCAGCAGTACAGGTGACCAAACTGCCAAAGACCATAGACAAGCGAACACAGCCTGATATAACATCAATGAACCGCAACAGAAGTACCGCATTGGAACAGTCAGCAAAAGATTACTGGGGGGCTTAAACTAGTTTTACTGGGCCCAAACCTCGCCCTTTGCTTCTGCAGTGGTTTGAAACATTAAGTTAGCCATTTTGTCCGCACGAAGGTTCCCTAACTCATCAATGAATCATCACCGAAAAGAAACAAATCACGGATAAGGCCTATGATCAAAGATGAGGACTCAACGGAAAAAAGTATTGTGACACCAGGATACACCTGAGAAGTCAGACAGTACCACTGAAATACCCGAGCAAAAGAAAACTATCAGTTGAACCCCATGGTATTCATGATATATACTGCTCAAAATAAGTGAGGGATATTTAGTCATTTAGACATTTAAGCAAGCAGAATTTAGAAAAATAACTAGATAAGTATTAAACTGTTATAATTCATAAAACAAATATTCATACGGACCTTCAATATGAATATTGATACGTTTAAGCTTGTCACATGACCTAGAGTAAATTGGAAGTAGACAAAGGGTCGACACCCAATTTTCGCACGAATCCAACACAGCAATGACTGATCATTTTGCAACCTTCATTAAGACAGACACCTTATGTCTCAGTTAACAAGATACATATACCTTTTCATGTAGTTTTATCAAAGGAGGTAATGGTAGGCGTAAACGATGCTATTGTGCGGTGAATTGTCTCGCCGATGGTGACAATTGCAAGGACACTACACCTTAAATAATGCAATAAAGCCTACCAAAGTGGATGTTTTCAGTTTAGAACATTATGAAGAATATTAATATTCACAGAGTCTGAGGGTCCAAAAGAACTTTTGCGCTGATACGAAATGGAGGTGAAGAGCCCATATCCCTTTATGTGTTGTACTAGGTCTCGTGATCTGCTGTGACTCTTTCTGTTTGAACTAAATATTGTTACTGGAAAAGTCCTCTATCAATATACAATAATAATCTAACACAGCCATTATTATTATTTTATGTACTTGCTTCTATGTCATAATATCCCCTACGTTTTGTGAGCAGTATATGATCATGTACGTATATGGTATTAAAACTATCAATCAATACATACAGAAGAAAAAACTTATATTCCCCGAAAGAGAAATATAATGTACCCACCATCAATTCTCACAGCAAGAACGCTGTCCGGAGACTGTATACCCCCAATAGACATGTAATGACTATATACCCCAAAAAGATATGTAACGTTCTAAACGCATTGCGCTATCCAGAGACTGTATACCCTAAAGAGACATGTAACGTTCTCAACGCAATGGCGCTGTCCGGAGACTGTATACCCCAGAGAGACATGTAACGTTCTCAACGCAATGGCGCTGTTCGGAGACTGTATACTCCAAAGAGACATGTTATGTTCTCAACGCAATGACGCTGTTCGGAAACTGTATACACCTTCGAGGTATGTAACGTGTCCAACATCAGATCTCACAGCTAGAGCGCTGTCCGGGAACTGTATACCCCAAAGAGACATGTAATGTGTCTTACATCTAATCTCACACCTAGAATGTTGTCCGGGGACTGTATGCATTCGATAGACACATAGATGACGCAGAGAAAGGACGCTGTCCGGAGACTGTATGCACCAAAGAACAATGTAATGTGTCCAACAACAGGTCTCACAAGTAGAACGCTGTCCGGGAACTGTATACCCCAACGAGACATTTACTGTGTCCAACATCAGATCTCACATCTAAAACGCTGTCTGGGAACTGTATGCCTGAAAGAGAAATGAAATGTTCTCAATGCAATGACGCTGTCCGGAGACTGTGTACACCAAAGAAACATGTTATCTTCTCACAGCAAGGACGCTGTTCGCAGACTAAATACCCAAAAGAGACATGTAATCTTCTCTCAGCAAGGACGCTGTCCAGAGACTTTATACACCGAAGAGATATGTAATGTTCTAAACGCAATGAGCTGTCCGGAGACTGTATATACCAAAGAGACATGTAATGATCTCAACGCAATGACGCTGTTTTGAGCCTGTATACACCAAAGAGACATGTAATGTTCTCAACGAAATGGCGCTGTTCGGAGACTGTATACTCCAAAGAGACATGTTATGTTTTCAACGCAATGACGCTGTCCGGAGACTGTATACACCTAAGAGACATGTAATGTGTCCAACATCAGATCTCACAAGCTAGAGCGCTGTCCGGGGACTGTATACCCCAAAGAGACATGTAATGTGTCTTACATCTGATCCCACACCTAGAATGTTGTCCGGGGATATAATGTTATAAAGCTTAAGAAAATTTAAATGCTTATGCTCTCAAAGTCAGTGGTTATTTAAAAAACATGGTTGTTTTTTAGAAGTTTGTCTCGGCGATTAGAAACTTTATTTTATCCAGCATTCTATAAATTTAGTTTTGGTGTTTGGATATCTGATTTTAAACGTCACTAAAGAGATCCAGTTCACAGCCAAATTTCATTCGAATGCAGTTTTGCAGAAGAAACTATCTTATTTGTATTTTCTGTTTACGATTTATTATTTGAAAACACTCCGATGGATTTCAGCAGCACTGATGGATTTTGGCAGCAACGACCTAGGTGGGGGACCTTTATAATCAGACTGTTTGCTGACGCAAGCCCTCGGTGAACTTGTTGGGATGAGGAATTGCTGACGCATGGGATTAAGTAGCACACCTTTGATTAATGTTCTTAATATGTTTACTGTAGCGAATTAATTCAACTGTTTTTGCTAGTTCAAATCATATATTGTAATTTAATTTAATTTATAATGTTTTCATGGAGTCAATCTAATGACATGTTATAACTTGTTATTCCTATGGCTTAAACAGATAGTATTTCATTTCTATGTAAGGAACATGTTCTTAACGATTTTAGTGAAACATTCTACATAGTGTTTAATTCTAAATGAATCATTCTGCATGTAGAATTTAACTTTTTTAATGAATCATTCTTTGCATATACAGTCTCTTAGGTCTCCCAGACATCTTAATGGTGTATATATGTAAATATGTCTGTTTAATTTGTATTTATGCTTTATGAGGGCCATATGTGAGATTAGTATGTTTTGCAAATTATGTAATCCTCTTGAAATAAAGACTTTATTATTATTATTATTATAATTATTATTATAACAGTCAACATACGATCAAGTGAAATATTCAAAATAGAATCAGTCATGTCCGACTCCAGATATTTCAAGGTTTTATATATTATAGTTATATTATTCTGGACTTGGTTTGATAATGTATCAATTTAAAGTATGTATTTATTAAAGGTGGCTCAGAAAAATGTCCAGGTATCTCTTTTTTCTCCATGTGGCGTTTACAAAGATATTATTGCCAAGTCATACGTGGAGCATTCAACGACTTTGCAAGTTTACTGGCATAGACTAGACTAGATCATTTGTGGGGTTAGAGAAATAACAGTCAGAAACTGTTTTTCTAGCGAAGATATACTCATCGCCTAAAGTTAAGCATAATGTAAAAGTTTATTTGTTTATTGGCGATAATATCAATCGAATATTAATGTTCTGCCAAAGTTCGGAAAGTATTGCAGATGGCATCATAACTTTGTTTAGGGGCACGCTGAGAAAAATGCTATGCATGTATTGAAAGCTCTACATTTTGTCTTTACAATGATACCAAACACTATACAAAGGCACCTTTCCTTATTGACTTACAACGCATTTTATTTGGCTGCAGTCTTACCACTTGGTTAATTTCATATGTAAAATCTTTTCAGAGTTAGGCATTCAAGTCAAATATCGTTGGAAGTACAAAATTAATTTCTGTGAACGGTTTATACGGCCTACAATAGCCGTATAAAAGTTAGGAGGGTGGCAAATATTATCGATGTATTCTTTGCAAAGCAATGCGCAGTTCTTATGACGTAATTGAAATTATCGTCAACGTCATTTTAAAAAGATTGTAGAGCCTTCATTTTGTATGTATTTGAATTTCATTAACATGTTTTTTGTTGGTACATGTAAATACGCTTGCTGGCAAGATTTTGAATGCTAGCACACGTGTTTTTGTTACAAAATCATAATAATTTTAGCAGAAAGGGAGAATTTGCTACTACATGAACTACGGATAATTCATATTCACGAGACAGTGTGGAACCTAGATTTAATATAATTTCTGCGACATTAACAGGACAACATTGCCTGGGCATTGTCTTTAAGTAGCAAAGGTAAAAAGAATAAACCACTGCTCTTATATAAATTACGGCCTACTAAAGTAAAATTCTGCAGTGCCTTTAGGGTATACCTCTTTCAAAGAAGTTAAAATGCGTCCTTTAAGAATAATACATAGTAATTGCAGATTTGCTTAGGCATATCATAACTTTGTGTGTTTGTGCTATCAGACGTTCTGTCTTTATGGTGGTTTCCAAGAAATTACGTCACTTGCAAAACTTTCCGAACGCCCCTCGCACTTTATCAAATCAAGCAGTTTGATTTGAAAATTAAGAAAAGAACTGCACAGACGTATATGGACAAAAAGAGAAAAAATATGTTTTTTGTAATGTGCTGTGAGTGACTTTTTTGCTACACCAATTTAACGTTTTGTAACGCTTATTTATCTAAACAAATACGAAATAACTGCTTTCATAATCCTTGAAACGTTGAAACGAATCATGATTATCTCTGAAAAATGTATATTTTGGAACATTTATTTCTATGCTCGTGTTGTGCAGTGCTTACTTAAATTTGGTTCTTTTACAATGCTTAAATACTTGTTTTTTTTTGTGGCAGAACACATGTGTCTTCATATCATATTTTAGAACATGCTCAACCATTTGTGAAGCGTATGGTTGATAGAAAAGGAGTTATCATACGTTAAGCTCATCCGTGTAATATAAAAGATGTTTTTAGTGTTATCTAATTGGGTTTATTGCTGTTCACTGCATGAATTCTAATTACAGAATAAAACAAGAACATTGGTTTGCACAATCGTACTTGTTAAGCGAGACTAGAATCCCTGAGTAAAACATACCATGGTGTGTTTCATGTTTTGCTTGCATATTTACAGCTTTGCCAGTTTTATAAGGCGAATGCCATCAGTGACTTTCAGCAACACTGTCATCACCGACTGTCACTTATTCTAGCCCAGTATACACTGGGTGCTGGGTTCCTGGTATTGGTTGCATTGAATAATTTTATCGGATAGATGCCGTTGTTGGGATTGAATCCATGACCTCGTGCGTCAAGGGCGAAATCTCAATCCAGTAGATCAAGCTCTCCGCTGGAACAAGTATGTGTTTGTTATTCTGATATATTAACCTTACTACAAGGACATGCGCTCCGATGAAATCAGTATGTGTTTGTTGTTTAGTTAGTTAGCCAGGCAACTAGGCCGCAAAGTCCAGTTTCAGTAAATGTTTGTTGTTCAGTTACGTTAGCTTGACTACTAGGCCACGAACTCCAGTGAAACATGTATATGTTTGTTGTACAATTATATTAGCCTAACGACTTGGTCGCGAACCCCACTAAAACAAGTTTGTGTTTTTGTTCAGTCATATTAGCCTGACTATTTTGCCAGACGCTCCACTGAAACTAGTTCGTGAGTGTTGTTCAGTTATGAGGCCCTACCAGGGAGGGGGTGGGGGCTGTGCTCCCTAGCTTCCTTAATGCCCAAATCTCCCCAGCTCCCTTTAGATATTTTTCTGTGCTCCCTAAAATTATTTTGCTCCTGCTCCCCAAGTCCCTAAAAGTAACGCAGCTTCTCCCCAGCTCCCCCCAAAATATTCAAGCATGCTCCCTAAAATGTTTGACACTTCATCAGTTGATCAGAGTTACAGTGCATTAAAGGCCGGGTTACATTTTGGCCGATTTTGTGCCCACGACCGATCTTAATAAAATTTATGTATTTAAAAGCTTGGCATTTGGCAGTTTATATAAACATATATTTAAGTTTGCGGTTTCATAAATAATCACGTGACTTCCGGTTTATTGCATATGGGGTGCTGAATGGGGTACACTATCTACCTGTGGTTTTTCGATATAATCAGCAATTCCGCTGACATATCAGCCATCCAAACTGACAGATATAATACTTTTGGTTCTTATCCACAGTCTAAAAGAGATATTTTCGCTCAAATTATCTAGTAAGGAGAGGTTTTATTTGAATTTTTACGAAACCTCAGAACAGTACATTTTACAAGTATTCATTAATACAATAATAAGCAAGTAAAGTGTTTGCTTTTGTGAAAATAATGAAACAAATGAACAGGAAGTCGATTTTAATAGACTGATTTTGTTAAGCAAATGTATTCTTGGCGAAGCACTTTTGCACGCTTGTGTTCTGGCTAGTTCGTGAAAAGGTCATCAACCTTCTTTTATTAAAATTTAAAGAGTAACTACACTTCAGGAACTGACTGCTTTAAACATTTGTACCACCCATAAATACATGTACGCAAATTAAGCATTATTCACTATTTATACATATAATGAAAGCTTCATCATATCAAATATTAAACACGTATGAAATATCACGTACATGTATTTATGGTTGCTACAAATGTTTAAAATATTAGACAAAATCAGTGACCCAAGAAATATAGGTCACAGGGACTTACATGTAGTACCAAATGAAACGTAGCGCTGAAAAGACTAAGGTCTTACTATTCCTAGTCCGATGAAGATTCAATTAAATATTAGTTCGAAATGGATCATGAAGTACCAATCACTATTGAATGACCTACAAATAGTATGACGTCATTTGCAATGTCTGGCTGAAGCATTGTCTTTAGTATGATGCATATATGATGTTGAATATATAAGGAATAGAACCCTGAACTTTTAAATATATGTCACAGTAACCTACAAATACTATGAGGATTTTTTCGTCGTTTGACTTACCAACTATTTGTAATTATGTTGCAAATCCAAAGACCGTGTTTAAATATAAGTGAAAATCCTTACCCATGCATAGAGTTAAAGGACTCAGTGTGCATGGATGCTTTGCATTTCCTACATTTTAAGGGGATGATCTGATCAAATATCAGCGATATCAAAAGAGGTAATGAAAAAGCTCATCCAAGTAACATTTCATACAAAAGTAGTGGACCAAATTTCAAGATCACAGAATTTTACAATGTATCAGCTTCAGGCAGAGGGACACATCATCTGACTACTTTGCAACATTATAACATCAGAGGTTATATCACAGCATGATGATGGAGGACATTCAGTCTAACGTCTAACATACGCATATAACGCCACGCCTATACGCATGCCCAGCGCTGCGCCCCCTCCTCGACCCTACCCTACCCCACCCCACCCCCAACAACCTTCCACACACGGAATCCTTGGTGGGGGCATTGGAAACACATACTACATAGATGAACACTTTGAAAAAGATGTGTTGTGTCGAATAATGCCTCTATTGTCTATCAATTACAAAATATGCTGATGCGATTTTTTTTATATAAATCCTTTAGTCCTAGTGTTGGATACATGAAAATTTACCCAAAAAGTTTATTTTTCGTTTACTCCTACCCTTGTAACCATTGTAATGCAACTCGTTTAAGATGAACATGTATATTATGAATAATTATGTATAAAAATTGTAGTGGTTACGAGGGTAGGATGAAGTTAAATTGGGATGCATAGTGGACGTTGGTAGTTCAAATTCCCATAAGCTCAATGTTAAATGTTGCAGACTGTACATGTATTCAACCGCAAAATTAACCTAAAAGGCATTAAAATACGGGAAAATGAAATCGTACAGAATAAACTTGAAATATATAGCTACAATTTCTGCATGTTTTTGTGATTATCTTCCTACCTTCGAAAATCGGCCGTTTCAGTGGGCACATTGCAAAAGTAAAGTGTAACTCGTCCTTTCTGTCAGATATATAGTTAGTGAAGTAACTATATACTCAAAGGCCGAAAAAAGTATGCATTTTCTGAATGCCCATATTTTAACTATCATTTACTGCTCATGCAAATTCGGCAGGATTTAGTTTTTCTCAAGGTTAACTTCTAACTCGTCTAGGGCTGCTGAAAACAGGACTAGGTGAAAGGGTTTTTTAAAAGTCATCTGTGGTGCCCCAACGACCTCATAAGATTATGGCATAGAGTAGACAAGGTTAACTGATGCGGAGTAGTAAAATTACTGTACAAAATGCTTGACTAGCTGCACTAAATAAACATGTCGACTTTGCACGCTTTTCACATGCAACAAACTGAAAAACATGATTTTGCTGTCAATCTGTATTTGAAATTTCGAATGTTTTCCTAATTACATAATGAAAGAGCTCTATAAGGTAAGAAAGAAATCACATACTCATAGCTGACAGCAAGTATACACCTTTAATATGCCCGTGTTGGCCTTATTTTAATAGGAAATTTACAAAACGGTCTCTGCGCAGCACATGTTATCTGCAATTGTTAGCCCAGTTGTTAGCTCTACTCAGTTTTGGGCCAAGCTCACAGTATAGGGCTGTGATCCATTGTCTGTAAGCCGTCTGTTAAATTTCTATATTTTAAATGATAATTTGCCTCTTTGTGATGAAAATGTAACATCTGTAGGATAGGGGAACAATAAGTTCTGTTTCATGTCAATTTGCTACTGTACTTTGATTGCTATGGCAATTTAAAGTTGTCATTGACTTTAACGGGAACGCTAAAAATGTTTAAATGTGTTTTTTTTTTTTTTTTGGGGGGGGGGGGGGGCTCTTACAGCCTTGTATTGCAGATTTAATAATAAACAAATGTTCCACAGTCCCTTGTCACTATTATTTGGTGCCAAATGCTTCTTTGGTTTGGTTGCCAGAGCAACTAAAAATGAAAAAAAAAACTTCAGCTGCCATTAAATTGGAAAAGCAAATGCTTCACAAAAATGTCAAGTACCATAGCATCAGCATCTGCAAACATACTTTTACTTGTGCATCATGGTCCAGAACTTTACTTCCTTTGCTTGTACAACTTAGTCAAGAACTTTGCTTGTGCAACTTGATCCAGAACTTTGCTTGTGCAGCGTTGTGCAAAACTTTGCTTGCTTTGAGAACTTGAAGCCTCGACTGACTTTCAGTGGGTCTTTGATGCCTCTGACAGTGCAGACCTGACTGCAACAATTGATTTACAAACACAAATCCTAATTCTAAATCAGTCTTACCAAGTCATGTAGTACGTATCTCATTCTTAGAGGAGGGAAGTACAAATTGTGTGAGAAAAGAGCAACTTTCTGTTGCTGTTGTATAGGATCTGCATGCAGTGATCTGTTAATTAATATATTCTGCAAGCAGATAATGTTAAGAGGGTCCCTGTCTTCTAAGTAGGCACAACTTGTGTTGCACATGCATTTCTTGCAAACCAATTTTCATAGTAGAGAATATGTTTTGAATGGATATTGAGGTCCTGATTTACTAACAATATGCAAGGAGTCTGTTTGTGTATGCCAATCAGAAAGTTAGTGTCGCTAGAACAGATGAATGTACTAGTAGGCTAACAGATGTTAATGATTTATATATATATATATATAGGGGGGATCTGGGGGACACAGCCCCCCCCCCCCCCAGAAGCCAAAACAGTTTAGAAAATCACATTCTGACAGGCAGTGCTGCCTAGCTCCCCAAAATAAAGAGCTTGCTCCCCAGCTCCCTGAAAATAATTACAAGTGCTCCCAGCTCCCTGAAAATAAATGACCTTTCTTCCCAGCTCCCCAAAACCCCTGGGAGGGCCTCGGTTATATTAACCTTACTACTTTGCTACAAGCTCCACTGAAAGAAGTATGTGTTTCAGTTATATTAGTCTGACTACTAGGCCACCAGCTCCAGAGATACAAGTTTGTTTTTGTGGTTCAGTATAATAGCCTAACTTCTTGGCCAGGAACTTTGCTGAAATAAAAATGTGTTTATTGTTCAGTTATATTACCCTGACTACTCTGCTAGACGCTGTATTGATACAAGTATGTATTTGTTGTTAAGTTATATTATAAATATGTGTTAGTTGTTCAGTTATATTAAAACTGAATTATATTTGCCTGACAACTAGCCCACCAGGTCCACTGAAACAAGTATGTGTTTGTTGTTCAGCTATATAAGCCTGCTTACTTGGCAAGAAATCCACTGAAACAAGTGTGTGCTTATTGTTCAGTTACATACGTCTGACATTTTCTTTATATTAGCCTAATTACAGGGCAGATAGCTTCACTGACACAGCTATGAGTTTGTTGTTCAGTTCTATAATTAAAATCTAAAAAAGTTCCTTCAAGAGCAGAGAATACATACAGAAGTAGGAACATGGGCCAGACTACGTAGTTTCGGCTAATAAAGCCTCGTCAGCGACCCTGACAATATCTGGTGACGAAACCAGAAAAAAAGCATACCGTAATTTCTTAATTTTAATTGGGCAGTCGATTCAAAGACTGATTAATTTCAAAAGGATCCAAATAGTATAAAAGACGGTGATCTAGGATAATAGTCTAAATCGATCTCAAATTTTAGATTTCTCAGAATCTATCCTCTGATCTCAAAGGATGTAAATTAAATATAATCTGCACTATGGATGATGTACGGGGAGACTTTTTACGGCTTCCACACGGCACAACACCAGCTGCAGTGACTACTAGGCCAGGCACTGATGCAAGTATGTGTTTGTGGTTTAATTTGTATGGCTTAGCTATAGGGCCGCGAGCTCTACTGACACAAGTTTGCGTTTGTATTTTAGTAATATAAGCCTCAATACTACGCCACGACCTCTACTGAAACAATAACGTGTCCATTGTTTAGCAACATTAGCCTTACGACTAGGCCCCGAATTCTTCTAAAATAAGTATATGCAGTTTGTTAGGTTATGGTTAGGTTTTGTGCGGGTTAGACGCTTCAGTGGAACAAGTGTTTATTTGTTGCTCAGTTCTGTTAGTCCTAGCCAACCGGCTCCACTGAAACAAATTTAAAGAGTAAATACACTTCAGGAACTGACAGAATCAGATCCCAAACCCTATCCCCCACATTCAAGGGAAATATTGAAAAAGACATCCCAACAAACAATACATTACAAGTGATAAGCCGAGTCAGCAGCTCTTTTCCAAATAGGTGGCAACTCAGCTATCTTTACAGATCTAAATAATTTAGACCAACAGAATGGTTAAAATGAAAACACAAGTTAAACAGCATCGAACATAAAACAAATGCAACCGCAACGAAAGTACCGCCTTGGGACGGTCAGTAATAACCACTTGGGGGTTAAACCGGTTTTACTGGGCCCAAACCTTCATCCTCACCTTCCGCCGCGGTGCACACAATTAGTTGGTAGTTCGGCTCGTATGGAGGTCCCCTAACCCATCAGTGTGTCTTCACGGGCAACAATTAAAATCACGAAAAGTCTGTGATAAAGCAAGGACAAGGACTCGACAGCCAAAACGTGTTAAGACACCTGGAGATCTCTGGGGCGTCAGCAACACCACTGGAGAAGACTACCAGTTGAACCCCGGTGGGCCAAGAAACTGACAAGCATCCGGCCCCAACCAACTACTATATAGCTTTATGTTGGGGCTACCATAGAGTCTGAACCCCGACCCACCGGCGTGCAATTAAAGAGGACAGCAAATATGTGTTAGTTGTTCAGTTACATAAGCCTGACTACTAGGCCTCCAGCTTTGCTGTATTAAAATGTGTTAGTTGTTCAGTTGTATTAGCCTGATTTCTAGGCCAGGCACTACGCTGAAAAAAGTAATGTTTCAATGTTATTTAGTTATATTAGCCTGACTACGAGGCCGCCATCTTCCCTGAAGCAAGTATTTGTTTGTTGTTCAGATATATTCTCCTGATTACTTTGCTGCCACCTCCACTGAAACAAGTGTTTGTTTCTTGTTTGTTGTTCAGCAACATTAACCTGAATTCTAGGCCACGAGTCACGCTGAGGCAGCTGTGTGTTTATAGTTCAGTATTATTGGCCTGATTACAAGGCCAGCAGTTCCACTGAAACATGTTTGTGGTTTTTGTTCAATGACATGAGCCTCGAAAATTGCTAAAACTAGTTTGTGCTTGCTGTTCAGTTCTGTTGACTTGACCACTTGCTAAAACTAGTATGTGCTTGCTGTTCAGTTCTATTGACCTGACGACTTGGCCACCAGCTACACTGATACAAGTTTGTATTAGTCGTTTAGTTATATTAGCCTGACTAATAGGCCGCCGATTCCACTGAAATAAGTAAGTGCATGTTGTCACAAGCGCTACTAGCCCACTGAGTAAACTGTAACAGGCAAAGTCTGTAGAATAGGACTAATTAATATATACCTTGCCTGTGAGCTTAGAGTTGCTTCATTTATTAAGCACCCAAGGGCCACATTATACTCAACACTGGACCAGTCGAATGTCAGCCAGTCTCAAATTGCCGAAGACCTTGGCGCCAATGCTCGCTGTCAGGTACTGAATCCACTTAGTTAACCTAGCTACCTAACCAGCATAAATGGAAATGGTCTATACAAGCTATCAGCTTTCGACCAAATCCTTTTCATGAAAATTGTACTTTGAATGTACCATACATGTATGTAGTTAATTGAATAAAATATTGTTTAAACCAACCAGCATAAACGATGTAGACCAACGACATAGTAACTGCATGCTCACGATTGGCAGTTAGGTAACTCCACTGGCACTTGTGCTTTTTAACCTTTTCAGCAGACATTATAAGGCTTGAAATATGACATTTTGTTCCCTGAAGTTCATGTATCTATTTTCGTTTCAGAACCAAAGAACTATGGTTGGCTCGAGTGATCCCTACTTGTTTGACGCCAGGTAAAAAGCTAAGCAGACAATATGTAATTGTTATGGTAGAAAGATTATGAATAACACTATTCTAACACAGGAGATGACTGTAATATAAACGTTTCACTAACCGTCATATTCTTCACCGTGTTATATTTTACTTTTCTTGTAATCATGTAATTACATTTAATAAATATTATTTAAACCAACACTAATTTATTTGTTAAACTTAACAGAGTTATTGTGCATGATGAAATCGGTCAACTGTAGAGTTGTACAGATATAACATACACTAACAATGTCTACCATAAAGATCTTAAGTCTTAGGGCAGATAGGTCTGCACAAACACTGGAACTGAGACCAGACTGCTCCTTAAAACAAGTCTGATCAGGGTCTACATAGTTGCCATTCCATCTGTGTATTTTGTAGGCATAACTCAATGGTAGAACTGAAAATAAAGCAATGGAATAAATAGTAGGACAAGGACTGGCTGTGCAAATTTGGGTTGGCTGTGTTTTATTTTTTATTTTATATTTATTTATTTTTTGTTGCTTTTTGTCTTGTCTCTTCTTTCCTCAATCTATATATTCCCGTTTTTCACCTCCGTCTGGGAGGCGGCTCGATATAGACTGAAATTTTTAAAGAGCCGTTAAGTTTAAAACCAACCAACCAGCCATTCAAGGAAATACTCTCAGTTTCTCAGATTTTGGGATATTTTTCAACTTTAACATTGTTTTGCCAGGAAACGAACGGGTGATTTGCTCTGTCTTATTCTGTAACATACAATGTAAATTTTACTGAAATAATATGCATAAGCATGTCCCATTGATTAAACATATTTTTAATTATGTCTTTTCATGAAATTCAATTTTCTTGCTTTTTTCAAAAATGAAAAAAAATACTTACTATCAAAATAATGCATTGTTTAATGATTTCTTTAAAATATCCTATAGTATAGATTTAATGAATTGCAGAATTGAAACGGCATTGTGCTAGAGATATGAATTTAAATGGAAAATGTATAAAAAGTACATATATGTAGAAATACAATGTTTTATTTATTGCTTTTACGTATGTAACTGTTATGTGAATTTGGTATGGATACGTTTATTTAAGGAAAACGAAATGATGATTTTTTTCTTATCCAAATGTTTTATAGCCCTTTGGATCATTCAGTTAGTAAAATGGTTTGGATGCCCGCAAATATTTCTATTTATGATCTTTCTACCTTAAGTATATATATAGCTTTTTTTATCGTTATGACATTGCTTTCTTTTTCTTGTAATTGTTGGTTAAATTTAGGTTAGCTTGGTTAATGTTTATGACATTGCTTTATTTTTCTTCTAATTGTTTACTTAGTTTTCTATATGTGTTGTTTGGTGTTGGCACGAGTCATGACTCACATTTCCTTTTGAAACTTTTCGCTTGTTTCTTTCCTGAAGACATTGCGTTACTAAAACATGAATTTTGTTTTGCTGAAAAAAATGGTTAGGTAAAGGTTACACATTAGTTAGTGACCATAGGGACGGTGGGTGAGGAGAAGAGGTATACTTCATTTTGGGTACATTATATGAAAGGCGAAGCCCATCTCTCACCTTTTGCTGTCTTGTCCTTCCCTGTTTCGAAACAGGTACCTATTTACAGCTGAATTGACAGAGTTTCCAAGTCGCTGAATGTCTAATACAGGGTTGAACCCGCGACCTTCCGGCAACCTTCTATTGGCATCCATACCATAACCGAGTCTCTCTTAACACTCGACCACAGCGCCTCTCTTAAAGCATAACAACAGATAAAAAATGAATTCTACAAAAACTGTAAACAGTAGCCCAAATTTGGTGGCTTAAGAATCGAAGATAAAAACAAATTCATGTATATTATCATCAACAAAATAGAAAATCTTTACAAATGAGCCAACCATTTCCAGTGTACAGAACACAATACAGCGTGTTCCTTTGTGTGCGCAGTAAATCAGCTATGGCACAAGTAATACGAACCGAAATTATATACAATGAACTATGTTAAATTTCTATCGCAACATATACACCAGTTGTTAAACGAATTCTTTTACAGGATCCAGAAAATGTAATATTACTGAGTTATGTCTTTTGAAGATAAAACAAAACAAATATGACAATTCTGTAATAAAGAGAAAGGGTCGAAAATTGAACAAAAATGCTAATACTTGATTGCCGAATACAGCAGCTTCGTCGTCGTTGTTAATATCGTCCTCATCGGGGTCGTTATTGTAGTCAACAATGTTTACCCAATGCGTATAGGTTGATTTCTCAGAGACGAAAAGACCTAATGTGATTAACTAAACGTAAGCCTACATTCACAACGCTTAGGTTGTGTAAGTTAAATTCAACCTTGACCTACTTCTCACGCTCTATTTAACAGAGCCAAATATACGTCTCCCATAATATAGATCCATTTCTCAAAGACTGAACAACATTCTGTACATTTTTAAAGACATTTGATATAAGCTTACATCATAAAATCATCTCTTCAACGCCAGTGTCGTTTGCTGACCTTTATGTCGTCCATCTGCATTTAGCTCCATTTCTGAGACACTGAGGGACTTTGTGAAGAGACGTCACAAAAACTTATATCACTTCATTGTTTCCACAAAGCTAGTGTCGTTTGCTGATAGTGACCTCTTGTCACGCTGTGTTAAACATAGCCAAGTTTACATCTGTTCATTGAATTCAACCCAATTTCTCGAATACTAAATTACCTTTTGTGACGAAACTTCACCCAAACTTACCTCATGCTTTTGTGTCTGCTATACTTTTGTCATCTGCTGACCTTGACTTACTTTCATACTCTGAGCATGACCAAATTTACCACTACCTATTGCATAAAGCTCCATGTCTCATTTCAAATAACCTCACAAAAGCTTACCTGATTACACTGTTTTCACAATGCAAGTGTAGATTGCTGAAATTGACCTACTTATCATGCTTTTAAAGGATAGTCCACTTTAAAACTGTCACCTTTAGTAATTGAATTTCACACAAGATAACAGTCAGTATGATGTTGTCTCAGTAACACAAGTGTGTTTGCTGACATTGGTGTATTTGCTGACCTTGGTGTACTCAATGCCCTTGGTGTATTTGCTTACCTTGGTGTATTTGCTGACCTTGGTGTATTTGCTGACCTTGATGTGTTTGCCGACCTTGGTATGTTTGCTGACCTTGGTGTATTTGGTGACCTTGTGTATTTGCTGATCTTGAGGTATTTGCTGACCTTGATGTGTTTGCTGACCTTGGTGTATTTGCTGACCTAGGTGTGTTTGCTGACCTTGGTATATTTGCTGACCTTGGTGTATTTGCTGATCTTGGTGTATTTGCTGACCTTTTATGTTTTTGCTGACCTTGATGTATTTTCTGACATTTGAGTGTTATTTGACCTTGGTATATTTGCTGAACTTGATGTATTTGCTGACCTTGGTGTATTTGCCGACCTTGATGTGTTTGCTGACCTTGGTATAATTGCTGACCTTGGAGTATTTGCTGACCTTGGTGTATTGCTGACCTTGATATATTTACTGACCTTGGTGTATTTGCTGACCTTGGTGTATTTGCTGACTTTGATGTATTTGCTGACCTTGGTGTATTTGCTAACCTTGACGTATTTGCTAACCTTGGTGGATTTGCTGCTCTTGATGTATTTGCTGACCTTGGTGTATTTTCTGACCTTGGTGTATTTGATGACCTTGATGTGTTTGCTGACCTTGGTGTATTTGCTGACCTTGATGCATATGCTGACCTTGGTGTATTTGCTGGCCCTGATGTTTTTCTGGCCTTGGTGTATTTGCTGACCTTGATTGGTTTATTTGCTGAATTTTTGTATTTGCTGACCTTGATGTATTTGCTGACCTTGGTGTATTTGCTGGCCTTGATGTGTTTGCTGGCCTTGGAATATTTGCTGACCTTGGTGTGATTGCTGACCTTGGTGTTTTTGCCGGCCTTGATGTATTTGCTGACCTTGGTGTATTTGCTGACCTTGGTGTAATTGCTGACCTTGGTGTATTTGCTGGCCTTGATGTGTTTGCTGGCCTTGATGTATTTGCTGACCTTGGTGTATTTGCTGACCTTGGTTTATTTGCTGGCCTTGATGTGTTTGCTGACCTTGGTGTATTGCTGACCTTGATATATTTACTGACCTTGGTGTATTTGCTGACCTTTGTGTATTTGCTGACTTTGATGTGTTTGCTGACCTTGGTATGTTTGCTGACCTTGTTATATTTGCTGACCATGGTGTATTGACCTTGATGTATTTGCTGACCTTGGTGTATTTGCTAACCTTGACGTATTTGCTAACCTTGGTGGATTTGCTGCTCTTGATGTATTTGCTGACCTTGGTGTATTTTCTGACCTTGGTGTATTTGATGACCTTGATGTGTTTGCTGACCTTGGTGTATTTGCTGACCTTGATGCATATGCTGACCTTGGTGTATTTGCTGGCCCTGATGTTTTTCTGGCCTTGGTGTATTTGCTGACCTTGATTGGTTTATTTGCTGAATTTTTGTATTTGCTGACCTTGATGTATTTGCTGACCTTGGTGTATTTGCTGGCCTTGATGTGTTTGCTGGCCTTGGAATATTTGCTGACCTTGGTGTGATTGCTGACCTTGGTGTTTTTGCCGGCCTTGATGTATTTGCTGACCTTGGTGTATTTGCTGACCTTGGTGTAATTGCTGACCTTGGTGTATTTGCTGGCCTTGATGTGTTTGCTGGCCTTGATGTATTTGCTGACCTTGGTGTATTTGCTGACCTTGGTTTATTTGCTGGCCTTGATGTGTTTGCTGACCTTGGTGTATTGCTGACCTTGATATATTTACTGACCTTGGTGTATTTGCTGACCTTTGTGTATTTGCTGACTTTGATGTGTTTGCTGACCTTGGTATGTTTGCTGACCTTGTTATATTTGCTGACCTTGGTGTATTGACCTTGATGTATTTGCTGACCTTGGTGTATTTGCTAACCTTGACGTATTTGCTAACCTTGGTGGATTTGCTGCTCTTGATGTATTTGCTGACCTTGGTGTATTTTCTGACCTTGGTGTATTTGATGACCTTGATGTGTTTGCTGACCTTGGTGTATTTGCTGACCTTGATGCATATGCTGACCTTGGTGTATTTGCTGGCCCTGATGTTTTTCCTGGCCTTGGTGTATTTGCTGACCTTGATTGGTTTATTTGCTGAATTTTTGTATTTGCTGACTTTGATGTATTTGCTGACCTTGGTGTATTTGCTGGCCTTGATGTGTTTGCTGGCCTTGGAATATTTGCTGACCTTGGTGTGATTGCTGACCTTGGTGTTTTTGCCGGCCTTGATGTATTTGCTGACCTTGGTGTATTTGCTGACCTTGGTGTAATTGCTGACCTTGGTGTATTTGCTGGCCTTGATGTGTTTGCTGGCCTTGATGTATTTGCTGACCTTGGTGTATTTGCTGACCTTGGTTTATTTGCTGGCCTTGATGTGTTTGCTGGCCTTGGTGTATTTGCTGATCTTGGAGTATTTGCTGACCTTGGTTTGTTTGCTGACCTTGATGTATTTGCTGGCTTTGGTGTGTTTGCTGACCTTGTTTATTTGCTGCCCGTGATGCATTTGCTGTCCTTGGTGTATTTGTTGACTTTGATGTATTTGCTGACCTTGGTGTATTTGCTGACCTCGGTGTATTTGACGACCTTGATGTATTTGCTGACCTTGATGTATTTGCTGACCTTGGTTTATTTGCTTACCTTGATGTATTTGCTTACCTTGATGTGTTTGCTGACCTTGGTGTATTTGCTCACCCTGACGAATTTGCTGACCTTGGTGTATTTGCTGACCTTGATGTATTTGCTGACCTTGATGTTTTTGCTGACCTTGATGTATTTGCTGACCTTGATGTTTTTGCTGACCTTGATGTAATAAATTAGAAAAAAGCAATATGGGCTTGAAGGTTTAGGAAACCGTCATACGACGGATCAGCTAACTTAATCTTTCGAACAAATTCAGAGGCTAAATGCGAGGGTTTGAACCCAGAAAAACTATTATTAACCCAGCTGTCATTTATTGCCAACCATTCTAAGGCGGTACTTCTGCTATGGTTCTATACTGTTCTTGATGATCGTGTCGGTTCTTCCATTCATCTATAGTGTGTGTGGTGATTTCAGTTGGAACTCTTTATTCGATGTACCGATCATGCCATAAATGAAAGGTTGTCAATTTATATATATTTTTCATTCTCTTTAGATTTTAGGGCGGAATCTGGTTGTATCAGTTCCTGGTCATTTCCAGTAATTTTAATAAGAATCCCTGGTATATTTCAGATAATGGAACATCTATGCAATTCATGTATGTCGATGAACTTTCTACTTTTCTATTTAAAATATATCAAGCTAATGCAGGTTGGAGATAACTGTTGAGTTTTCTTCATAATTCTGAAATATATAAGAATACTTAAAGTGATCAAAACAATAAATATAAGTAAACATTGTTAACCCACTTTTGAATTAATTTAAACTGCTACATCCTAGAATAAACTATAACAACAGAGAATTCAAGATGAACAAGATAAAAGATATGAGTGGTTCTTACCAAACTAACAAGAGTTCTGTTGAGCAGGGTAATATACGCCTGTTGGGGTTTAAGGTAGGAAAGGAGATAGAGATGACAGAACTTTGTCAGTAACTGAAATCTTCAATAGTGGGGCAGATATGAAATCACATAATAGTTATAAAAAAGGCATACCTCTGTCAAAGCTGCAAGTGAAGTCTGATAGTGCCTTATTTTTGTACAAAGAATATCAAAATCTTAAACAGTGTAAAACGTAAGGGACAGATATGCCATCACTGCAAGAAATATATAAAGCGGGATGCTTCTATCAAACCTGAAAGTAAGGTTGTGGAGATTTTTCTTTACACATCGTGTCAGAGTGTTTTGTTTTTGTGCCAACTTTCATGAAGAATTTTAAACGGTTTAAAAGATATGGAGCGGACGGAAGGTAATAAAAACTTACTATAAAAAGTACAAAATGGTATAATATCATCCAACCTGAAAGTAGGGTAAGAGCTCTTTTTCTTTGCACCTCATCTGATAAGACTTTTTATTTGTACCAACTTCCATGAAGAAATCTTAAACGGTTTGTAAGTCATGGAGCGGCCACGAAGCTAATTGGAAATTCTGTCAAACTGTAAGTAAGGTTATGGTTCTTTTTCTCTGCACATTGTCTAATGGTGCTTTACATTTGTACAAACTTTATGATGAAATCTTAAATGGTTTTCGAGTTATGAATCGGACACGAAATGTTACTTTTTAAACTTCAACATCTAAGTGTGACCTTGACATTATTGAAATAGAAGTTCTGCACGTTGTCTTGATAAGGCAAACATATGACCCAAGTTTTTAAAAATCGGTAAAGGCCTTAATGAGATACGGAGCGGACACGAAGCTAATACAAAATAACTAAACAAACATTACAAATGGACATAATTCATTCAAAACTGAAAGAAGGATTATGGATCTTTTTCTTAGCAAATTTTCTGAAAGTGATTTATATTTGTACACATTTTCATGAAGAAATTTTAACTTTTTAAAGGCTATCATGTGGACAAAAAACTAATACGATATTTCTATACGGAAATACAAAGGGGCATAATTTTGTCAAAACTGAAAGTAGGGTTATTGCTCTTTTTCTCTGCACAGTATCCAATAATGCTTTATATTTGTACAAATGTTTCCAAAGAAATCTTAAACGGTTTTCGAAATACATGTATAGAGCGGACATGAAATTTTACCTTTAGAACTGTGACCTCCAAGTGTGACCTTGACTTTTGTCGGAAATTGTTGTAATATCGATTCTGCACAGTGTCCTATAAGGTTCTTCCCGGGACAAAGAAGCCCTTTCCGAATAGGGTATACCACTAAACGAAATAAGAGCGCAACATTTAGCAGTTCCCACTAGCCTTTCATTTCTGATTGCAACACTTATTCAACTTGACGTGCTTGCGTCCTGCAATTCGAGTGTAATTTTTGCAAAATGTTGTTCCTGTTGAGTGTTCATTTCTGTTTCAAAGTTTTTATCCTTTACATTTTTTGATTCTCGTGATGAGTCATTGATAACTTAAAATATGTTAACATGGACCGAACACACAACTGAATACTTCTAGTAATTGAATAAACTTAAGGCGAAGGTTTGAATTAAGAAAACAAATTCTTAAAAAGGATCCTGTGTAAGGAAGGAACATATAAAAAACGAAACTAGCAGACTCGGTTTCATCGAGTCATTTTGAATTCATTTGCACTGTGTAATTTTGCAAAACTGCTAAAGACCTTCACCTCTTGCACCGGCTTAAGCGGAACTCTTTTTTTTCAAACTGACTAAGAATGAGCCGAATGATCCCAAAGGACAAAAGAGTAACAAAATATATATACAAGTATTAAGTATGGGGGAGAAATTCAACGACCACCACACGCTTAAAGGTAGCTTTGAAGAACCCCTCCCTTACCCCACAGACAAACTGCAGTAATTTAAACGTTTCTGAAGTTCCTGTATGAACAAATCTTTTCAAAATTTTGGATGGTTGTTGGAAAATGATACTCCTTTACCCTGGTGAAAATTCTTTTTAAAGAAGTACTTCGATAGCAAGTGACCTCAAATAGCAGTAATGACAATATTTTCTGTCGTAAACACTGTTGAAAACACAAAATGGCATAACGTGAAATAGAACACATCCTCAAGACGTCTTCAGGTCTGCATGTTAAAGAAACAAAGATTTAGAATATGACAAGTAATGAAGAAAGACTAAAAAACCGAGTCGTCAAATGTTATGTTATGTTATGGTTAGAAATGGGCATTGTTTGGCAAAACCTGAGAGTTAAGCGGGGAAAAGGCAAGCGGCAGTCTAACACAGATATCTTCAAAAATCATTAGAGATGAAAATGGCAAAGTATTGAGTTGTATTTTGCCATTTTCTTATAAGTATCTTTCTATTTTGTTGTTGTTGTTGTTGTTAAAGGTTGAAATTGTTTGGTGCAGTTTTAATGAATTTGAAGGTGACGTAATGTTGGCCAGAAACATCCCCGCTAAGCTCTCCATTTTCATTATGAACATACTATTTCATTACCTTGTTCTTTTTACAATTTACGAATGGTATTATCTGAGATTGTTCTTCTCCCCTAGAATATAAGCCTTGGAAAGTTGTAAAACCTTAGTTTTTGTCTTTCACTTGAGGCCAGTTTTCAGTTTCAGTAGTGCACAAAACAGGCAATGACGTCAAGTATTGGCCTTCAGTATTGTGGCGTCACATCCTGTAAGCAGCGCCACCTGAAAGCATTTTTTGGTACAAAGGGCTTTCAATTTGCTACAGTCACAGAAAATTTTTAACGATCCTCTCCATAAATAAAGGAGTAACATCAATTTTAAAAAAGTCCACTTTTTTGAGACACCTCCTACTCTCCATTACTTTAAATGAGTCTGAACATAAATGAGTTCTTTGCATTTAAAATAATAATAAAACAAATACTAATGTTATTATATTTTTATTTTAGCAATGATATCACATTATATATAACCTTTTTTTCGGAAAAAATACAATGGAATTAAAATATTGTTCACAGGCAATTCCTGCAGTTAGGTCCATTACACATCATTACAAATTCAAAATTATTTTATTATTTGACTGTTTTTATAATAAGTCAGTCTCATTGCCGATTGACTGACATTGTTGGAGGTATCAGCTTATTATATATGCTATGTTGATTGCGTTGATTGTCAAAAGACAGATAATAAGTGTGTGTGTCATTCCTTAAAATAACAAGACAAATATATGACAGATCATGATGACAACTTACACTGAGATTTTGGGGTAATTTTATCCTTTGTATATTTATTTGGTATCGACCGACACCTATAATTTTATTTATCAACACTGAGCTCCCACATTTTGAGATACTGGAAGTAAAAGTGGCACATCCATAACGATCAATTTTAAAATCAGAATCTGAAACTTATTTTCTCAAAACTAATTTTATGTAAGTAAAATCATCTTATTTAATACTTTTTATACGGAATAATCACTGCTGTAACCATTACACGGAAATGTCTACCCCAAAATACTTTAGCTCTACATGTGGCTGCATGATTGAAATACAAGAACTTCCCTTTACGTACAATATAAGAAAAATAATTACACCGAAAATTTAATGAAGAAAACATGCAAAACACAAATAAGATAATGAATTAATATCGAAACATAAAATAAAAAATAGGGGATAAAAAAAGACAGCTAGACATAATAAAGACCATAATGATATGTTAAATGATAAGCGATACCGTTCAACACAATACATACATGCATAGTTAGAAAGATTTATTCTGTGTCCATTTTAAATAACAATCATATTATTATCATCAGTCATCAAGCTAGTTTGAAATGATTTGAAATCATTGTAAAAATGTAAAGTGCCTTTTCAATAATTTTATTTATGTATAATTTCTTTTTTATCAAAAAGCCAGTGTGTTCCTGTATTTAAAGTTTGTCCCGCGCATGTGGAGTAACGCGAAATCTCGACAAGTCACGGGCCGCGAGACTAGGGGGAGTCAACAATGCAAAAAAGGTCTACTCTTACATACAGAACATTAAGAGCATGATATATATTAGTGTAAACTTTAAATACAGCAACACATTACCTTTTGATACAATGATTTCAAATCTAACACGAGCCAGCACAGCTATGGATAACAGAAATCTATTAAATACAAAGATTTCATGGAGAAGATGAAAGCGGTCAAAGTACCTAAATCATAAGTCTGAACTTGTAAGTCACTTTAACATTGACAATTCCGGAATATTTTTGATACACAGATATGGACTCCAAAATAGAGGTGTGATCAGGTGCTCGCGAGTAATAAGCATCAACTGCCCATTTAATACACCCGCCATATTAATGTATCAGTAGAAAAAGTAAGTGAAAAAGAAAGTCCTTATTTGAAGGCTTAACTAAGCTTCGGCTGGGGCCTTCAAATCGGTAAGAAGTTTAGAAATGGCCTCATTGTAGGGATCAGCGAGGCCATGGTGTCTCCCATAAAACTTTTAACGGACGCCACAAGCTTTACTTTCTGATAACCCTGTGTCAACAGTTTACGGGTGAGCAGCTTCCCTATTTCAACAAAGCCTTGATATTTGAAACAGGCTCTAGCATAGCGGACTAACTGAGAAACATAAACTCCGTATGCAGGTGCCAAAGAGGTGTTACTACTCAAAAATGGAAAGCTAACTATGAGAAAATTGAAGTTGTCCCTCTTGTCATAAAACCTAGTAACAAGCTTTCCGTTGTCACTATAGAGATAACAATCTAAGTATGAGGCAGATGAACTGGACTCTGTGGTGTCTTTAATTTCAAGTTCACATGGACAGATGAGGTCAATAAACTGCGAAATCTTTTAATTATTCAGAGACAGAACATCATCTATGCACATGTAGGTGAAGTTGAATTTCTGTGCAAAATGTTTATTACCCTCTTTAATAGTCCTTGTGTAAACTCCACCTCATAACCGTAAAGAAACAATTTGGAAAGTAAGGGGGCGCAATTAATTCTCATTGGAATGCCAACTGTCTGTTGAAAAATCCGTCCATTGAACTCTACGTAAATGTTGTCGATAAGAAATTTCGGCATTTTAATGACATCAGAGTATTTTGTTTGAACATCAGAGTGGTCCTTAACAAAATGTGTGTCGAGATACCCAAGAACAACGTATTTGTACCCACGATTTCCGTTTTTGTGAAAGAAACAAGTATTTATAATAATTATTTCTTTAAATTTCGATTTTAATTGGTCATGTGGAATTGTCGTATAAAGCGTACAGAAATCGAATGTTTCTATGCTATCTACTTCAAAAAGTGATCGGGCTTTTAAGTAGAAGAAAAGAACTCACCGAACTAAACAAAAAACGTTGAGGAAAATACTAAAGAGAGGCGCCGTGGTCGAGGGGTTAGAGACGCTCGGTTTTGGTGCAGGAAGCCACCTGAAGGTCGTAAGATCGCACCCGGGTTTCGCCGTCCGACGAATGGAAAACTCTCTCCGTCGACCAAGCAGTAAAGGGGTACCTGCTACGAAGCAGGGAAGAATACGGCAGCAATAGGAGAGGGATATGCTCTGCCTTTCATTTGCTGTGCCCAAGACCCAGTGGGCCTCTAACCCTACTGCCCATACGGCTACTTAGCTAACTAAAGCTAAACTTTGCCTTTTTATATTAGTGTGAGCCTGAGAAAAGGACATCAGTATCATTTTATTAGCTTTTCTAGTAATTCAGTAGATCTAATGGAATTTTATTATTTCAGACTGTTGGCGATACGAAATCCTCGGGGCAAAACCAGTCAGTATATTATTCTAACACGAACCAACACAGCTGTGAATAACAGAAACCCACTCAATACAAAGACTTCACGGAGAAGAAATTATCTTAGAAGTCGCCCTATAAGGAGAAGATTAACTCATCGATCTAAACTTCCGCTGGGAAAAAATACTAACAATAAAATAAATTCACTCTTGCGAAACAGAATTTACCATCATACACAACATAGAGGAACAACAGACTGGCAACGTTTAAGACAAACACATTTAAACGAACATACACTGATGAACAATAAACGCCCATTTGGGCAACATGGTGCAGCTCAGGAAAAGAGACTAAGGAAACCAACCAATTTCACTCCAGGCTCAAATATTTTCAAACAAAACAATAAACACATACTGATTTCTGGAAGAAAAGGAACCAGGCGAGCAAGAGCAAGAAGGAATAGAATCGAGCCAAGTTCTGTCTCTAATATTTCACCAGTACAGTTGAAGTCATCGCGAGACATTACAACAGGTCCGGAGAAAGGTCAAGTTCGATCATTTATCGATAACATGAGATCTAACATGAATCGAAAGTCAAGGCAATCGTCCCACAGTCTGTCTAATAAAATAACTGCTGCGAGAGCAAAACAAACTCGATCTGGTCAGTCAGGAAAAACTCTCAAGCGTAGCCGTGAAACAATCAGGGAGGTACAATACAAGCATAATAAAATATCCCTACCAAATAAACATCGGGATATGAACGCCAAAGCGCATGCTCAGTCAACTAAGAAAAATAGTGAAACAAACTCTTCCGGGGGAAATATAAATGAAGCTTTTAACACAAGCAACAGTATAAGAGGTTCATTGAAACATATTCAGAAGCAAATCAATATGTTGATGAAACAACTTAACTATAACAGAAACAACATTGTTTCTACAAAGCAAAGTTTAAACTATAAAAACAATAAGCCAGAAAAACTGAACCGAAACACAATTCCCGACATCGAACCGGCGCCAGAATCTTCGAGTGAGGCAAAAGCACTGCCAAGTAAATCAAAAGCAAAACCTGAAAAACATATAACACAAGAGTCTAAAATAAATGATAATGTTCCGAATCAAAAGAAAACAACACAGAATAATCAAAACATTACACTTACTAAAACAGTAGGAAAGGAGAGTAAGCAGAAAAAAATAGCGACCATCAAAACAACAACACAAGATCCTGAGACTGCGCTCGAAGATCCTGTTACAACAATAAAACCCGTCGCCAATAAAATGACTGATCTTATTTTCTATCAGCCAGGGTCTAAACCACTCAGAGTAAGCGTTCAACAAGGTGCAAAAATAACTCACGTTCGAGAACAAAATGGAACTTCTAAACTCGTGATTGAGTCAAAACCTCTCATTAAAACAGCAGCAACAAATGTCACAACTGAAGAACCGCCCGAAATAGAAGCTCCGTAGACAAAGAAAACACAGATAAATTACTTGGTCAAGACTACGCCAACAAACGATTCAAACTGAGGTGAATATGGGAACATTTAAAAAAAGGAAAAGAAAAAAAACTTTGTTTCATCTATGACCTTATCCCACATTTGAGTGGAGTTCCTGTGATTGTTTTGGAGCGATATCAGACGACTGGCAAATGTACATAATAAATTAAAAAATAAACGCTATTCATGCTATGCAGGTCAAGTGATCAATAATCGTTTTTGTCGGCGAGTCTTTAACGGTTTCAATCTGCCACAGAGAGCATTGTCATCATGTAAATGAAACGTAAATGCTGAGATCTATGAAGAAAGAATCAAACGAAAAGTGGCATGGAAAAATCGTATTTGTGAAAAGGAGAAAACTAACCTGTATGTTTAGTGTTGGTAGTCAAACATTTGCTACCATGGCACATTCTTATGACATTTGCTACCATTATTAAAATAGATGCTGATGCTGTTATTGGGGTAGCTGAATGACCATCTGTTTGGGAAAGATCTGCTGAATCGGTTTACTGTGCGTGTCTTTCGTAAACTTGTGTTAATTTCTGTGTATATGTGCTTCTTTCCCTATTGGTTTTGAGAGCGGAATGTGGGATGTGATTGTATTAATTCCTGATCATTGCCTATCTTTTTGCCTTGGAGTTAAAATAATAATATCATACTAAATTTCAGACAGAAGTAGTGACACATTAGATAAATACTAGCATTTGAACAGTGTATATATTCTTACGCCTATAGAAATATGCTTTCTTTGTGCCCCTTTCAGAAAACAACAAAAATTTCAAATACAGATTAACAGCCGAATCGTAACGTCAAGGTTGCTTCAAAACGTGCAAAAATCGCCATCTACGTATAGTGCCGCTAGTCAACGAATTATCAGTGATTTAACAATACTACATTAGTATACCTTAATTTCAGACATAAGCAGTTTAAAATAAAAACAATATGGGCGCTCAAAAGGAGTATAATTTCTTTTGCATCTGAGTATATAATAAAACCAAAAATTGTAAGTAAACTACAACTGTGAATAAGACATAGACGCACTGCTACGTCTGTGCAAATTTCAGGTACAGTGGCGACATTCAAACGGTGACAAAGGCAAGTCCCAGTCACTTGAAGCGCGTTTATGAAGTTACTATTTTTTCTCAATATTTTTTAATCGAGTTCTGACACCTAATGCTACTTTCACACTGTTGCGTTTAGGCGGCGTATCTCACTAAAAGTATATACGCGTTTTAATGGCAAAGAATTGTGGCGACCTAAACTGTTATTGAAACTTTAGTCGTGCAACGAATGCGGGCGTATATATGACGTTTCTGCGACTTTCTTTTGGCGTATATGGTTTCAAGCTTCGGCGCACTGAGGAGTATGCGCGCCGTATGTGAGTAGTATATAATGCGTTGCTATGGCGTAAATGTTTCGTTGGCATAGCGTTTTATTCTTACACGTTATGTGGCTACTGCATACTAGCTCCTGTGCGCACTGCCCAGCTGTTATTCTTTCAAAATGATCCAAACAAGTTACTCCCAAAGCATTATGACTCAGAAGAAGCATTAGGGATTAGAGGAACAGACGGTTGCACCCACCGAGTCCGACCTACGGGCACTGTAAGCTGTCATTCCCGAGATTCAGCAGCAGCCTAAACCTGAGACAGAAATCAAGCTTAGAGTCGAAAAAGCGACAAGACCGAGTTCCCACCTCTCTCCTTGAATACTTATGAAAGTGGACCATCATCATCATCAGATGCCGAAAAGACAAAAGGTTATAAAAGCGCTCTTCAAAGGAGCAGGCAAACCTTACTGCAGCTTACATGGCATACCCAGCGATCATAATTACGTGTCCGCTGCATCATTGCTGTGTTGAGGTATACGTATGACGTATGTTTGGCGTTATAAAGCTCATACGTACGTGCGGTGATATCTTAAAACTGACCCCCTCCCCCCCCCCCCCCCCCCCCCCCACACACAAACAGACAAAAAAAAAAACAAAAACGCCGCATCCTGGAGAATTAGGAGATTGTGCTGCATAACAGCATACAGTCGAACTTCAATGACTCGAACTCGCCGGGAACACCCAAAATATTCGAGCGATCGGTAGTTCGACCCATTGAAGACCATCTCACAAGGGCCATCTGTATGTACTATGTTTTTCCATCATAGCTACTGTAGCTTCCTCTTTATTGATCGCTCATAGTTTAATCCACGAGTTGACCCTTTTTTCACTTTCTGGGAGATAATATAAAACAACACTGAAAATATGTCTATATTTTTACTTTCAAGATGAAAAGGTCAGCCAGGTAATAAACATTGACATAAAGCACACTTGATAAAGATACGATCTACATTAAGTCTGATCACGAAAATGAGTTCCCACTAAACTCCGTTCATTAATTCTGAAACTGGGGTTTTCGCTGCTCATACTTTATGATACCCCCCCCCCCCCCCGCAAACTGTGTTTGTGGGGGGTATACTGTTTTGACGTTGTCGTTCCGTCCGTCTTTCCGTCCATCCTTCAGTCCGTCCATCCGCAACGCATTAAATTTGCTTTAATTTGTTTCAAATTTTGTCCATGGATGCAGCATAAGAAAATATTGGATACTTTTTTTTTCAAATTTTCCTTGAAGGTTTTTATTGCGGAGTTATGCCCCTTTGTATTTTTTCGTGAAATAAGTTTGTTATCGCAACTCCTCCTAGATTGTTTGACGGATTTTCTTGAATTAAGTATGTGAACAGATATTGGTATGAAGATGTGCATTAGGGTTTGATTTTAAATTCTGCCCCTTTTTGCCTGAGTTATGCCCCTTTTTGATATTTTATGCCCTATTTCAAAGGGTTTTTGCATTAATTTGCTCCAATAAGTTTCAAATTTTGTCCAAGGATTCATCATTAGAAAATATTGGATACTTTTTTTCAATTTTTCCTCGAAGGTTTTTATTGCGAAGTTATGCCCCTTTGTATTTTTCGTGAAATAAGTTTGTTATCGCAACTCCTCCTAGATGGTTTGACGGATTTTCTTGAACAGATATTGGTATGAAGATGTGCATTAGGGTTTTGATTTTAAATTCTGCCCCTTTTTACCTGAGTTATGCCCCTTTTTGATATTTTTTGCCCTATTTAATTGGGTTTTGCATTAAATTTGCTCCAGTTTTCAAATTTTGTCCATGGATGCTTCATAAGAAAATAGTGGATACATATTTTTCAATTTTTCCTCAAAAGTTTTTATTGCAAAGTTATGTCCCTTTGTATTTTTCATGAAATAAGTTTGTTATCACAACTCCTCCTAGATGGTTTGACGGATTTTCTTGAAATTAAGTATGTGAACAGATACTGGTATGAAGATGTGCATTAGGGTTTGATTTTAAATTCTGCCCCTTTTTGCCTGAGTTATGCCCCTTTTTGATATTTTATGCCCTATTTTATAGGGTTTTTGCATTAATTTGCTCCAATTAGTTTCAAATTTTGTCCAAGGATGCATCATTAGAAAAAAGTGGATACATATTTTTCAATTTTTCCTCAAAGGTTTTTATTGCGGAGTTATGCCCCTTTGTATTTTTCGTGAAATAAGTTTGTTATCGCAACTCCTCCTAGATGGTTTGACGGATTTTCTTGAACAGATATTGGTATGAAGATGTGCATTAGGGTTTTGATTTTAAATTCTGCCCCTTTTTACCTGAGTTAAGCCCCTTTTTGATATTTTTTGCCCTATTTAATAGGGTTTTGCATTAAATTTGCTCCAGTTTTCAAATTTTGTCCATGGATGCTTCATAAGAAAATAGTGGATACATATTTTTCAATTTTTCCTCAAAAGTTTTTATTGCAAAGCTATGTCCCTTTGTATTTTTCATGAAATAAGTTTGTTATCACAACTCCATCTAGATGGTTTGACGGATTTTCTTGAAATTAAGTATGTGAACAGATATTGGTATGAAGATGTGCATTAGGGTTTTTATTAGCTCACCTGTCAAGTATAGCCTTGGTCTGTCGTCCGTCGTCGTCGGCGTCGTCGGCGTCGTCCACACTTTTAAACATCTTCTTCTCACAAACCACTGGGCTGTTTGAAGCCAAATTTCATATGGAGCCTTAACAGGATGGGGGAACGAAAGTTTATGTATTTGGCCCAGGCCACATCACCAAGATGACCGCCATGCCCATATATGGTAAAAATCTTAAAAAATCTTCTTCTCCAGAACCACTGGGCCGATTGCCTTGAAACTTGGTTTGTAGCATTTTGGACTCTAGTACTACAAAGATTATATAAATCATGACCTTGGGTTGACCTTGACCTATTTTATGGCAAGATCAAATTTGGTCCCTTAGGCTTTTGAATGGGAAAATCTGAAAAAGTGTATTTTTCTGTTGCTTTTGTGCTCTGTGATATGGAAATGTAGTCAATTTCAACTCCTATGGATATGAGAGGTCAAGGTCATTTAGTGACCTTGACCAAAGGTCATTTGTCCATTGAGTGTTAACATTTTCAAACATCTTCTCCTCAGAAACCATTGGGCCGATTGAAACCAAATTGCTTATAGAGTCTTTACAGGATGGGGGAACAATAGTTTATATAATTGGCCCAGGTCACATGACCAAGATGGCTGCCATGCCCATATATGGTAAAAACCTTTAAAAATCTTTTTCTCAAGAACCACTGGCTTGATTGCCTTGAAACTTGGTATGTAGCATTTTGGACTCCAGTACTACAAAATTTATAAAAATGATGACCTTGGGTTGACCTTGACCTATGTTATGGCAAGGTCAAATTTGGTCCCTAAGGCTTTTGAATGGGAAAATCTAAAAAAGTGCATTTTTCTGTTGCTTTTGTGCTCTGTGATATGGAAATGTAGTCAATTTCCACACCTATGGACATGAGAGGTCAAGGTCATTTAGTGGCTTTGATCAAAGGTCATTTGGCCATTGGGTGTCATCATTTTCAAACATCTCAGAAACCATTGAGTCGATTGAAGCCAAATTTCATACAAAGACTTAACAGGATGTGGGAACGATAGTTTATACATTTGGCCTAGGTCACATGACCAAGATGGCCGCCATGCTCATATATGGTAAAAAACTTAAAAAATCCTCTTCTCAAGAACCACTGGTTCGATTGCCTTGAAACTTGGTATGTAGCATCTTTGACTCCAATACTACAAAGTTTATATAAATGATGACCTTAGCTTGACTTTGACCTGTTTTATGGCAAGTTCAAATTTGGTCCCTTAGGCTTTTGAATTGGAAAAGCTGAAAAAGTGCATTTTTCTGTTGCTGTTGTATTCTGTGATATGGAAATTCAGTCATCGTCAACCCCTATGAATTCTAGAAGTCAAGGTCTGTGTCGTCGTCATCCGTTGTCAACATTTTCAAAGGACTTCCCCTCAGAAATCACTGGGCTGATTGAAGCTAAATTTCATATCAAGCCTTAACAGTATAAAGAAACAAATGTTTATATATTTGACCCAGATCACATGACCAAGATGGCAACCATGCCCATATATGGTAAAAACCTTAAAAATTCTTCTTCTCAAGAACCACTGGGCCTATTGCTTTGAAACTTGGTATGTAGCATCAAGGACTCTAGTACTACAAAGTTTATATAAATGATGACCTTAGATTGACCTTGACCTATTTTATGGCAAGATCAAATTTGGTCCCTTAGGCTTTTGAATGGGAAAAGATAAGTGCATTTTTCTGTTGCGATTGAGCTCTGTGATATGGAAATGCAGTCAACTTCAACCTCTATAAATACTAGAGGTCAAGGTCATTTAGTGATTTTATAGAAGTGGCCATGGTGGAACAGTTTGCACACTCACTATCCAATTCTATAGAATTGCAGCCTGTTTATTAGCCTGCCTGAGCCGAAAGCTTTCATTTTGGCCACTTGACCTGAGCATATACTGGCAGGTGAGCGATCGTTGCCCTTGGGCGACTTGTTTTAAATTCTGCCCCTTTTTGCCTGAGTTAAGCCCCTTTTGACATTTTTGCCCTATTTTATAGGGTTTTATGCCTTTTTTGCTTCCATTTTATTCAAATTGGGTTACTAGATGCAGCATATGGAAAGAGCTGATACATATTGTTCAGTTTTTCCGGCACGGTTTTCCTGCTGAGGTATGTCCCTTTGTAGTTTTCGTAAGAAAAGTTTGTTATCGCTACTACTCCAAGACCTTTTGACAGATTTTCTTGAAATTAAGTATGCGAACACATATTGGTATGAAGATGTGCATTAACCCTTTTTGCATGAGTTAAGCCCCTTTTTTTATATGTTTTGCCCTAGTTTGAAGTTTTTTATGCCATTTTCACTTCCATTTTATTCCAATTTGGTGCACAGATACAGAAGAAGAAAGAGTTGGCACATATTGCTCTGTTTTTCTCAAAAGGGTTTTCCAGCTTTGTTGTGCCCCTTTGTAGTCTTGGAAAACAGAGTTTGTTGTCGCTACTTCTCCTAAACCATTTGACAGATATTAAATATGTGAACGGATATTGGTATATAGATGTGCACTTGTAGTTGTCATAACATGTATGCTGTGTAGATGTAAAACTTAATGACAAAGCTGCATGCCTAACTGTTAAACGCGGGGGGTATTTAGTAAGCCATGCTTGCTGCCACCTCTAGTTATCTGATAAATTCAAGAAAGACTGTGCATAGTGATAATGCTAGACTTCCGCCGATTTCTCATCAGTGTGTCCTGTGACTCTGCCCTTCGTATAAAGCTGGGCTTACCTGCACGAAAGTGCAAATAACAGATTTTCAGTCCGAGACTAAGTCCATCTGACAGGTTGGAAACGCCCTTTAATACCATATAAAGTGGTCGCTATAAATAGTTTTGTGTACGGGTGGGGTTAGTATTCAAACACATGTTCTGCGCGTGTAAAATCAGTCAGCGGGACAACAAGCTAATCATCCGCGTAACTCTGACTCGATTGGAAATTGATTACATCGCATAAATTCACACTGGACAAGGTTGGTAGTGTTTCATCTTAGTCCTTCGCTACCTGCAAACAACGTCTACCCGACGTCATATCAACGCCTTTGCGATGTTATGATGCTTACTGGCGCTATTTTAACGCAAATATTACAGCTTTCCGCAGTATGTAATAAAGTTCTGAGGTCCCAAAACATATATTACCAATGTTGAGTTAGAATTGTACAGTAAAATACATGGACAAAATCGTGTACCTTTCAATCTTGTTACATCTGCTTTCAATCAGTCTTCAACCTCTCCCATCCCACCCCTCTAAAAGTAATATAATATCTTCACACTACCAACAACCCCTTCCCTCAAGTAGCCTACCACTCAAACTGCCACCCCTCGACATGACCCCTGTCCCAAACACACACCTTCTTAGTCAGTCCACAACACATGAAGCTCATTTGCAAGAAAAGAATATGGCAGACTCGGTTTAACTCAGTCTTTTTATTGCAGTAATATAAATTTTGATAGGCGCCGTAGTCGAGTGGTTAGAGTGGCTCAGTTATTGTGCAGAAAGTCATCGGAAGGTCGTGAGTTCGCGGCTCACCGTCGCCATCCGACGACTGGAAATCTCTCTGTCAACCCAGCAGTAAATGGGTACCTTTTTCGAATTAGGGAAGGATAAGGCAGCGAAAGGAGAGAGATGGCCTCTGCCTTTCATCAGCAGTGCCCAAGAAACAGTGGGTCTCTAACCACCACTGCCCCCACGGCTATTAGGCTATGGGAAACCTTTATCTTTTTATTATGTAAACGTGCAACACTGCCCACACCTAGCACCGGCTTCAGCGGAACTCTATTTTCAGACTGACTCAGAATCAGAAAGAGTGTTCAAAAATATAGTATAGAAAATGGGTCTGGTTTTCAGTCCTAAATAATCCAGCGTTGTCAAAACTGAAAAATGAAGCACATGCAGAAACTTGATTTTATTTATTTATGCATTTATTTATCATCACTATTAATATATATATATATATATATATATATATATATATATATATATATATATATATATATATATATATATATATATATATATATGTAGGGAGAAATGAGACAAACATCAAACAAAAATCTTCCCGGTAGCACTGGATCCAACAAATGGATTCAAAATGATTGAAATAAGTATATGGTAGGATTAAATCATCAACAGTGCAAAACAATATTTACTGAGCGCTTTCGGCTTTCGCCTTCTTCAGAGTTTACAGGTACAAGAAAAAAAATCAAAATTTCAACATTTCTACAGGTAAATCAAGAAAAAACAAAATAATCATGAAAACGTTTCTCAATTTACTATTCAAATACACATTAAACGACCAAAGAAATTGAAAAAAGGTCGTTTAACAAAGCAAAATTGCTACAAGGCGGCCGTTTCACGGCCCCAGTTCGAATTTGAAATTGCAAATGGCTGCCAAAATGAGAAAAATCGTATTATGCGATTTGTAGCGGTGTATTTATAGCGATATACATACATTCTGTATACTGGCCATTCAGCTATGATGCAAAACTCACCATAATGAAGGAAAAAGAGAATTTTACATGTAATTACATCGCTACAAAAGCAAGAGTGGAACACTGTATGTCTGGAATAATGCAAGATGCCCCTGCAGAAATAGACTGAAGGTGGGACTCGGTCCCACCTTCAGTCTATTTCTGCAGGGGCATCTTGCATTATTCCAGACATACAGTGTTCCACTCTTGCTTTTGTAGCGATGTAATTACATGTAAAATTCTCTTTTTCCTTCATTATGGTGAGTTTTGCATCATAGCTGAATGGCCAGTATACAGAATGTATGTATATCGCTATAAATACACCGCTACAAATCGCATAATACGATTTTTCTCATTTTGGCAGCCATTTGCAATTTCAAATTCGAACTGGGGCCGTGAAACGGCCGCCTTGTAGCAATTTTGCTTTGTTAAACGACCTTTTTTCAATTTCTTTGGTCGTTTAATGTGTATTTGAATAGTAAATTGAGAAACGTTTTCATGATTATTTTGTTTTTTCTTGATTTACCTGTAGAAATGTTGAAATTTTGATTTTTTTTCTTGTACCTGTAAACTCTGAAGAAGGCGAAAGCCGAAAGCGCTCAGTAAATATTGTTTTGCACTGTTGATGATTTAATCCTACCATATATATATATATATATATATATATATTTTGATTTGAAAAAACGAAAAACGTAGCGGGACTTCAAACCTTTTTTCTGGAATTCTGGAACCGCCCTTCGTCATATTCGTGTGACTTTGTTGGAGGACCAACAATTATTACCCGAGTGACCAGTGTGATACCCACGAGGAATGGATGTGAATATGTATGACTTCAGGTTGTCAATTTTCATCAGTTTGTCTTAGTTTGCGGACGGGTTTTTGAAATTTGCGGTTTCGTGCACGTAAATGCAGCATCAGACGCCATGCTACGATACGTGAAACCTTGATGAGAAATCGGCGGAAGTAGAGTTTTATCACTACTACTAGGCTTACCTGGATTGATTAGATTATAAGAGTATGAGCAGCGAAAAACCCAGTCTCAGACTTGATGAACGGAGTTAAGATAACACCTGAGCCAGCCTGCTCAGCTTATGAAACTGCTATGAAGTCATGAAAGGACTGTATGCACTTTTACTAACAGAGCAGCGATCAACAAAGGTCTAGATCAGACTGCTTGGAAGCGCAGGTTGGTCCACTCCTTCGGTGTTCGCAAATGACAAAATGCATGTTTTCTCGTCACTAGCCTTTGTTCGATTTACATACTTTTTAAAGTCACTAGAGCACATTAATTTTATCACAATATCGATAAGCACTAAATCAAACAAAATTCTACAGCAGCCTCTTACGTTCTAATCCATTCCACCTTTTGAAAAAATCCATGATTGAAATTTGTTTGCCACCTCGTTTTTGCATGTCACATCTCTACATTTCCTTATCTAAGACACACAAGAGGTTCGAAGAATTGTCACCAACATCAATTATTTCAAAAACGTCGTATCACGTCGCAAGCTTCCATAGCTTGTACGGCCGTTGGTGTTAGTGCTTCTTCAGCTGCGTCGTCATCGCTGTCTTCGTCATCGGCAGTTAACTCAAGAACCGGGTTTCTCGCCATCAGCAAGTCGTCATCGCTGTCGTCGTTTTCGGCAGTTGACTCAGAAACTGGTTTCTCGCCATCAGCAAGTCGACATCGCTGTCGTCGTCATCGGCAGTTGACTCAATAGCTGGGTTTCTCGCCATCAGCAAGTCGTCATCGCTCTCGTCGTCATCAGCAGTTGAATCAGGTACTGGATTTCTCGCCATAAGCAAGTTGTCATCGCTGTCGTCGTCATCGGCAGTTGACTCAAGAACTGGGTTTCTCGCCATCACCAAGTCGTCATCGCTGTTGTCGTCATCGGTAGTTGACTCAAGAGCTGATTTCTCGCCATCAGCAAGTCGTCATCGCTGTCGTCGTCATCAGCAGTTGACTCAGGAACTGGATTTCTCGCCATCAGCAAGTGGTCATCGCTGTCGTCGTCATCGGCAGTTGACTCGGGATCTGGGTTTCTTGCTATCAGCAAGTCGTCGATGATGTCACCGTCAGTCAACATGTTACACGTTAACAATACATTTTCTACGTTGACGTAAGCGCCAATATCAACATTACGCAGCCGCACCAGCTGTGACAGTGGGATATTATCGTCATCATCAGACCCGTCATCGATGACGTCAGATGGGACTTAACTGAACCCACAGTGCCTGTAGCAGTTAGCAGTTTTGCGAGCAGACACCATAGACCATGGCTGTTTCATCATGCGCATTGCATCAAGAACATTGGCCTGGAACTCAGTCTGATTTTCAGCTGCATGAAGCTCCTTTATGATTACCTGATTACGGTAGAAGGTCTTCATTTTTTTAGGATGCCCTGGTCTAATGACATTGCTGCCGCAACAAACGGATCAAAGCATAGCTGAAAAAATCTTGACTTTTGCTGGGAATCGAACCCGGAACTCACGGGTGACAGTCCAATGCTCTAACCACTGAGCCAAAGCGTTAACTCCCTGAAGCAGTCGTCAGAAACTGAATATCGAAGCTATGCGCAAATCTACTATTGTAGATAATGAAAGGTAGGATGGTTGGCCCGTAATACTGGGTCATTGGCTGAGTGTGGCTGGTGGTGTTAGGTGACAGGAACACCAGGTCAATAGTCCTAAGGCCCGTTACAGACGGATGCGCGGTAATTTTCAACAATCATAGCAACTTTGCCACTCTGCCACTGAAACATGTTGTCAAGTTTCCTTAGCCAACCTATGAAAATGTCCGAGATCATCCAAGCTTTTTTGCTTTCATATTCAGTAGGCAGAGTCTGGATGTTTATAAAGCAACGTGACATAGTGTATTTGCCGATTACCAGTAATGGCAGTTTATCAGTCCCGGTCATGTTTGCACAGACAAGCACGGTTAATCCTACCTTGCTACGCTTTCCGCCCAAGCACTGCACATTTTTGAACTCTAGAGTCTTATCTGGCATGAGCTTAATAAATTCCTGTCTCATCAGCATTGTAAATGTCGTTTGCTTGATAAGATTTCAGGATCATGGACAGCCGATCTTTCCACTCAGTCATGTTTGACGAATCAGTATCGACAGATTTTGCCTCTCCACAGACAGCTTTGAACGCAATACCTTGACGTTCCATAAATCGGTCCAGCCACCCAGCCGATTGTTTAAAGTCAAATATGCCTAACTGATCAGCAAAATGCTTGGCCTTCTCGAGCAAGACAGGCCCGGACAGTGGACTATTTCGGTCTTGCACTGCAGTGAACCACTTGACCATTGCATTCTCCAGCTCATCAAAATTGCCAGTGGTATGGGACATCTTTTTGGCCCGAACTTTGCACAGCCAAGTGCTAATGCTGACGGAAGTTGTTTATAAATTTTACAGCTAGATAGCCCCTGCAGTCTACTGTAATGGTTGGTTGGTTGTTCGGGATTTAGCAGCTATTTGAGACAGTATTCCAATCTATATCGAGACGTCTTCGAGAATGGGAGAGAAAAAAGAGCTATGATAAGCGAGGCGAAAAATATTCAAACAACCCCTACTAGCACCTACTGCAGGTACAATAGGCCCTTGCCCTGCTGCGCTTTGAATTATTAGGACACCTCGGCACTGTAAGTTATACCAAGTATTATCGCCCGACCCGTCCACCCATCTACTGTAGTGGATACTGAATTTATCATAGGATAAAATAGTAAGGCTGGCAACATGAATATATTCTCATTAGGCTCGCACTTGTTCAATTATTGTTTACATAGACATAAGATGATACCAATAACAGTAATAGTAGTAATAATAGGAATCGACCAACAACGTTGGTTGCTTAATGGTATAACGCATATTTCCGTTTTATTCAATTCTGCCTCATACTTGAAGGCTTAACATTTTGTCTGTCACTTAGTTGCTTGGATAGGTGAAATTTGGATGCTGGTTTGCGAAATATCTAAGCCCTGCGTCAGGTCTCTGTGGCAGGGGTCAATTATTAAGACTTAGATTATGACGAAGTTTTTTTATTAAAACTTTCTTAACCCACAGCTGACAGTACTTTTCTCTGAAGTTGCCAGTACTGAGAAATTCTGGTAACTGTATAGTTATCATGTACTGTTATCATGTACAGTTATCATGTACAGTTTTGAATAGACCATTCATTACAGAGCTGCAATTTAACAAACTTAGTAAACTCTGCTGTTTTCCTTTTGACCACAGAAATATTTGTTAAGGGTATTCATTTGACTCCCCTCGCTTAGATGAGTCTCCACAACATATTTTATATGAAAATAATCCATTAAATCATATGATTGCATTAGATTCACCTCAGAGGTTATTGATGGTTACCAACTTTTTGTTCAGAAATGAGCACTGAATTAAGGTCACACTATTACTCTGCCATTTTCATTTTGCCTCCCTTCTCAATGGGGACAACTCTTGAAAACAGGAATTTACTCCTTCTCCTTTAGGAGCAAATTCTTTTCCTTAAAAGTAGACCACTTGGAAGAGCTACATTATCCAGAGAAGCAATTTGTTCTTTTTGCATAAATGGCAGAAAAACTTGGATGTGTACCCATACATCTTAAAACATATGTTGTGATTACTCACCAATTACGTGAGTCCTTACAATATAAGTTTTAGTAGAAAAATGTTAAGATTAAGCACTGAAACTTGTTGGTATCCATATAAAAAGGCACGCCAGCGAGGTTATTTCAGTAGCACAATATTTGCTTTAGTTGAAAAAAGCCCTCTATCTTATGGGTTCTGATAAACCATAAACAGCATACCTGGCAATAGAAAAAAAACACTAAAATATACGTGATTGAAATAACCCAAACAAAATGAGATTAATGAATATCCTGAACAAACATTTTCTTTGTGATAAGATAGAACAGCAGAGCTTACCCAACAAAATTTGTTTAAACTGCAGCCCAATTTTCTGTCTTTCCTCTCCTGTGTACAACCTTAAAACGAGACAAACATTCTGATTCAAATTTCCCTCTGATCACTCAAGCCATTTCTGATTGGTCAGGTAACTGATGACCTAATTGCATCAGACAGGAAGGTCCATTTTCCAGATAAGGTGAGGCAGGTTGAATTAGATAAAATAAATAAAGAAGATAAAAAATATTTATTATTAGCTTAATTATTTGTTTTAGGTGAAAAGTTCAATAAAGCTGTTGATTAAAACAGATGTATCCATTTCTTTTTTAGATGTATCAGTAAATATCAGTACTGATTGTTAGATGTACAGGATAATTAGACTCGCCTTAAAGGGCTCGTCCATTATCCTGTACACCTAACAATCAGTACTGATATTTACTGACACATCTCAAAAAGAATGGATATATCTATTACATATTGCTCATAGCTTTATAACCAATGTCAGCTTCTATTCATTCTCCCTAAATCATTAACTTTGCTGTACGTACATGATTGCTTGAGAAACTGACTGTATGACCGGATGTTTCACCTCAAATAACAATAAGTCACAGTGACCTATATTTCATGGTCCTGTGTAATGCCTCATAATTCTAACCCTATTTCTTGAATTTGCATTATACTTGGTTTCATGGTTTGGGCTGACACCATGAGTGACCTCATACTTATTCTAGGTTAGTGCGACCTAATATTATTGTCCAAATGATTATTATTTTATGGATTTGCATCACACCATGAGTGTCCTCATACTAATTGTAGGTCAGTGTGACTTGTACTTTACGGTCCAGTGATTTAAGCTATTATCTCTAACACTATTTCATTGACTTGCATTATACTTTGGGTAATGGTACATTCAGACAGTGATTGTCACTTCTCACGTGACTTCTAGGTCACTGTGACCTATATTTCACATTTCATTGATATATTTTGACAATATTTTAGAGATCTGAATTATTCTTAGGATAACTGTTCATTCTGACACTGCTGTTGATCTCATTTCACCTGGCAGGTATTGTCCCTATTAAACTTATGCTTTTTAACATCAGTTCTCTGTAAGCACCAGAATTTTTGAATGGGGGCGTTCCACGCACCGTCTCAGAATTGGCTGAAATTTTCACACAATGGTCCTTACCACTCAGGTATAAGAAAATAACCTTTCAAACTTTGACATCTACTTCCGTTGCCATGGTAACCGTCAGTGTCGATTTCAGCGAAATTTGGACTTAAATTCTTGTGATTTATATTAAAAATGGCATATTTTCACCCTTAAAAATCATAATAATCAACAGGTGGACAGGAAAAACAATTAAACCTGTAAAATATTTGAGTTTTATTTAGCATGTTTCACAACAGACTTTAAGAATAAATTAATGTCACTAATAGTACCTTCATTGTCGACAATACATACTCTGGCGAATTTCATTAAAAGTGAAAAATGCAAAAAATGACAATATTTCAAGAGGAATAAAAAAAAACGCAGGCCTCTATGAATAATTTACATAGCTACTCTTGAATTAACTAAGTATCATGATTGTAACTATGAAAAAAACTGAGTGGGATAAGAGCATCTTCTTGGAAAAATAAGCATACTAAATTTGCACCGTTACAGAAATAAAAAAAAAATGGTTTTGAGCAGGTAAGCAAACATTTTGGCTCTATGTTAGAATTGTAGTAAGTTATGCATATATTGTTGCTGATAATTTATGACTACAGGTCAGTTTTTATTGAATTTGTATCAAACATTTCCTTGTCTCCAAAGAAAATGCATATTTTACGCGTTCTAAGTGGAAAATATGTCGAAAACAGGGGGTAGGGGAAATAAACAAAAGCAAAATATCAACCGTAAAAGGAAGATTCTTTAATAAATGACTTTAACTGTGTAAATATCCATTCAGCATTATGTTAAACTGAACTTAATTAAAAATTTATTTATGTGTGTGATGCTAAAGGGCAATAACTCTGCATTTTTGACGAAAAAGCAAAAAAAATTAGAAAACCCATGAAAATGAACTCAACCATAACTGTTTACTGTGGGCATAAAACAATAACACAACAACACTTTTCAAGGTAAGTACCAAATATATTTCATGGAATATGTTGAAATTATAAAAAATTTCACGAGTGCGTAGCATGAGTGAAATTCTAATATTTTCAACACATGAAATATTTTGGGTATTTATCGAAAATAGAATTTTCTTTTCATTTTTTTCTGTTTCGAAAATAAAAATAACCTTTTTTCATAGTCATTTCTTGTTAATTTTGCTTGTCTTAGCACATTTAGTGGGTACAATATTGGGTGAAACTATAGTTTGCACCTAGAAAATGGCTAATAAGGCTCTCCGAAAGAACGAATAAAAAGAAATTGACAATTTAAGAAAGCTGTTTGCTGCTGCAGTCAGACTGATGTCGCATGCAAATTAGTTATACTCCGGCTCAAAACCTGAAATCAAATGTGACGTCATTACTTGATTTGGCATGCTAACATCTGTAGCATAATGTCAGAATGCTACATTTCAGACTTTTTCGTAAGAAATTAAGTCAAAAAAATTGTCAAAAGCAGCTGCAGTTTACTGCAGTGAAAAATTACTAGAGCAAGTGAGCAGAGGCTCATGTATACCTATGACCAGTGCCACCGCCTAATGAAAGCATACTTTAACACACAACTTAAATGCAAATGTCATACATGTACAAAATTCTAAGTGTGTGGCCTTGACCCTAGGACAGCTGCAGCATCCACATGATGTAAACCAGTATGATGTAAACCAGTATGAAATATACGAGGGTTGATCCAGAAGTAATGTCACTGCAGCTATAAAATCATGTAGAATAAAGAGAGAGCAACAAAATTTCGTATACATATACCTTATTCTATTTGCAGTACAGTCTGAAAATGTCATAAAATTATAGTGCATAGTAATCGAGATATCAAGATAGACAGACGGCATGGTAACGACACGCGCCGCACGTCAATGACGTTGTTGACGTTTCAGACGAAGTTTGGATATTGTGTCATGTCTTAAGTAGCATATTCATTGTTATAGCATAGCACTATTATCTGTTTTCCCATGTTTATCTCATCTTTCAATATTATTTGAACAGACACGCAGCTCATGTTCAAGAATTTACAATATCTTCGAATTGCAGAACATGAATCTTCATATATGGGGTCCAAGCAAGATTGACGTCATTGTCTGACATTGCACATTAAGATCTTCCGGTGTTCGGACGATCCTCTAGCGACCCATCTGCACCCTTACAGCGCTGATTGCAGTTTACACAAGCCTCATAATCATGGTTATATAACCGCGTGTCTAGTTAAACGGCCAAGAGTCTCTAATGGTGATATTCCTAATTTGTGGCAAAACCGCATATTTATCTGCAGACGCGTTTGTCGGAAATCAGCATTTTTTCATTTGGCAGTTACAAGCATCAGCACTACCTGGCGAACTTCAAACTGCAATGGCGATATTAAAGTTTCAACAGTGGGTGGCAGGAATATATTTTGTCGTCGTATCAAATTTTCAACTGATTTGGCGCGTTAGTTTGATTTTGATTTGGGTTTGCCTTTGAAAATTATGTGCATGTAATTAACGTTTTTTTAACGTGCGGCGCGATGGCGACGGTGGCATACTTTGAACGTCTCTATAACTGGAACGGGAAAAGATTCCAACTTTATATTTATTCTGTAAATCAGAACTGAATTACAGTGTATCTTGATATCATTTTCATAACAATGCTACAATGAATAAGCGCGCAATGGATACAGTGACATTACTTCTGGATCAACCCTTGTACCTTGCATGTATCATTAGGTGCCACTGAAGTATATTGGATATAACTATTTGCCAATTAAATACACCATATGGCTAAGTCCTAGTTACTGACCCCTGGCCCCATTCATGAGCCTGACCCTGCAGCTTAGGTAGTCCATAAAGAAAGCAATGATGCAGGTATATCATGAACCGGACAGACGAACGAACAAACAAACAAACAAACGGATGGAATGACAAAAACTATGTACCCCCTGACATACTTTGTATGTAGGGGGAATAATGAATCATATCAGTCACTAGTGAAATGATACAATATATTTTACTGCAGACAATATCACCTTTATTTTTTCTAGATATGCATTGAATTCACTGCTAAGCATAAAATAACTAGAAAAAGGTGTCTATAAGACACTAATGATGCCCCCATGCAGCGCCTGTCACAAGACATGTGTACATCCCTAAAGCACTTGTTAAGCACAAACACTGTCTGCAAAGAGAATCCACAGGAAACACTACACAAAAACATCTTACCCAATAGTGCAAAAATGCCGCCGAAAATGATAAGTTTAAAAGGGCAAAATTCCTTCAAACTTAAATTTTTCTCCATCAAAAACCCACACACACATCTTCATTATGTTCACAACAAGTATACAATGCCTGAAAAACAGCCACTGAAAATTGTGGGAGGAGCTGATTACACAAAATACCTACCCAACATTGCAAACATTTGCCTAAAATGACCAAGCCCCAAGGTTATAAAACATTTCTCGTGCTCAAATCAGCTGAGCATGAAATTACATGTACCTCTGCTGATAAATATGAAAATGCCAACTTAGCAGAGAAAATTTGATACTCAGCTAAACTCAACAAGAAAACAACTGTACATATCAGTACTTTGCTATTTATTAGCAGGTAAAATTTCATGCTCAGCTGAGTTGAGCACGAAAAAAGTTTTATAACCTTGGGGGCAATTTCAAAAGGCCATACTTCTGTCAAAATTAACTTGAGCTCCAACAATTTTACAAAGGATAATGACTTCCTGTATGCCTCTCTGGAAAACGTAGCATTTTAATTGAGGTCTACACCCCAAGGAAAGAATAAGCTCCCCAGAGAGTAAACTTCCCAGCAAGTGCTGACCCCTAAAGAAGGGAGACAACTAATGGGTCAACAGCTGGGGTTTCCACCATCCCTATAAATATGAATATCTTAAACTCCTGTTTGCCTCTCTGGAGTATACAGCTCTGCAAATGAAGTCGTCTCTTCAGCAAATTCAGAAATGCCCTAAGCTAGAGTTATTCTAATGATTATGCTATACTGACCAGTCAACCTATGTATTTTCTGTCCGATTTACAAAGGGAAACAAAGAGGAGCAACAAGAACTCCTGTTTTCTGGTTTGCTTTCCTGAAAGACGCATCTCTTCATGAAGTTCTATATGCCTCTCTGGATGTCAGAAGGTTTAAAGGTTTAAACAATGACCAGGACCCTTAACCAAGGTATCAGTCACAAAGTAACATGTCACCACAACACAAATAATTAACAACAAAAACAATTCGAAGGAAGCTTCAAAGCAGACTAGGTGACTGTCGACACTCGGAGAGTGGTAAACCAGATCTCCAGATAATGGAAATCCCATTAGTCCCAACAAACGCCCCATCACTTATTCAAACTTCTGTGTTTCCAACAATTTTACAAAGGATAATGACTTCCTGTATGCCTCTCTGGAAAACGTAGCCTTTTAATTGAGGTCTACACCCAAAGGAAAGAATTAGCTCCCAGGGGAGCAAACTTCCCAGCAAGTGCTGACCCTATAGAAGGGAGACAACTAACGGGTCAACATCTGGGGTTTCCACCATCCCTGTAAATGTGAATATCATAAACTCCTGTTTGCCTCTCTGGAGGACACAGGTCTGTAAATGAAGTCATCTCTTCAGCAAATTCAGAAATGCCATAAGCTAGAGTTATTCTAATGATTATGCTATACTGACCTGTCAACCTATGTATTTTCTGTCCGATTTACTAAGGGAAGCAACTGCCAACTTTACAAAGAGGAGAAACAAGAACTCCTGTTTTCTGGTTTGCTTTCCTGAAGGACGCATCTCTTCATGAAGGTCTGTATGCCTCTCTGGACCTCATTTTCAAATAAATGAGGTCTACACCCCAGGGAAAGAATTTGCTCCCAGAGGAGCAAACTACCCACAAGGGCCGACCCCCTCAGGAAGGGGAGGCAAATGATGGGTCAACATCTGGTTTTTCCACCAGCCCTACAACAATGAACATCACAAGATCCTGTTTGCCTCCCTGGAGGACAGAGCTCTTCCAATAAAGTCTACTCTTCATGACATTCAGAAAAAAAGAATGGGTACACTCTCAGGAGCAGCAACTCTATCATTTTTATTTTTGCCTTCTTCCTAAATTTACAGGTTCCAACTCTTAAATGTAAGAATTTGCCTCCCCAGCAGCATATTCTTTCCTTTACAAGCAGGCTCCATTTTTGAAAGCTTCTTCATCTCAGGGATCAACCAGGAAGTCACAAAGGTTGTCCCCCTTCGTAAAAATGGATGAGAAACATGAGGGAAGTAAACAGGAAGTCAATGATTTTGTTTCTCTTTGTAAAAATGGTGGAAAAACATGACGGAAGGAAAGAGGAAGTCACTTAATTTGTAAAATGAAAAGGTAAAGGTTTCCCATAGCCTAATAGCTGTAGGGGCAGTGGGGGTTAGAGACCCACTGTATCTTGGGCACAGCTGATGAAAGACGGAGCCCATCTCTCTCCTTACACTGCCTTATCCTTCCCTAATTCGAAAAAGGTACCCATTTACTGCTGGGTTGACAGAGAGAGTTTTCCAGTTGTCGAATGGCGACAGTGAGCTGCGAACTCACGACCTTCCGGTGACTTTCTGCACAATAACCGAGCCACTCTAACCACTCGGCTACCGCGCCTCTCTGTAAAAAGAAGGGAACACATATAGATGTACCCATACACCCTAACTGCATATTTGAAAAAAATCAACATGGGATATACAGGTATACTTTAAAACTGTGCAGTAAACCCCATATCACTCACCTACTTAAATCATCAAATGTGAATGGGTTCACTATCAGGAACAACAAGTTTCCCATTTTCATTTTTGCCTCCCATCTAAATTGATTCCGTAGGAGCAAATTCTTTCCTTAACAAGTAGACTCCATTTTGTAAGAGCTTTATCATCCCAGGAAGCAAACAAGAAGTCATTCAAGTTGCTCCTTGTGTAAAAATGGTGGGTGGAAAACATGAGGGAAGTAAACAGAAATTCACTAAAGTTGTTCCCCTTTGTAAAAATGGTGAAAAAAAAATTGAGGGAAGCAAACAGGAAGTCACTTAAGTTGTTCCTAGAGATGTAAACAATCAAATACCCATACATCATAATTTCATACTTGGAAAAAAAATGAAAATGGAACATACAATACTTGTACTTTCGGTAATCAAAAGCCAGATTTTCTCAAAGAGTAATATGTACTCATGTAATCTGTTCTCAATCTACTTAAGGTCCATAGATCCACTTTTGGGGGGAGGGGAAGTTACTCTGCTAATTTGCTTTTATCTCCTTTCTAAATGGAGGTCAACTCTTAAAGGAAATAATCTGCTTCCCAAGAGCAAATTCTTTCCTTAACCAGTAGACTCCATTTTGAAAAGTGCTCCTTATTCCAAGAAGCAAACAGCAGGAAGTCACTTCAGTTTTCCTTTGTAAAAATGTTGGAAGAACATGAGGAAGCAAACATGAATTCACTTCACTTGTTCCCTTTTGTCAAAATGAAAAAAAAAAAAAACAAATAAAAAAACATGGACGTGTACACATATACTCAGAGCCCTAGATAAGAGGGAGTATTTGATGATAATTAGGGATAATTTTTTGTAAATTCTGGATAAAAACATATATTGTGACCCCTCATCTGAACCGCCTTGATGAGACGGTTCAGATGAGGGTCATAACTTATAGTTTCAATGAGAAATGAAGAAAATTATCCCTCAATTATCATCAAATACCCCTCTCATCTAGAAATAAGTAAAGTGCATTGTAGCAGGGGATTCTGAAGTTCAAACTCACTACATGTTGCTGCAGTTTTGTTTTGTTTTTTTGCATCTTTCATAGAAACTCGTACATTGCTTAGTGTGTTTCACCAAGTCCTTTTCTGGTTAGTACTTTTGAGATTTAGTAGAATTGTTAATTTTGTCACTCAATACAAGTTTATTTTTCCTCTATTTATTTAGTTGGCCTTTGAGAAGTTAATGCTTTAATCAGTCTACCAGAAAGTGTCAAGGACTTCTCAAAACACAGTGATTGAATGTTGGAGTTTAAAACGAAGTCCCATCTCCATATGACCTATTATTGGGGGGACATTATACCCAAGTTCACTCACTCGCTCAACTTAAAGTTGAAATTTCAGACTGAAGTCTAAGACTTTCTCTGGATGAGACCTTTCATCTGCTTCTGTTGGCATAAATAGTTCAGCAGGCTTCCATTCTGCAAAAGAAATCAAAGGAGTTTTAAATCACTTTTAAATTCAAACTGCTTATACAGAACTTATGAAATGATAAAGTTTATTCAAATTTTATAAAAAAAGATGCATTAAAACATTGAGAGCACTATCCGTTTTATTTGGGAATTGCACCATTTGTATTCTTATGCAGGCTGGATTTTACAGTAATTCTGCTGCATTTACAGAATGTCAACAGATGCTGTATACATTTAGCATCTATGGACAGGCTTGTTCCTATTGTGATTCAATGGAAGTTTTATGGGGCAATAACTATATTGTGAGTTGTCCAGTTTTGCTTAAATTCAAACTTGTCTGAAACGTTATAGCCATCAAATATGCTTAGCGGTTCAAGATGTTCTACTGAGAAATGTAGTGAGGAGATCATTTTCCAATTAAAGAACACAAAAGTCTCATGATATGGCAGTTTCCACAAAGCAAGGAATAATAAGCAAATTCGACAAATTATGTCCCCCGCCTTGGAAACTAGGTCTCCACTGTATATACACTTAGTGTTTGAGCTGGAAAAGCGGCTAAGTAAAAAAAGTGAAAAAAGTAATAAAAAAAAAATATGTGAGGATTATATCCAAACCACATGCATATCTTCAGACCATGATCAAAAACCTGTGAAGTTTCAAAGGAATGGGCATAAAACTGTAGGAGGAGTTGCACACACAAGGTACCCACTATCTATTTACTTTTGATAGTAAAAATGTATGAAAAATGGCTAAGTTCAATTTGCAAAAAAAGCAATGAAAAATAATGTGAGGATTATATCCAAACCACATGCATATTTTCAGACCATGACCAAAATACCTGTGAAGTTTCAAAGGAATCGGCATAAAACTGTAGGAGGAGTTGCACACATAAGGTACCCACTATCTAGTCACTATGATAGTAAAAATGCCTATAAAATGACTAAGTTCAACTTGTAGAAAAAGTAACAAAAAAAAATGTGAGGATAATATCCAAACAATATGCATATCTTCAGACCATGACCAAAACACCTGTGAAGTTTCAAAGGCATCGGCATAAAACTGTTGGAGGAGTTGGGCACACAAGGTACCCACTATCTAGTCACTATGATAGTAAAAAGGCCTAAAAAATGACTAAGTTCAACTTGTAGAAAAAGTGACAAAAAATAATCTCAGGATTATATCCAAACCACATGCATATTTTCAGACCATGACAAATATATCTGTAAAGTTTCGAAAGAATCAGCATAAAACTGTAGGAGGAGTTGCACACACAAGGTACCTACTACTTTAGGGGGACGGAAAGACGGAATGCCGAAAACTAGGTCCCTCCGCTTTTCTTCGAAAAGGCGGGGGACAATAACTGGTGTTAATGGTCCAATATGATCCATTATTAACCTTGGCTGAGATCCTGTTCAATAAATGCAGCCCTCAATGCCCTTAGTGAATAACTACCTGCAGAACTTGCTTAGAAGTTATTTGCATAGATCAAAGGTCTGGGTTCTTTCTATCATGCTTTATGGTAGGTCAACCAACAGACATCATGATCACCATACTGGCTGTTTCTAGTTTGGTAACACAGTAACAGGGAGCCATCTCTGGTACAGTCTGTGTATAATTATTAAGTAACCACCATCTCTGGTACAGTCTGTGTATAAGTAACCAATCACAGAGTCTCCTTCCTGCTTATTAGACAAAAAAAATATTCAAAATCATTTGCAAATCAGCACAGTCAAAACCAGATGTTCAAGCTGGCTTTTGCTGACCAATACCTACACAGTGTTTAAATCAGTTTCACGTAAACCCCATACAAATCCATGATCTTCTGTTTATAGCAGATGCACAAATTACATATTTAAACACTTCCCTTGGAATAGAAGAAATCAGTACAAATGCTTGATTTATTTTTAGAGCACCTGGTCTCACTGACTGAGTAGCAGTGCACAGAATGTCAATATTTTTCTATTCTACCACCTTTGTCAGACTAGTCCAGACTAGCAATACAATTGTCCAATGTAAATTTTAACAAGACCTGTCACAGGGACAGGATAGCTCGCCTGACAGTGCCTTGCCCATCACCTAAAAAAACTTTAATGTAAAACTTTAATATTTTGCTGCCGCTAACGCCAATGCTGGAGCTATTATTTGGAGCTATGCATTCAATGTGTCCCAAAAAATACATAAATAATTATGAAGATTGTATGAAAGGAACCATTATTTATGAAAGTAAAGGTAAAAGGTTTTCCAGAGTCTTGTGGTCGTAGGGGAAGAAGGCTGTTAGAGCCCTACTGTATCTTGGGCACAGAATATAATATGAAATAGAAATAACCCAACACTTTCCTTTTGCTGCCCACAAGGTAAGTGAATACAGTAAGTAAGACAAGGGCCTACTGTGCTTGCAGTAGGTGCAGGCGGGCATTGTTTTAAATTCTTTCAATCATTTCTCTCTTCTTTCTCCCGCTCTCTGGGAGATCGTCTGATACAGACTAAAATACTGGCTCAAAGGGCCATTAAACCCATAGCAACCAACCAACCAATGCATACAGAAATAATCACATCGTGCTGCACATTTGTGCAAACATATCAGTTTCCACATTTCACTTTAAAGATTCAGACTGCAAATGGAAAACAGTGAATTTAGAAATCTGGAAAGACTCAACAAATGTGCAGGCAGCTGGCTGATATAAGTCATCAGGTTCCTTTAAATATGTTTATCATATGACATCACTGTTATTCAGTGGATAACCTCCTGTCATAAAAATCGTATGGCCAAACGTGTAATAACACCTTGGCACACACATGTAACGTCATGGACAACGTACGCGTCAACAATGCGTTTACTTATTGAATTAATGTTCAATTTGAAGACGTTAAAATCTCATTTTCAAGGGCAATATGATTAACAGAATCTTACACTCGTGGTCATTTCATATGAAATTTATGAAACTCGCCAAAGGCTTGTTTCATAAATTTCATATAAAATGATCACTCCTACAAGATCCTCTATTTAATGCAATGCCATTAAAAGTATACCTACAGCAGACATTTGAACGGTATTCTTCAGGCATATTTCAAGTTTCTCTGCTCCCACAAGCATGTTGCTGAAGTGGCACACATGGCATATTTTGGATTCACTTCTTTCATTCTCAAAAGTACATTGTTATTGGTATTTCTGTCCACCATCAGATTAACCTTTCACTGACATAATCAACTAAATTTTCTTCATATGTTTCAGTCCCTAAAAATAAAAAGATTTTCCGAATGTTCATATACATGTATAATGCAGTGGCGGATCCAGAGGGGGTTCGGGGGGTTCAAACGAACCCCCTCTTCAGCCTTAATTATTTCATTTTCATGGGGAATTTCAGGAAAAATTGATCAAACTGTACAAATCGAACCCCCCTAATCTACTTTGAACCTCCTTTCCAAAATTTCTGGATCCGCCCCTGTAATGTAAAGTATGCATAATCATAACACAGAGCTCTTGATACAATGTAAGAGCGAGTATTTGGTGATAGTTAAGGATAACTTTTGTTATTTCTGCATAAAAACATATGTTGTGATCCCTCATCTGGACTGTCTTGACAAGACAGTTCAGATGAGGGATCACAACATATGGTTTTGAAGAAAAATAAGAAAAAATTATCCCTCAATTATCATCAAATACCCCTCTTATCTAGAGCTCTGTTAACAGGAGATAAGAGGTGAAACGATTCACTGAAATTGTATCATATCAATAATCACTGCCCTCTCATGATTCATTGGGAACTGTATCTGGTGTTATCCATATTTTGTCGGGACAATATGATATGCTATGTCAAGTTTCTTTCAACTTCTTTGAAAAGTTTTGTAAAATCCATAACTTGGCAAATTTAATGTGTATAGATCCACTTTCATATGAAGCAATCTAAACCATTTTCTTTCTTTTTTTCCTTTTTTTTCTCTCAACTGTGCCAACTCATAAAGGAAAGAATTTGCACCCCACCCCTCCCCTGACCAGATTTTTTCCTTTATGAATATACCCCATTATGGAAGGGTGTCTTCATTCAGGAAAGAAAAGAGGACATCACAGAAGTCGTTTCCCTTTGTAAAAATGGCAGAATACATCGTTGTGTACCCATACACTATAAACAGTTCCATTGTCCTAGATGGACTGTCATACATGTGATGAACTCCCGATGACCATGTGGGAGATTTGGATTTCATTTCAGGGAGATTGAGTTCTCCATCAGGGAGACTCTTTCACGGCAACTTTGATGCGTCATTTCACGTACTTTACTGTATTTTTTTCTTATTTTAAAACAGAACATGAACTATAGCATAGTTTGTTTAGTTTACTTTTGAGTTACTCCCCGCCAGCCCCCCCAAAAAAAAACAAACAAACAAACAAACAAACTCCTTTCTTTAATTATTATAATTATTCATTTATTATTATATTACTGTTATTTGTATCATTATTTTGGTATCTGTCTGGCACAGAATCTAGCTTTTGCAAAAGAGTATACTTGAGATTTCATACAGATTTGCCTCCCTTGAAATTTCTATTTTCAGTTTATCTACTTATCTTCTTTCATAAACAAATAAGTTTTGTTTAAAGGTATTCAGAGCTGTAAAAACTGATAAAAATGTATATAACAATGTTCAAATTCTGTTTTTGACACAAACTATACCCATGCACAAGACAGAAATATCAAAACTTTCATGCGTCACTTTTACACCATTAATGATCAAAGTTATCCGCCATATATAATAATCAAGATATAATGTGCACTCCGGGGAAAAATACCTTACGGAGTATGCGACAAGTTTAAACACCGATCAGCCTGCACCTCTGTGCAGTCTAAACAGAGTTTTACATCTATTGTCTATGCGCCTAAGGGAATCTAAGCAGTGAAAACAAGTCTCCGACTGTAACTGCCCCTTGTTGATAAAACCCTCCATTGGCAATTAGCTCCACAGAATTTGATAAGGTTTGTTGTTAATGGAAAAATTCTTGACAATTACATTCCCCAGCTACTAGTAGCCCAGCACTGGGCTGGAAAATACCTAGAAATTGTTTTCATTTTTTTAAAACTAGAAACTTGTTTCTGATATAATTTAGGGCTAGAGCTGGAGCGGGACTGCAGCCGCTAACAGCTACTGAGCTTCCTTTACTTACATATGGCAACTGGAAGAACAACACCAGAAACATCAATGATGTTGTACATTGTCTCTTCTGTGATTCCCCTGTCTCCACGAGGCACTTGCTGTATATGAGAGGCTGTAGCGGAGTCGAAAATAACAATCTCTACAATGACTGAATCTACAAGGCACACACAAGCATGCACTGGAAATGACTGGCATGATTGTTTGTTTAATAGTCAAGTAATTAATTTGTCTTAAATTGATATGATGCATGCAGTAGAAACCCTTAAACTCCCAGTGTACGAATCTGCAAGCTGTACGAATCTGCAACATATCACTCTACAGCACTTCACTTTCTCCAACAATCAGAGATAAATCTGATAAACACACGTAACAAATACATGTAGTGACCTCAGAATTGTGTAACATTATCTGTAGACGGTGCTACAATGAATAACTGAATAAAAACTCAGCATATAAATTCACAAAGTTCTGTCAAACTTGTGGAATACCCGTCTCAATTATAGTGTAATTGTTTACAAGTTTCTTTGTTTTACTGTGAAGAGCTAACAAGGGAAGTAACTGCGTAGCAACCAAAGTAGAATAGAATTGAAGAAAATTTGGCTTTTGGGGTCCAACCACCTCCAGAATTAATGCAGAAAACTACTTTACCCCACTCAGATTTTTTATGAAATTTGTATTATAGGCTTTTCTTTATATACTAGAATATGGCACACTGTCTGTATCAGACTGCGTTTTGCACATTGCCCTCTTAAATAGGAGACCATGGTACACAAAGAAAACCTAAAATTTCACATTTAAGTGATAACTGGAGCAAACAGCAGTTTCAGAATATACACTTCCCACTTTGAATTATTTATTTGTTGTCTACTTTATACAAAAACTGCAAAATTAATCAGTTTCAGACAAAGTATGAATGTTTAAAATCTTAAGATATCCACCTACTGTAATTTCCGACCAGTTTCAACATTTTCTATTTTCATCTGCCGTTTCCATGACAACGGAAAGAAGAATCGCAAAACTAAGTATAACTTTTTCGTTTTTTGATACACCCTTTCATTTGAAATAAGTGTCATCAAAATCTCTTTCGGTGTGTGGACAAAATATTCTGGTGCTTACAGAGAATTGATGTTAAAGTCAAGCTTTCATGAGCCGCGCTTAATTGTCTTTTGACAAATCTTGTTTATTTATTTATTGCCATTCGGACTTTTTTTAAATAATAGCCTTGTCATATTTCTATTTTTACATTGGTAACTGATGAAGTATCAAAACTGCCATTCTGTGTTGACCTTGACCACGCTGCTCTTACAGAATAGTTTTGTTACGGTCTGGATGCTTTTGCTAATACATTTTGCTAGCTATAAATACTTTTTGACACATGAAAACGACCTGCTTCCTTCTCCAGCTGAAAGTCTCGAAAGGAGCAAAACACACAGATTTCTTAAGGATGACCTGAACATTGCAACATATTTAATGTACCCCTATAAACCTGCTTCATGTAATATAATGCAATATTATGGTGGCTGGTTTGTGCCATTCGTCTTTTTTTGCGAAAAGTAGCCACGCGAAAAAGACAAAAAGGCGAAAAAACGCCTTGCGAAAAGACGAAAAACACAATGCGAAAATACGCGTTATACGTTGAATAATTGTTGATTAAAGACATTGAATAAGGGTTGATTCAGTGTTGGTTCAGCGTTGTGTGATCAATAGGTAACATACTGTTTGCATATATTTATATACATGGGTGTACTTATGTTCAACTTTGAAAGTTTCTGATAGTTAAATGTGTTTCATGACATCTTTACGGGAAACAGATTTAAAAAGTTACTGACGTACTTCTGTATCCCTTTCAATTATCTGGTATATATATTTGTGTATGTAAATTGTCTTTGTCAAATTTTATGTATCAGTATGTTGAATAAAATAATGTTTACATTATAAAAGACGACAAGACGAAATAACACCATGCGAAAAGACAAAAAAAACACCATGCGAAAAGACGAAAAGACGAAATATTGAATGGGGTTATAGAATCAAAATTATCCAACATTTTTAAGAATCTCCACTATTGACATATATGGCTGTTCTGAAAACCTTCTCACTAAAATTTCAGAGTTCAATGGGTTGTGTATTTGGTCTCATTCATCAGTAGAGGTGCCACTTTTAATAGTAACATGATATTATAGCATGTCCAAATTGATTTGTAGAATGTAGATATCTCATTTTATATATCAGATATCTAATAAATTATATAAGATATCTTATTTATCAAATAAGATATTTAATATATCAAAGATATCTTATATAATAAATAAGATATCTTATATAGTATATTAGATATCTAATATGCCAATTAAGATATCTAATATAGCATATAAGATATCTAATTCAACATATAAGATATCTTATATCCTATATAAGATATCAGATATCGGATATAAGATATCTTATATAGGATATGACATATCTTATTTAATTGTTTATAAGCTATCTTATATATTATATTAGATATCTTATCTGTTATATAAGAAATCTTAATTGGCATATTAGATATCTAATATACTATATAAGATATCTAATATTTTATATAAGATATCTAATATGTAAAATTAAATAAGATATCTCATATCCCAAATAAGATATCTTTTTTCCTATAGAAGATATCTCATATGTTATATAAGAAATATAAGATATATATTTGCTTTTCCATAAGACACAACACAATATATAAGATATCTGATATAGCATATAAGATATCTTATATGACATATAAGATCTCTTATTTAGTAAATCAGATATCTTATATCGGATATAAGATATCTTATATATGATATGAAATATCTTATTTAATTCGTATATTTTCAGCATGGTATCCTATTCAGAATACTCTTTCACATTTGATGATATATGTAATAAGCTTTGATATGTTTTAAATACCATAAAGGATGCTGAAAAAAATGACAAATTATCAAGAACTAAAGATAAGATAGAAACCTAGGTCATCTGTATAAAACCTAGGGTTGGGACAGAACCCTAGGCCAAATTTTCCCCAAATTCGGGTGCCCTTATTCAATCATACATCAAATATATATTGCATAAACAGAACTCAAGTTTATTATATGCAGCTTCTTACCAATTGATAATTTTAATGTTTACAGAAGAGTCTGGCAGTAGTAGTGCCGCTGGAAAGAAGATAATTAATTTTGGGTTACGCAAAATTTTACGCCGAGTTCTTCATGGTACCGTATTTAGAATACTATTATACAAAAATTGACACCTGTAGTAAGCTGAAAATTATCTTAGATACCGTAAGAGATAGTGAAATTATAAAAGGTTATCAACAATTATCAATAAGAGAATGTTTAGACAGAAACCCTAGTTCGTTTGCATTAACCTAGGGTTAGGACAGAACCCTAGGCCAAATTTTCCCCAAATTTTGGTGCCCTTATTCAATCATACATCAAATATATATTGCATAAACAGAACAAAGTTTAATATGTGCAGATTCTTACCAATGGACAGTTTTAATGTTTACAGAAGAGTCCGTCAGTAGTAGTGCCACTGGAAAGAATATATTTGATTTGGGGTTACGCCAAATTTTACGCCCAGTTCTTGATGGTGCCGAATTTAGAATACTATTATACATAAATTGATGCCTCTAGTAAGTTGAAAATCATTTTAAATACCGTAAAAGATATGGAAATTATAAATGGTTATCAACATTTAACAAAAAGAATACGTCTAGACAGAAACCCTAGGTCGTTTGCATTAACCTAGGGTTATGACAGAACCCTAGGCCAAATTTTCCTCAAATTTGGGTGCCCTTATTCAATCATACACCAAATATATAATGCATAATAAGAACTGAAGTTTAATATGTGCAGCTTCTTACCAATGGATTGTTTTAATGTTTACAGAAGAGTCTGGCAGTAGTAGTGCCACTGGAAAGAAGATAATTGATTTGGGGTTACGCCAAGTTTTACGCCGAGTTCTACATGGTACCGTATTTAGAATACTATTATACTTACATTGATGGCTGTAGTAAGCTGAAAATCAGTTTAAATACCGTAAAAGATTCTGAAATTATAAATGGTTATCAACAATTAACAATAAGAGAACGTTTAGACAGAAACCCTAGGTCGTTTGCATTAACCTAGGGTTAGGACAGAACCCTAGGCCAAATTTTCCCCAATTTGGGTGCCCTTATTCAATCATACATCAAATATATATTGCATAAACAGAACAAAAGTTTAATATGTGCAGATTCTTACCATTGGATAATGCTAATGTTTACAGATGAATCTGACAATAGTAGTGCCACTGGAAAGAAGATATTTCATTTGGGGTTACGCCAAATTTTACGCCGAGTTCTACATGGTACCGTATTTAGAATACTATTAAACATAAATTGATGCCTGTAGTAAGTTGAAAATCATTTTAAATACCGTAAAAGATACTGCAATTATAAATGGTTATCAACAGTTAACAATAAGAAACTGTTTAGATAGAAATCCTAGGCCGTTTTCATTAACCTAGGGTTAGGACAGAACCCTAGGCTAAATTTTCCCCAAAATTGGGTGCCCTTATTCAATCGTATATAAAATATACTGTTCATGAACAGAACAGAAAGTAAATAAATGCAGATTCTTACCAATAGATTACGGTGTTATTTAAAAAATAATTTGGAAGTGGTAGCGCCCCAGAAAAGAAAATATTTAATTTGGGGTTAGGCTGTTTCAAACTCACTTTTAATGATTTCCAAATATTTGATTTGTTCCTTACTCACAATGATTAATTATTGTGACTTGATTTTATGCTGAAAGGTAGAGATTCATAGTCCAAACAGACTCAAATATAAATCAAAACAAAACCTTAATGTTTTGATAGTAACCCTAACCAAAAACTGTTGGACAGACTGGGCGGCCAAATTTTCCCCTAGGGGTGAAAAAAAGTTTTTTATTTGAAGGCCTATATACATGAAACTTTGCGTGTTTGTTCTCCTAAAGTGTCCCATTTAAGTTTTTTAGGACCAAAAAACTACATCCCAAAAGATGACTTTGGGGTAACTAAGCCTAGCTAATTCTGAAACGTGTAAAAGTCGACCTAGTATACCCAACTAGTAGACATAAAATGCTAATTTTGATATACAATTTTTAACTATTGCGGGGTTAGGGGATTCCCATGGGTAGATTCTAGACCTCTTTGCTAACTTCCCAGAGCATGTATTAAAAGTTCTAACCCCATTCAAATATTGTCAGGGGAACACGGAGAGGAAAATTTGGACGCCCAAAACAGGGGTTGTTTGATAAAACTTTACAGAAGGCTATATATAAAATCAAATCATATCAAATGATAGCGCATACAAAGACATACAACTTTTAAATGGAGACTTACATAGTACATCTGGAATTAAAAACGATACAGAGAGAAAACCGAAAATTTTTGGGGAAATTTTGGACGTATTCCGCTAGTTAGGGTTAGGGTTAGGGTTAGGGTTAGGGGTTAGGATACAATCGAGTGGCGCTTTGGTCGCCAAAAATGGCGCTTTGGCAGATTTTAATGGCGTTCTGGCAGATTGGACAGTCGACCATAGCGCCATTTTGGCGCTTTGGTCGAAATTTTGTGGCGCTTTGGCAGACTTGAATGGCGCTGTGGTCGACTTTTTTAAAATACGCTATATTGAGCTTATTTTACGTGCTTTTATGTATGTTTTAATCAAAACTGGCCTGCAAAGATATTTACATGAGATTTAGGAGAGAATCCCTGAGCTTTTAGCACTGATATAAAAGTTACTATGCAAAGGTATGGTTTACAATATATTGCATATAACTTTGAATCTATAAGTCACAATTGTCTTATAATTCCATGTGATTGTTGCCTATAGATCGGCAAATAGTATAGGCTAAGCCGTACCCCTAACCCTGGCCCTATAACATATTTTTTCTAAGTCAGAGGCTGAATCTTCCCTGGTGTTAGGAGTTGCGTGTGCGGGCACTGGACAGGCATGCGACCCCGAGATCTTCCCCTCTGATTTACAGGGGTAGTGTGTGCTGGCAGAGACACTCTGCATGCGACCCCGGGAGAATCTTCCCTAGTGTTATTGGTTAGTTTAAACGATATCCCCTGGTGTTATTGGTTGCGTGTACGCTGTGACCTCGAGATCTTCCCCTTCTGATTTACAGGTGTTGTGTGTGCGGAGATCACTCTGCATGCTATCCCGCAAGAATCTTCCCCCGGTGTTAGTGGTTGCGTGTGCGGGCACTGGACCTGCATGCCTCCCCTCTGATTTACAGGGGTTGTGTGTGCGGAGATCACTCTGCATGCTATCCCGCAAGAATCTTCCCCCGGTGTTAGTGGTTGCGTGTGCGGGCACTGGACCTGCATGCCTCCCCTCTGATTTACAGGGGTAGCGTGTGCGGAAACACTCTGCATGCTACCCCGCGAGAATCTTCCCCCGGTGTTAGTGGTTGACCTGCATGCGTCCCCTCTGATTTACAGGGGTTGTGTGTGCGGAGATCACTCTGCATGCTATCCCGCAAGAATCTTCCCCCGGTGTTAGTGGTTGCGTGTGCGGGCACTGGACCTGCATGCCTCCCCTCTGATTTACAGGGGTAGCGTGTGCGGAAACACTCTGCATGCTACCCCGCGAGAATCTTCCCCCGGTGTTAGTGGTTGACCTGCATGCGTCCCCTCTGATTTACAGGGGTAGCGTGTGCGGAGACACACTGCATGCGACCCCGGGAGAATCTTCCCTGGTGTTGGGGGTTGCGTGTGCGGGCACTGGACCGGCATGTTTCCCCGAGAACGTCACCCAGATTTACAGGGGTAGCGTGTGAGGAGACTTGATTGATTGTTTTGGGTTTAACGGCCCTTTGAGTCAGTATTTCAGTCTATATCGGGCCGTCTTCCAGACAGGGAGAAAGAGGACAAATGATAGACGAGAGAAAAAATGTCCAAACAACCCCCACCTGCACCTACTGCAGGCACACTGGAAGTTACACACAGCACCATCGCACCACCCGACCGTCCCCGTGTGCGGCGACACTCAATAATGTACATTACAACCCGCACCTACTGCAGGCACAGTAGGCCCTACAATGTTCCGAATCAGTATGACGCCCCGACACTGGAAGTTACACACAGCACCATCGCACCACCCGACCATCCCCGTGTGCAGAGACACTCAATAATGTACATTTAACAACCCGCACCTACTGCAGGCACAGTAGTCCCTACAATGTTCCAAATCAGTAGGACGCCCCGGCACTGGAAGTTACACACAGCACCATCGCACCACCCGACCATACCCGTGTGCGGAGACACTCAATAATATACATTATATATATAATAGAGAACAAAGTGTATGTGTAGCCAGAATTTTTTTTTTTTTTTTTTTTTTTTTTTTTTTTTTTACAGCTTTGGATTCTTTGTCAAAATTCACTTACTAGAGAGCTCAAAATTAGATTTGTAGGGCTTGTACTGACGAAGTTATTCACACATTTCGAAATGTTGAATGTATCATATGCAATACGTTGTGTACAAGGATGCTATTTGAGATTTTACCTCTTTTCAGCATTCTGGTATACTATTTTGGTCTGAGTGTTAGATAATCATGGATCTGTTAAGCAGATAATGTCAATAATATGCATGCCAGTCCAGTGCCCGCACACGCACCCCCTAACACCAGGGATGATTCTCCTGGGGTCGCATGCAAAGTGTCTCCGCACACGCTACCCAGCTTAATCAGAGGAACACCAGGGAAGATTCTCCGGGGCTCGCATGCAGAGTGTCTCCGCACACGCTACCCCGCTAAATCAGAGGGGAATTTCTCGGGGACGCATGCCCGTCCAGTGCCCGCTCACGCACCCCTAACCCCAGGGATGATTCTTCTGGGGTCGCATGCAAAGTGTCTCGCACACGCTACCCCGCTTAATCAGAGGAACACCAGGGAAGATTCTCCCGGGGTCGCATGCAAAGTGTCTCCGCACACGCTACCCAGCTTAATCAGAGGAACACCAGGGAAGATTCTCCCGGGGTCGCATGCAGAGTGTCTCCGCACACGCTACCCAGCTTAATCAGAGGAACACCAGGGAAGATTCTCCCGGGGTCGCATGCAGAGTGTCTCCGCACACGCTACCCCGTTAAATCAGAGGGGAATTTCTCGGGGACGCATGCCCGTCCAGTGCCCGCACACCCTAACACCAGGGAAAATTCTCCTGGGGTCGCATGCAAAGTGTCTCCGCACACGCTACCCCGTTTAATCAGAGCAACACCAGGGAAGATTCTCCGGGGCTCGCATGCAGAGTGTCTCCGCACACGCTACCCCGCTAAATAAGAGGGGAATTTCTCGGGGACGCATGCCCGTCCAGTGCCCGCTCACGCACCCCTAACCCCAGGGACGATTCTCATGGGGTCGCATGCAAAGTGTCTCCGCACACGCTACCCCGCTTAATCAGAGGAACACCAGGGAAGATTCTCCCGGGGTCGCATGCAAAGTGTCTCCGCACACGCTACCCCGCTTAATCAGAGGAACACCAGGGAAGATTCTCCCGGGGTCGCATGCAGAGTGTCTCCGCACACGCTACCCCGTAAAATCAGAGGGGAATTTCTCGGGGACGCATGCCCGTCCAGTGCCCGCCGCACACGCAACCTCTATCACCAGGGATGATTCTCCTGGGGTCGCATGCAGAGTGTCTCCGCACACGCTACCCCGTTAAATCAGAGGGGAATTTCTCGGGGACGCATGCCCGTCCAGTGCCCGCCGCACACGCAACCTATAACACCAGGGATGATTCTCCTGGGGTCGCATGCAGAGTGTCTCCGCACACGCTACCCCTGTAAATCACAGGTGACGTTCTCAGGGATGCATGGCGGTCCAGTGCCCGACACCGGGGCACACGAAAGCCCGAAGTGGCAGAGGGAGTCTGAAGGGAATGGATGCATCATCACGCCGCTCAATAATGCCCGAGCAAACTGACCATGTCTCCTGCATTTAAGTGAAAATAACTAAAAAAAAAAGAAAAGAAAACGGTCAAACATATCTCCCTATATATATATATATATAAATATATAGATCCGACTTTTGATTCATAACCCTGCGCCAGACGAAGTCTGTTTCTTGTGTTGGCTTTTATTCTTTCTGGGTCGAATGCAGAGTGCCTCCGCACACGCTACCCGGCAAAAATCAGACGGGACGTTCGCGGGGATGCATGCAGGTCCTGTCCCCGAACACGATTGCCCGAACACCAGGTAAGATCCTCCCGGGGTAGCATGGAGCCTGTCTCCGAACACGCTGCCCCGCTAAATCAGAGGGGAAGTTCTCGGAGACGCATGCCCGTCCAGTGCCCGCACACGCACCTCCAAACACCAGGGATGATTCTCCTGGGGTCGCATGCAAAGTGTCTCCACACACGCTACCCCGCTTAATCAGAGGAACTCCGGGGAAGATTCTCCTGGGGTCGCGCGCAGACTGTCTCCGCACACGCTACCCAGCTTAATCAGAGGGGAAGTTCTCGGAGACGCATGCCCGTCCAGCGCCCGAACACAAAACCCGTAACACCAGGGATGATTCTCCTGGGGTTGCATGCAATGTGTCTCCGCAGACGCTACCCCGCTTAATCAGAGGAGCACCAGGGAAGATTCTCCCGGGGTCGCATGCAGAGTGTCTCCGCAAACGCTTCCCCGCTAAATCAGAGGGCAAGTTCTCGGAGACGCATGCCCGTCCAGTGCCAGCACACGAACCCCTAACACCAGGGATGATTCTCCTGGGGTCGCATGCAAAGTGTCTCCGCACACGCTACCCCGCTTAATCAGAGGAACACCAGGATAGATTCCCCCGGGGTCGCATGCAGAGTGTCTCCGCTCACACTACCCCGCTGAATCAGAGGGGAAGTTCTCGGAGACGCATGCCCGTTCAGAGCCCGAACACGCAACCCCTAAAACCAGGGATGCATGCGGTCCTGTCCCCGTACACGCGGGCCCTGACACCAGGGCACACGCAACCCCTAACACCAGGGAATTCTTCTCGGGTCTTATAGGAGGGTTAGGGTTAGGGTTAGGGTTAGGGTTAGGGTTAGGGTTAGGGAATAGGTATTTTCGGCTGAGTCCAAGTCCTCGGAAGGATATTTGGGTGTAGTTTGGCTAGGGTTAGCCTTTTCACAGACCCTGGCGTAGGGAATGGTTGCTATTTTTTAGTAAGTGTTACCGAACTTCTTTTTTCAGGGGAGACTATTTAACAAGGGAGATGATGCATGTTTCGAGTAAAAATAGCAAATACGTTTATGAATTAGACTAAGTACCAAAAAACTCTGATCAGCATGCACTTCGATAGAAATTAATCAGTCTCTTTAGAAGACTAAACATCCTGAATCATTTACTTACCTGAGGAATGGTTAGTCCAGCCTTTGATGAGGAATTGTCTTAGAACAGTGCTTTTCAAAGATGAATGAATATAAAAAAATGCACCATCATAACTCTATGAATACTTCGTGTCAGAAAGCTGTCAGAAAACTTCTGACAATTTTCCGACAGCAACAATCTAGGGTCATGTACATATGTAGTAAAGTGGAATATGTTTTTTTGTTAAGGAAAGAGCAGGTGTCGGTGCAATCGGAACTAAGGTTAGGGTTAGTTAGGGTGTATGTTAGAAAATAGTCTACCCGTTGGCCATAGTTAAGTTAAACTATGTTCACCCTTGCACCGCGATGAGGTCGGTAGACATGGCAAGGGGTCGGACCCAGTCGATAACCGAGTCCTAATCAAGATGAATCAAAGGCTCAAAAACAAATCAAAGTAGCCAATTATTATGTAGTACCTTCTACAGGGCTGAAAAATTGACCACTGGTACAAGAATAATATTCCTTGGCGTATTCATGTTTCTTAAGCAAATGACAGAAATAAAATGCGGAATGAGAGATGCGGAGCTCCACCCACAGCTTATACGTCATAACACGGAGTGGTCTCTGATTGGTTCAAAATTACGTGATCTATTTTTATGTCACTCTCGCGTTGGCCCATTGCAGAAAATGTATAAATATAACCTTATAGTCTTGCCCTATCAATTACGCTTTGGGTTGTGTAGGTTAGGGTTAGGGTGTTGGGTGTTAGAGGTGTTAGATGTAGGGTGTTTGGGTGTTAGGGTTAGGGTTAGGGTGTTAGAGGTGTTAGTGTTAGGGTGTTGGGTGTTAGAGTGTTAGGTGTTAGTGTTAGGGTGTTGGGTGTTAGAGGTGTTAGGTGTTTGGGTGTTAGGGTTAGGGTGTTGCAGGTGTTAGTGTTGGGTGTTAGGGTGTTAGGTGTTAGTGTTAGGGTTAGGGTGTTGGGTGTTAGAGTGTTAGGTGTTAGTGTTAGGGTTAGGGTGTTGGTGTTAGAGGTGTTAGGTGTTTGGGTGTTAGGGTTAGGGTGTTACAGGTGTTAGTGTTGGGTGTTAGGGTGTTAGGTGTTAGTGTTAGGGTTAGGGTTAGGGTGTTAGAGTGTTAGGTGTTAGTGTTAGGGTTAGGGTGTTGGTGTTAGAGGTATTGGGTTAGGGAATAGGTATTAGGGTTAGGGTTAGGGTTAGGGTTAGGGTTAGGGTTAGGGGTTAGGGTTAGGGGTTAGGGTTAGGGTTAGGGAATAGGTATTTTCGGCTGAGACAAAGACATCGGAATGATATTTGGGTGTAATTTGGCTAGGGTTAGCCTTTTCACAGACCCTGGCGTAGGGAATGGTGTCTATTTTTAGTTAGTGTTACCGAACTTCTTTTATCAGGGGAGACTATTTAACAAGGGAGATGATGCATGTTTCCAGTAAACGTAGTAAATACGTTTATGCATTAGACTAAATACCAAGAAACTCTGATCAGCATGCACTTCCAGAGCAATTAATCAGTCTCTTTAGAAGACTAAACATCTTGAATCATTTTCTTACCTGAGGAATGGTTAGTGCAGCCTCTGATGAGGAATTGTCTTAGAACAGTGTTTTTCAAAGATGAATGAATATAAAAAAATGCAGTATCAAAACTATAAATACTTCATGTCAGAAAGCTGTCAGAAAACCTTCCGACAGCAACAATCTAAGGTCATGTACATATGTTGTGAAGTGGAATATTGTTTTTGTTAAGCAAAGACCAGGAGTTAGGGTTAGGGTTAGGGTGTTGGGTGTTATAGGTGTTAGGGTGTTGGGTGTTAGGGTGTTGGGTGTTATAGGTGTTAGGGTGTTAGGTGTTATAGAAGTTAGGCTGTTGGGTGTTAGGGTTAGGGTTAGGGTTAGGGGTTAGGGTTAGGGTGTTGGGTGTTAGGGTTAGGGTTAGGGTTAGGGTTAGGGTTAGGGAATAGGTATTTTCGGCTGAGTCCAAGTCCTCGGAAGGATATTTGGGTGTAGTTTGGCTAGGGTTAGCCTTTTCACAGACCCTGGCGTAGGGAATGGTGTCTATTTTTAGTAAGTGTTACCGAACTTCTTTTTTCAGGGGAGACTATTTAACAAGGGAGATGATGCATGTTTCGAGTAAAAATAGCAAATACGTTTATGAATTAGACTAAGTACCAAAAAACTCTGATCAGCATGCACTTCGATAGCAATTAATCAGTCTCTTTAGAAGACTAAACATCCTGAATCATTTGCTTACCTGAGGAATGGTTAGTCCAGCCTTTGATGAGGAATTGTCTTAGAACAGTGCTTTTCAAAGATGAATGAATATAAAAAAAATGCACCATCATAACTCTATGAATACTTCGTCTCAGAAAGCTGTCAGAAAACTTCTGACAATTTTCCGACAGCAACAATCTAGGGTCATGTACATATGTAGTAAAGTGGAATATGTTTTTTTTGTTAAGGAAAGAGCAGGTGTCGGTGCAATCGGAACTAAGGTTAGGGTTAGTTAGGATGTATGTTAGAAAATAGTCTACCCGTTGGCCATAGTTAAGCTAAACTATGTTCACCCTTGCACCGCGATGAGGTCGGTAGACATGGCAAGGGGTCGGACCCAGTCGATAACCGAGTCCTAATCAAGATAAATTAAAGGCTCAAAAACAAATCAAAGGAGCCAATTATTATGTAGTACCTTCTACAGGGCTGAAAAATTGACCACTGGTACAAGAATAATATTCCTTGGCGTATTCATGTTTCTTAAGCAAATGACAGAAATAAAATGCGGAATGAGAGATGCGGAGCTCCACCCACAGCTTATACGTCATAACACGGAGTGGTCTCTGATTGGTTCAAAATTACGTGATCTATTTTTATGTCACTCTCGCGTTGACCCATTGCAGAAAATGTATAAATATAACCTTACAGTCTTGCCCTATCAATTACGCTTTGGGTTGTGTAGGTTAGGGATAGGGTGTTGGGTGTTAGAGGTGTTAGATGTAGGGTGTTTGGGGGTTAGGGTTAGGGTTAGGGATAGGGTTAGGTTAGGGGTTAGGGGTTAGGGGTTAGGGTTAGGGTTAGGGTTAGGGTTAGGGTTAGGGTTAAGGGTTAGGGTTAGGGTTAGGGTTAGGGGTAGGGTTAGGGTTAGGGTTAGGGTTAGGGTTAGGGTTAGGTTGGGTTAGGGTTAGGGTTAGGGTTAGGGTTAGGGTTAGGGAATAGGTATTTTCGGCTGAGTCCAAGTCCTCGGAAGGATATTTGGGTGTAGTTTGGCTAGGGTTAGCCTTTTCACAGACCCTGGCGTAGGGAATGGTGTCTATTTTTAGTAAGTGTTACCGAACTTCTTTTTTCAGGGGAGACTATTTAACAAGGGAGATGATGCATGTTTCGAGTAAAAATAGCAAATACGTTTATGAATTAGACTAAGTACCAAAAAACTCTGATCAGCATGCACTTCGATAGCAATTAATCAGTCTCTTTAGAAGACTAAACATCCTGAATCATTTGCTTACCTGAGGAATGGTTAGTCCAGCCTTTGATGAGGAATTGTCTTAGAACAGTGCTTTTCAAAGATGAATGAATATAAAAAAAATGCACCATCATAACTCTATGAATACTTCGTCTCAGAAAGCTGTCAGAAAACTTCTGACAATTTTCCGACAGCAACAATCTAGGGTCATGTACATATGTAGTAAAGTGGAATATGTTTTTTTTGTTAAGGAAAGAGCAGGTGTCGGTGCAATCGGAACTAAGGTTAGGGTTAGTTAGGATGTATGTTAGAAAATAGTCTACCCGTTGGCCATAGTTAAGCTAAACTATGTTCACCCTTGCACCGCGATGAGGTCGGTAGACATGGCAAGGGGTCGGACCCAGTCGATAACCGAGTCCTAATCAAGATAAATCAAAGGCTCAAAAACAAATCAAAGGAGCCAATTATTATGTAGTACCTTCTACAGGGCTGAAAAATTGACCACTGGTACAAGAATAATATTCCTTGGCGTATTCATGTTTCTTAAGCAAATGACAGAAATAAAATGCGGAATGAGAGATGCGGAGCTCCACCCACAGCTTATACGTCATAACACTGAGTGGTCTCTGATTGGTTCAAAATTACGTGATCTATTTTTATGTCACTCTCGCGTTGACCCATTGCAGAAAATGTATAAATATAACCTTACAGTCTTGCCCTATCAATTACGCTTTGGGTTGTGTAGGTTAGGGTTAGGGTGTTGGGTGTTAGAGGTGTTAGATGTAGGGTGTTTGGGGGTTAGGGTTAGGGTTAGGGTTAGGGGTTAGGGGTTAGGGGTTAGGGTTAGGGTTAGGGTTAGGGTTAGGGTTAAGGGTTAGGGTTAGGGTTAGGGTTAGGGTTAGGGGTAGGGTTAGGGTTAGGGTTAGGGTTAGGGTTAGGGTTAGGGTTAGGGAATAGGTATTTTCGGCTGAGACAAAGACATCGGAATGATATTTGGGTGTAATTTGGCTAGGGTTAGCCTTTTCACAGACCCTGGCGTAGGGAATGGTGTCTATTTTTAGTTAGTGTTACCGAACTTCTTTTATCAGGGGAGACTATTTAACAAGGGAGATAATGCATGTTTCCAGTAAACGTAGTAAATACGTTTATGCATTAGACTAAATACCAAGAAACTCTGATCAGCATGCACTTCCAGAGCAATTAATCAGTCTCTTTAGAAGACTAAACATCTTGAATCATTTTCTTACCTGAGGAATGGTTAGTGCAGCCTCTGATGAGGAATTGTCTTAGAACAGTGTTTTTCAAAGATGAATGAATATAAAAAAATGCAGTATCAAAACTATAAATACTTCATGTCAGAAAGCTGTCAGAAAACCTTCCGACAGCAACAATCTAAGGTCATGTACATATGTTGTGAAGTGGAATATTGTTTTTGTTAAGCAAAGACCAGGAGTTAGGGTTAGGGTTAGGGTGTTGGGTGTTATAGGTGTTAGGGTGTTGGGTGTTAGGGTGTTGGGTGTTATAGGTGTTAGGGTGTTAGGTGTTATAGAAGTTAGGCTGTTGGGTGTTAGGGTTAGGGTTAGGGTTAGGGGTTAGGGTTAGGGTGTTGGGTGTTAGGGTTAGGGTTAGGGTTAGGGTTAGGGAATAGGTATTTTCGGCTGAGTCCAAGTCCTCGGAAGGATATTTGGGTGTAGTTTGGCTAGAGTTAGCCTTTTCACAGACCCTGGCGTAGGGAATGGTGTCTATTTTTAGTAAGTGTTACCGAACTTCTTTTTTCAGGGGAGACTATTTAACAAGGGAGATGATGCATGTTTCGAGTAAAAATAGCAAATACGTTTATGAATTAGACTAAGTACCAAAAAACTCTGATCAGCATGCACTTCGATAGCAATTAATCAGTCTCTTTAGAAGACTAAACATCCTGAATCATTTGCTTACCTGAGGAATGGTTAGTCCAGCCTTTGATGAGGAATTGTCTTAGAACAGTGCTTTTCAAAGATGAATGAATATAAAAAAAATGCACCATCATAACTCTATGAATACTTCGTCTCAGAAAGCTGTCAGAAAACTTCTGACAATTTTCCGACAGCAACAATCTAGGGTCATGTACATATGTAGTAAAGTGGAATATGTTTTTTTTGTTAAGGAAAGAGCAGGTGTCGGTGCAATCGGAACTAAGGTTAGGGTTAGTTAGGATGTATGTTAGAAAATAGTCTACCCGTTGGCCATAGTTAAGCTAAACTATGTTCACCCTTGCACCGCGATGAGGTCGGTAGACATGGCAAGGGGTCGGACCCAGTCGATAACCGAGTCCTAATCAAGATAAATCAAAGGCTCAAAAACAAATCAAAGGAGCCAATTATTATGTAGTACCTTCTACAGGGCTGAAAAATTGACCACTGGTACAAGAATAATATTCCTTGGCGTATTCATGTTTCTTAAGCAAATGACAGAAATAAAATGCGGAATGAGAGATGCGGAGCTCCACCCACAGCTTATACGTCATAACACGGAGTGGTCTCTGATTGGTTCAAAATTACGTGATCTATTTTTATGTCACTCTCGCGTTGACCCATTGCAGAAAATGTATAAATATAACCTTACAGTCTTGCCCTATCAATTACGCTTTGGGTTGTGTAGGTTAGGGTTAGGGTGTTGGGTGTTAGAGGTGTTAGATGTAGGGTGTTTGGGGGTTAGGGTTAGGGTTAGGGTTAGGGTTAGGGGTTAGGGGTTAGGGTTAGGGTTAGGGTTAGGGTTAGGGTTAGGGGTAGGGTTAGGGTTAGGGTTAGGGTTAGGGTTAGGGTTAGGGTTAGGGTTAGGGAATAGGTATTTTCGGCTGAGACAAAGACATCGGAATGATATTTGGGTGTAATTTGGCTAGGGTTAGCCTTTTCACAGACCCTGGCGTAGGGAATGGTGTCTATTTTTAGTTAGTGTTACCGAACTTCTTTTATCAGGGGAGACTATTTAACAAGGGAGATGATGCATGTTTCCAGTAAACGTAGTAAATACGTTTATGCATTAGACTAAATACCAAGAAACTCTGATCAGCATGCACTTCCAGAGCAATTAATCAGTCTCTTTAGAAGACTAAACATCTTGAATCATTTTCTTACCTGAGGAATGGTTAGTGCAGCCTCTGATGAGGAATTGTCTTAGAACAGTGTTTTTCAAAGATGAATGAATATAAAAAAATGCAGTATCAAAACTATTAATACTTCCTGTCAGAAAGCTGTCAGAAAACCTTCCGACAGCAACAATCTAAGGTCATGTACATATGTTGTGAAGTGGAATATTGTTTTTGTTAAGCAAAGACCAGGAGTTAGGGTTAGGGTTAGGGTGTTGGGTGTTATAGGTGTTAGGGTGTTGGGTGTTAGGGTGTTGGGTGTTATAGGTGTTAGGGTGTTAGGTGTTATAGAAGTTAGGCTGTTGGGTGTTAGGGTTAGGGTTAGGGTTAGGGGTTAGGGTTAGGGTGTTGGGTGTTAGGGTTAGGGTTAGGGTTAGGGTTAGGGTTAGGGAATAGGTATTTTCGGCTGAGTCCAAGTCCTCGGAAGGATATTTGGGTGTAGTTTGGCTAGGGTTAGCCTTTTCACAGACCCTGGCGTAGGGAATGGTGTCTATTTTTAGTAAGTGTTACCGAACTTCTTTTTTCAGGGGAGACTATTTAACAAGGGAGATGATGCATGTTTCGAGTAAAAATAGCAAATACGTTTATGAATTAGACTAAGTACCAAAAAACTCTGATCAGCATGCACTTCGATAGCAATTAATCAGTCTCTTTAGAAGACTAAACATCCTGAATCATTTGCTTACCTGAGGAATGGTTAGTCCAGCCTTTGATGAGGAATTGTCTTAGAACAGTGCTTTTCAAAGATGAATGAATATAAAAAAAATGCACCATCATAACTCTATGAATACTTCGTCTCAGAAAGCTGTCAGAAAACTTCTGACAATTTTCCGACAGCAACAATCTAGGGTCATGTACATATGTAGTAAAGTGGAATATGTTTTTTTTGTTAAGGAAAGAGCAGGTGTCGGTGCAATCGGAACTAAGGTTAGGGTTAGTTAGGATGTATGTTAGAAAATAGTCTACCCGTTGGCCATAGTTAAGCTAAACTATGTTCACCCTTGCACCGCGATGAGGTCGGTAGACATGGCAAGGGGTCGGACCCAGTCGATAACCGAGTCCTAATCAAGATAAATCAAAGGCTCAAAAACAAATCAAAGGAGCCAATTATTATGTAGTACCTTCTACAGGGCTGAAAAATTGACCACTGGTACAAGAATAATATTCCTTGGCGTATTCATGTTTCTTAAGCAAATGACAGAAATAAAATGCGGAATGAGAGATGCGGAGCTCCACCCACAGCTTATACGTCATAACACGGAGTGGTCTCTGATTGGTTCAAAATTACGTGATCTATTTTTATGTCACTCTCGCGTTGACCCATTGCAGAAAATGTATAAATATAACCTTACAGTCTTGCCCTATCAATTACGCTTTGGGTTGTGTAGGTTAGGGTTAGGGTGTTGGGTGTTAGAGGTGTTAGATGTAGGGTGTTTGGGGGTTAGGGTTAGGGTTAGGGTTAGGGTTAGGGTTAGGGGTTAGGGGTTAGGGGTTAGAGTTAGGGTTAGGGTTAGGGTTAGGGTTAGGGTTAAGGGTTAGGGTTAGGGTTAGGGTTAGTGTTAGGGTTAGGGTTAGGGTTAGGGTTAGGGAATAGGTATTTTCGGCTGAGACAAAGACATCGGAATGATATTTGGGTGTAATTTGGCTAGGGTTAGCCTTTTCACAGACCCTGGCGTTAGGGTTAGGGTTAGGGTTAGGGTTAGGGTTAGGGTTAGGGTTAGGGTTAGGGTTAGGGTTAGGGGTTAGGATACAATCGAGTGGCGCTTTGGTCGCCAAAAATGGCGCTTTGGCAGTTTTAATGGCGTTCTGGCAGATTGGACAGTCGACGATAGCGCCATTTTGGCGCTTTGGTCGAAATTTTGTGGCGCTTTGGCAGACTTGAATGGCGCTGTGGTCGACTTTTTTAAAATACGCTATATTGAGCTTATTTTACGTGCTTTTATGTATGTTTTAATCAAAACTGGCCTGCAAAGATATTTACATGAGATTTAGGAGAGAATCCCTGAGCTTTTAGCACTGATATAAAAGTTACTATGCAAAGGTATGGTTTACAATATATTGCATATAACTTTGGATCTATAAGTCCCAAATGTCTTATAATTCCATGTGATTGTTGCCTATAGATCGGCAAATAGTATAGGCTAAGCCGTACACCTAACCCTGGCCCTATAACATATTTTTTCTAAGTCAGAGGCTGAATCTTCCCTGGTATTAGGGGTTGGGTTAGGGTTAGGGTTAGGGTTAGGGTTAGGGTTAGGGTTAGGGTTAGGGGTTAGGGGTTAGGGGTTAGGGTTAGGGTTAGGGTTAGGGTTAGGGTTAGGGGTTAGGGTTAGGGTTAGGGTTAGGGTTAGGGTTAGGGTTAGGGTTAGGGTTAGGGTTAGGGGTTAGGGTTAGGGTTAGGGTTAGGGTTAGGGTTAGGGTTAGGGAATAGGTATTTTCGGCTGAGTCCAAGTCCTCGGAAGGATATTTGGGTGTAGTTTGGCTAGAGTTAGCCTTTTCACAGACCCTGGCGTAGGGAATGGTGTCTATTTTTAGTAAGTGTTACCGAACTTCTTTTTTCAGGGGAGACTATTTAACAAGGGAGATGATGCATGTTTCGAGTAAAAATAGCAAATACGTTTATGAATTAGACTAAGTACCAAAAAACTCTGATCAGCATGCACTTCGATAGCAATTAATCAGTCTCTTTAGAAGACTAAACATCCTGAATCATTTGCTTACCTGAGGAATGGTTAGTCCAGCCTTTGATGAGGAATTGTCTTAGAACAGTGCTTTTCAAAGATGAATGAATATAAAAAAATGCACCATCATAACTCTATGAATACTTCGTCTCAGAAAGCTGTCAGAAAACTTCTGACAATTTTCCGACAGCAACAATCTAGGGTCATGTACATATGTAGTAAAGTGGAATATGTTTTTTTTGTTAAGGAAAGAGCAGGTGTCGGTGCAATCGGAACTAAGGTTAGGGTTAGTTAGGATGTATGTTAGAAAATAGTCTACCCGTTGGCCATAGTTAAGCTAAACTATGTTCACCCTTGCACCGCGATGAGGTCGGTAGACATGGCAAGGGGTCGGACCCAGTCGATAACCGAGTCCTAATCAAGATAAATCAAAGGCTCAAAAACAAATCAAAGGAGCCAATTATTATGTAGTACCTTCTACAGGGCTGAAAAATTGACCACTGGTACAAGAATAATATTCCTTGGCGTATTCATGTTTCTTAAGCAAATGACAGAAATAAAATGCGGAATGAGAGATGCGGAGCTCCACCCACAGCTTATACGTCATAACACGGAGTGGTCTCTGATTGGTTCAAAATTACGTGATCTATTTTTATGTCACTCTCGCGTTGACCCATTGCAGAAAATGTATAAATATAACCTTACAGTCTTGCCCTATCAATTACGCTTTGGGTTGTGTAGGTTAGGGTTAGGGTGTTGGGTGTTAGAGGTGTTAGATGTAGGGTGTTTGGGGGTTAGGGTTAGGGTTAGGGTTAGGGTTAGGGGTTAGGGGTTAGGGGTTAGGGTTAGGGTTAGGGTTAGGGTTAGGGTTAGGGTTAGGGGTAGGGTTAGGGTTAGGGTTAGGGTTAGGGTTAGGGTTAGGGTTAGGGTTAGGGAATAGGTATTTTCGGCTGAGACAAAGACATCGGAATGATATTTGGGTGTAATTTGGCTAGGGTTAGCCTTTTCACAGACCCTGGCGTAGGGAATGGTGTCTATTTTTAGTTAGTGTTACCGAACTTCTTTTATCAGGGGAGACTATTTAACAAGGGAGATGATGCATGTTTCCAGTAAACGTAGTAAATACGTTTATGCATTAGACTAAATACCAAGAAACTCTGATCAGCATGCACTTCCAGAGCAATTAATCAGTCTCTTTAGAAGACTAAACATCTTGAATCATTTTCTTACCTGAGGAATGGTTAGTGCAGCCTCTGATGAGGAATTGTCTTAGAACAGTGTTTTTCAAAGATGAATGAATATAAAAAAATGCAGTATCAAAACTATAAATACTTCATGTCAGAAAGCTGTCAGAAAACCTTCCGACAGCAACAATCTAAGGTCATGTACATATGTTGTGAAGTGGAATATTGTTTTTGTTAAGCAAAGACCAGGAGTTAGGGTTAGGGTTAGGGTGTTGGGTGTTATAGGTGTTAGGGTGTTGGGTGTTAGGGTGTTGGGTGTTATAGGTGTTAGGGTGTTAGGTGTTATAGAAGTTAGGCTGTTGGGTGTTAGGGTTAGGGTTAGGGTTAGGGGTTAGGGTTAGGTGTTGGGTGTTAGGGTTAGGGTTAGGGTTAGGGTTAGGGTTAGGGAATAGGTATTTTCGGCTGAGTCCAAGTCCTCGGAAGGATATTTGGGTGTAGTTTGGCTAGGGTTAGCCTTTTCACAGACCCTGGCGTAGGGAATGGTGTCTATTTTTAGTAAGTGTTACCGAACTTCTTTTTTCAGGGGAGACTATTTAACAAGGGAGATGATGCATGTTTCGAGTAAAAATAGCAAATACGTTTATGAATTAGACTAAGTACCAAAAAACTCTGATCAGCATGCACTTCGATAGCAATTAATCAGTCTCTTTAGAAGACTAAACATCCTGAATCATTTGCTTACCTGAGGAATGGTTAGTCCAGCCTTTGATGAGGAATTGTCTTAGAACAGTGCTTTTCAAAGATGAATGAATATAAAAAAAATGCACCATCATAACTCTATGAATACTTCGTCTCAGAAAGCTGTCAGAAAACTTCTGACAATTTTCCGACAGCAACAATCTAGGGTCATGTACATATGTAGTAAAGTGGAATATGTTTTTTTTGTTAAGGAAAGAGCAGGTGTCGGTGCAATCGGAACTAAGGTTAGGGTTAGTTAGGATGTATGTTAGAAAATAGTCTACCCGTTGGCCATAGTTAAGCTAAACTATGTTCACCCTTGCACCGCGATGAGGTCGGTAGACATGGCAAGGGGTCGGACCCAGTCGATAACCGAGTCCTAATCAAGATAAATCAAAGGCTCAAAAACAAATCAAAGGAGCCAATTATTATGTAGTACCTTCTACAGGGCTGAAAAATTGACCACTGGTACAAGAATAATATTCCTTGGCGTATTCATGTTTCTTAAGCAAATGACAGAAATAAAATGCGGAATGAGAGATGCGGAGCTCCACCCACAGCTTATACGTCATAACACGGAGTGGTCTCTGATTGGTTCAAAATTACGTGATCTATTTTTATGTCACTCTCGCGTTGACCCATTGCAGAAAATGTATAAATATAACCTTACAGTCTTGCCCTATCAATTACGCTTTGGGTTGTGTAGGTTAGGGTTAGGGTGTTGGGTGTTAGAGGTGTTAGATGTAGGGTGTTTGGGGGTTAGGGTTAGGGTTAGGGTTAGGGTTAGGGTTAGGGGTTAGGGGTTAGGGGTTAGAGTTAGGGTTAGGGTTAGGGTTAGGGTTAGGGTTAAGGGTTAGGGTTAGGGTTAGGGTTAGTGTTAGGGTTAGGGTTAGGGTTAGGGTTAGGGAATAGGTATTTTCGGCTGAGACAAAGACATCGGAATGATATTTGGGTGTAATTTGGCTAGGGTTAGCCTTTTCACAGACCCTGGCGTTAGGGTTAGGGTTAGGGTTAGGGTTAGGGTTAGGGTTAGGGTTAGGGTTAGGGTTAGGGTTAGGGGTTAGGATACAATCGAGTGGCGCTTTGGTCGCCAAAAATGGCGCTTTGGCAGTTTTAATGGCGTTCTGGCAGATTGGACAGTCGACCATAGCGCCATTTTGGCGCTTTGGTCGAAATTTTGTGGCGCTTTGGCAGACTTGAATGGCGCTGTGGTCGACTTTTTTAAAATACGCTATATTGAGCTTATTTTACGTGCTTTTATGTATGTTTTAATCAAAACTGGCCTGCAAAGATATTTACATGAGATTTAGGAGAGAATCCCTGAGCTTTTAGCACTGATATAAAAGTTACTATGCAAAGGTATGGTTTACAATATATTGCATATAACTTTGGATCTATAAGTCCCAAATGTCTTATAATTCCATGTGATTGTTGCCTATAGATCGGCAAATAGTATAGGCTAAGCCGTACACCTAACCCTGGCCCTATAACATATTTTTTCTAAGTCAGAGGCTGAATCTTCCCTGGTATTAGGGTTAGGGTTAGGGTTAGGGTTAGGGTTAGGGTTAGGGTTAGGGTTAGGGGTTAGGGGTTAGGGGTTAGGGTTAGGGTTAGGGTTAGGGTTAGGGGTTAGGGTTAGGGTTAGGGTTAGGGCCAGGGGCGCTAATGGAAAATTTGGACTTTTTTGGGGAAAATTTGGACGCGCCGGGGAAAATTTGGACGTTTTGAGGAAAATTTGGACGTTTAGGGGAAAATATGGACGTTTGGGTAAAAAATGGACCCTAAGCCCTGTCCTGGAAAATTTGGACGTTTTGAGTCTTGAAACAGGGGTTTATAATTTTAAATGCTCTGGACATCATTCAACCCATTAATAGTTTGAATTTGATATTTTTTCATAAATTTGAAGAAAGATTTTGTCTTTGGGAAGATACATATTTTCATTATTTATGTCTAAATCTATAAATCTATTCTCTGATTATTTATGTCTAAATTTATTGTTTGTGTTTAAGTAATGCATACTTATTGCCTTCGATGATCCTAGTATTTAAATTGTATATCTTCTTGTCGGAAAACCATTTAGAGGCAGCTTGAAAAATGCATATAGCATGACTTTTTATAGTTTTTATGCAGTTCTTAAATATTGCAAACAACTTAATGTTCTGCCAATTGCATCTAGCCTGAGAATAAATGAAGTGATTCACAGAAAGAGATCTGCAAAATGTTTTACAGGTGCCTATGCCAAATATTTATCTAAATTGTGGTTTGACAAACATATTCACTCAAGTTACAGGGTCCACAACTATGTTTTAAGCATGATATTAAAGCATATCCAAATTTTCCTGATAACCCCAGGATGATTTCACCTTCATAGGAAGTGTGTAAGTATTGGTCACTGCCTAATATTGACTTTATGGTTGTTTGATAAATCTCCTCACTTAAGTCACTTTTAATAGTTCATGCCATTCTATGTTACTAACTATTGATATTAGCCATTTAGAATGGGGGTATGAGGTCGAAATTATCCGTGCTTTTCAATGCTACCTTATATAGACATACATTGTTGTTCTGTAAAGCTTCTCATTTGAGTGTCAGAGTCGAATGGCATGCATTTTCAGCCTCATTCATTAGCACCTATGTTATTCTGAATATTTCATGCCATTCTAGGCTACTGCATTTCAACAAAAGTGTTTTGGAATGGGGGTATGGAGTCAAAACTATTCAAACTTACTAAAAATATCCAATATTGAAATATATGGCTGTTCTGTAGACCTTTTCACTTGAGTTTGAGAGTACAGAGGCATGTGTTTTCAGCCTCATTCATTAGTGCCTATGCTACTTTGAATATTTTATACCATTCCATGATACTGTCTTATGAATGAAGAGTTTTTGAATGGGGTTATAGAGTCAAAATTATCCAAAATTATTAAGAATTCCCAATATTGACATATATGGCTGTTCTGTAAACCTTCTCACTTAAATGTCAGAGTTCAATGGGATGTGTATTTGGCCTCAATCATTAGTAGGGATGCCACTTTAAATAGTTCATGCCATTCTATTCTACTATCAATTGATATTAGCCATTTAGAATTGGGGTATATAGTCAAACTTATCAGTGCTTTTCAATACTACCTTATATAGACATACATTGTTGTTCTGTAATTCTTCTCACTTTAGTAACAGAGTCCAATGGCATGTTTTTTTCAGTCTCATTTAGTAGCACCCATGCTATTCTGAATATTCCATGCCATTCTATGTTACCATGTTTTAACAAAAGTGTTTTGGAATGGGGGTATGGAGTCAAAATTATTCAAAGTTACTACTAATATCCAATATTGAAATATTTGGATGTTCTGTAAACCTTTTCACTTGAGTTGGAGAGTCCATGTGCATGTGTTTTCAGTCTTATTCATTAGTACCTATGCTACTTTGAATATTTTATGCCCTTTCATGTTACAGTCTTATGAATGAAGAGTTTTTGAATGGGGTTATAGAGTCAAAATTATCCAAAATTATTAAGAATCTCCAATATTCACATATATGGCTGTTCTGTAAACCTTCTCACTTGAATTTCAGAGTTCAATGGGATGTGTTTTTGGTCACATCCATTAGTAGAGATGCCACTTTTAATAGTTCATGCCATTCAATGTTACTGTTTATTGATATTGGACTTTTAGAATGAGGGTATGTGGTCGAACGTATCCGAACTTTTCAATACTACCTTATATAGACATATATTGTTGTTCTGTAAAGCTTCTCACTTTGGTAACAGAGTCCAATAGCATGCTTTTTCAGTCTCATTCATTAGCTCCTATGCTATTCTGAATATTTCATGCCATTCTATGATACTGTCTTTCAACAAAAGTGTTTTGGAATGGGAGTATGGAGTCAAAATTATTCAAACTTACTACAAATATCCAATACTGAAATATGTGGCTGTTCTGTAAACCTATTCACTTTAGTTAAAGATTCCAGGGCATGTGTTTTCAGTCTAAGTCATAAGTATCTATGCTACTTTGAATGTTTTATGACATTACATGTTACTGTCTTATGAATGAAGAGTTTTTGAATGGGGCTATAGAGTCAAAATTATCCAAATTTTTAAGAATCTCCACTATTGACATATATGGCAGTTCTGTAAACCTTCTCACTTGAATTTCAGAGTTCAGTGGGATGTGTATTTGGTCTCATTCATTAGTAGAGATGCCACTTTTAATAGTTCATGCCATTCTATGTGACTGACTATTGACAATGGACTTTTAGAATTGGGGTATATGGTCGAAATTATACATGCTTTTTAATACTTCCTTACATAGACATACATTGTTGTTCTTTAAAGCTTCTCTCATTAGTAACAGAATCCAATGGCATGTTTTTTCAGTCTCATTCATTAGCTTTTTGCTATTCTGAATATTCCATGCCGTTTGATGCTTCTGTCTTTTGAGTAATGAGTTTTAGAATGGGTGTGTGGAACATGAAATTTCCAAGCTTATTATAACTACCCAATATTGACATATAGGGCTGTTCTGTAAACCTTCTCAGTTTAGTTACAGAGTTCAATGGCTTGCTTTTCTACTCTCATTCATTAGTACCTATGCTATTCTGAATGTTTCATGCCATTATATGTTACTGTGTCTTGAGAGTAGAGTTTGAGAAAAGTTGTATTGAAACAAATTTACCTGTTGTTTAAATAAGTTTGCATAATTTTGATTCCATAATATCATGCCAAAGCTTTACTCTCAAAAGACAGATGCATGAAATTGCATGAAATATTCTTATTAACATCAGTTCTAATAAATGAGATTAAAAACATATGCTTTTGCACTTTGAGAGTAAAGTGAGAGGGTTTACAGAACCAATATAATGTCAATATTCGGTAGTTTTAATAAGTTCGTATAATTTCCCCTCCATACCCCCATTTCAAAACTCTTCTCTCAAAAGAGACTAACATAGAATGGCAAGAATTATTCAAAGTAGCATAGATACTAATGAATGAGAGTGATAAAACATTCCAATGCACTCTGTGTCTAAAGTGAGAAGGTTTATGCTACTAGCATATATGCCGAAACTGGGTTGTTTTAATAAGTTTGGATAATTCTGACTTGATAATCCCTTTCCTGAATCTACTCTCAAAAGGCAGTTGCATCAACTGACATGAAATATTGAGAGTAGCAAATGACACTAAAAACACATACTTTTGGACTCTTCAACTAAAGTGAGAGAGCTTACAGAACCAATATCTCTAACAAAATGGGGAAGTTTTAATAAGTTCGGAAAATATCGACGCCATAACCCCATTCAAAAATTCATCTCTCCAAAGAGGGTAACATGGAATGGTCTGAAACAATCATAGTAGCATAGATACTAATGAATGAGACTAAATTCAAATGACACAAGACTCTGTGACTGGAGTGAGAAGGTTTATGCTACTAGCATATATGCCAAAACTGGGTTGTTTAAATAAGTTCGCATAATTTTGACTCCATAATGCCATGCCAAAACTTTACCCTCAAAAGAGAGATGCATAAAATTGCATGAAATATTCTTACTAACATCAGTTCTAATAAATGAGATTAAAAACATATGCTTTTGGCACTTTGAAAGTAAAAGTGAGAGGGTTTACAGAACCAATATAATGTCAATATTCGGTAGTTTTAATAAGTTCGTATAATTTCCCCTCCATAACCCAATTTCAAAACTCTTCTCTCAAAAGAGACTAACATAGAATGGCAAGAATTATTCAAAGTAGCATAGATACTAATGAATGAGAGTGATAAAACATTCCAATGCACTCTGTGTCTAAAGTGAGAAGGTTTATGCTACTAGCATATATGCTGAAACTGGGTTGTTTTAATAAGTTTGGATAATTCTGACTTGATAATCCCTTTCCTGAATCTGCTCTCAAAAGGCAGTTGCATCAACTGACATGAAATATTGAGAGTAGCATAGATGCTAATGAATGACACTAAAAACACATACTTTTGGACTCTTCAACTAAAGTGAGAGAGCTTACAGAACCAATATATCTAACAAAATGGGGAAGTTTTAATAAGTTCAGAAAATTTTGATACCATAACCCCATTCAAAAAATTCGTCTCTCAAAAGAGGGTAACATAGAATGGCATGAAACAATCATAGTAGAATAGATACTAATGAATGAGACTAAATTCAAATGACATAAGACTCTGTGACTGGAGTGAGAAGGTTTATGCTACTAGCATATATGCCAAAACTGGGTTGTTTAAATAAATTTGCATAATTTTGACTCCATAATGCCATGCCAAAACTTTAACCTCAAAAGACAGATGCATAAAATTGCATGAAATATTCTTATTAACATCAGTTCTAATAAATGAGATTAAATATATATTCTTTTGCACTTTGAGAGTAAAGTGAGAGGGTTTACAGAACCAATATAATGTCAATATGTGGTTCAAAACTCATCTCTCAAAAGAGACTAAAGTACAATGGCAAGAATTATTCAAAGGAGCATAGATACTAATGAACAAGAGAGATAAAACATGCCAATGGGCTCTGTGTCTAAAGTGAGAAGGTTTATGCTACAAGCATATATGCCGAAACTGGGTTGTTTTAATAAGTTTGCATAATTATGACTCCATAATGCCATGCCAAATCTTTACTTTCAAAAGACAGATGCATAAAATTGCATGAAATATTCTTATTAACATCAGTTCTAATAAATCAGATAAAAAAATATGGTTTTTGCACTTTGAGAGTAAAGTGAGAGGGTTTACAGAACCAATATAATGTCAATATTTGGTAGTTTTAATAAGTTCGTATAATTTCCCCTCCATACCCCCATTTCAATACTCTTCTCTCAACAAAGACTAACATAGAATGGCAAGAATTATTCAAAGTAGCATAGATACTAATGAATGAGAGTGATAAAACATTCCAATGCACTCTGTGTCTAAAGTGAGAAGGTTTATGCTACTAGCATATATGCCGAAACCGGGTTGTTTTAATAAGTTTGGATAATTCTGACTTGATAATCCCTTTCCTGAATCTACTCTCAAAAGGTTGTTGCATCAACTGACATGAAATATTGAGAGTAGCATAGATGCTAATGAATGACACTAAAAACACATACTTTTGGACTCTTCAACTAAAGTGAGAGAGCTTACAGAACCAATATATCTAACAAAATGGGGAAGTTTTAATAAGTTTGGAAAATATCGACGCCATAACCCCATTCAAAAATTCATCTCTCCAAAGAGGGTTACATGGAATGGCCTGAAACAATCATAGTAGCATAGATACTAATGAATGAGACTAAATTCAAATGACATAAGACTCTGTGACTGGAGTGAGAAGGTTTATGCTACTAGCATATATGCCAAAACTGGGTTGTTTAAATAAGTTCGCATAATTTTGACTCCATAATGCCATGCCAAAACTTTACCCTCAAAAGAGAGATGCATAAAATTGCATGAAATATTCTTACTAACATCAGTTCTAATAAATGAGATTAAAAACATATGCTTTTGGCACTTTGAAAGTAAAAGTGAGAGGGTTTACAGAACCAATATAATGTCAATATTCGGTAGTTTTAATAAGTTCGTATAATTTCCCCTCCATACCCCCATTTCAAAACTCTTCTCTCAAAAGGGACTAACATAGAATGGCAAGAATTATTCAAAGTAGCATAGATACTAATGAATGAGAGTGATAAAACATTCCAATGCACTCTGTGTCTAAAGTGAGAAGGTTTATGCTACTAGCATATATGCCGAAACTGGGTTGTTTTAATAAGTTTGGATAATTCTGACTTGATAATCCCTTTCCTGAATCTACTCTCAAAAGGCAGTTGCATCAATTGACATGAAATATAAAGAGTAGCATAGATGCTAATGAATGACACTAAAAACACATACTTTTGGACTCTGCAACTAAAGTGAGAGAGCTTACAGAACCAATATATCTAACAAAATGGGGAAGTTTTAATAAGTTCAGAAAATACCGATGCCATAACCCCATTCAAAAATTCATCTCTCAAAAGAGGGTAACATAGAATGGCCTGAATCAATCATAGTAGCATAGATACTAATGAATGAGACTAAATTCAAATGACATAAGACTCTGTGACTGGAGTGAGACGGTTTATGCTACAAGCATATATGCCAAAACTCGGTTGTTTAAATAATTTTGCATAATTTTGATTCCATAATGCCATGCCAAAACTTTACCCTCAAAAGACAGATGCTTAAAATTGCATATAATATTCTTATTAACATCAGTTATAATAAATGAGATAAAAAACATATGCATTTTGCACTTTGAGAGTAAAGTGAGAAGGTTTACAGAACCAATATAATGTCAACATTCGGTAGTGTTAATAAGTTCATATAATTTCCCCTCCACACCCCCATTCCAAAACTCTTCTCTAAAAAGAGACTAGGATGGAATGGCATGAAATATTCAGAGTAGCATAGATGCTTATGAATGAGACTGAAGAAACATGCTATTTTGACACATATTATGATTTGGCAAACATATCGACTTAAGTTACAGGAGTCACAAATATATTTTAAGCATGATTAAAGCATATCCCAATTTTCCTTATACCCCTAGGATGTTTTAACCCTCATAGGTAATGTGGAAATATTGATCATTACCTAGTATTGACATACATGGTTGTTCAGCAAGCCTATTCATTTAAGTTTGAGGATCCACAAATATGTGTCAAAATATATTACTGCAGGTCCCAAGTTTCCTGATAACCCCAGGATGATTTAACCCTCATAAGTAATGTGTCAGTCTTTTGGTATTTTTCGACTTATATCAGTCTTTGAGACGACTGCCATGTTAAACCTGCAAATTTACTGTGTTTTTTTCCTCTGGCTCCTTGTGCCAGATTTAAAGGGTCACTGATGAGGCTTGAATAGCCGAAACCGCGGTATGGCCCAACTTCTTACTTATGAATGTTTTCTTTGCTCTTAAAGGATCTAAACTTTTATCATTATTTACTATCACTGCAGCTGGATGTTGTGCCGTGTGGCGGCCGTAAAAAGTCTCCCCGCACTCATCTATAGTGCAGATTATATTTTCCTTTTGGTCCTTTGAGATCATGGAATTTATTCTGAGAAGTCAGAAATGATCATACGTTTAGATTCATTTTCTAAACAAATTTGAAATATTTTGGTATTTTTCGACTTATATCAGTCTTTGAGACGACTGCCATGTTAAACCTGCAAATTTACTGTGTTTTTTTCCTCTGGCTCCTTGTGCCAGATTTAAAGGGTCACTGATGAGGCTTGAATAGCCGAAACCGCGGTATGGCCCAACTTCTTACTTATGAATGTTTTCTTTGCTCTTAAAGGATCTAAACTTTTATCATTATTTAGTTAAAGAGTCCAGGGGCATGTGTTTTCAGTCTCAGTCATTAGTACCTATGCTACTTTGATTGTTTTATGCCATTCCATGTTACTGTCTTATGAATGAAGAGTTTTTGAATGGGGTAAAAGAGTCAAAATTATCCCAAATTTTTAAGAATCTCCAATATTTACATATATGTTCTGTGAACCTTCTCACTTAAATTTCAGAGTTCACTGGGATGTGTATTTGGTCTCATTCATTAGTAGAGATGCCACTTTTAACAGTTCATGCCATTCTATGTTACTGTCTATTGAGATTGGACTTTAAGAATGAGGGTATGTGGTCGAAAGTATCCAAACTTTTGAGTCTCATTCATTAGTACCTAAGCTAATTTGAATATTTTATGCCATTCCATGTTACTGTCTCATGAATGAAGAGTTTTGAATGGGGTTACAGAGTCAAAATTATCAAAAAATTTAAAGAATCTCCTCTATTGACATATATGGCTGTTTTGTATACCTTCTCACTAAAATTTAAGAGTTCAATGGGATGTGTATTTGGTCTCATTCATCGGTAGAGATGTAGTAAGATGATATTATAGCATCTCCAAATAGATTTGTAGAATGTAGATATCTCATTTAATATATCAGATATCTAATGTATTATATAAGATATCTAATATATATAAGATATCGTATATAATAAATAAGATATCTTATAAGATATCTTATTTATTATATAAGATATCTTTTATATATAAGAGATCTTATATAATAAATAAGATATCTTATATAGTATATTACATATCTAATATGCCAATTAAGATATCTAATATAACATATAAGATATCTTATATCCTACATAAGATATCAGATATCGGATATAAGATATCTTATAAAGGATATGATATATCTTATTTAATTTTTCATATAAGCTATCTTATATTAGATATCTTATATGTTATATTAGATATCTTAATTGGCATATTAGATATCTAATTTACTATATAAGATATCTTATATTTTATTTAAGATATCTAATATGTAAAATTAAATAAGATATCTCATATCCCAAGATTTTTTATTTCCTATAGAAGATATCTTATATGTTATATGTTATATATGTTATATGTTATATATAAGAAATATAAGATATCTTATTTGCTTTTCCATAAGACACAATACAATATATAAGATATCTTATATAGCATATAAGATATCTTATATGACATATAAGATATCTTATTTAGTAAATCAGATATCTTATATCGGATATAAGATATCTTATATAGGATATGAGATATCTTATTTAATTCGTTAATTTCTAGCATGGTATCCTATTCAGGATAAGCTTTCACATTTGATGATATGTGTAATAAGCTTTAATATTTATTAAATACCGTAAAGGATGCTGAAAAAATGACAAATTATCAAGAACTAAAGATACGAACATGTTAAGATGGAAACCCTAGGTCATCTGTATAAAACCTAAGGTTGGAACAGAACTCGAGGCCAAATTTTCCCCAAATTCGGGAGCCCTTATTCAAGCAAACATCAAATAAATACTGCATAAAAAGAACTAAAGTTTATTATGTACAGCTTCTTACCAATGGATAATTTAATGTTTACAGAAGAATCTGGCAGTAGTAGTGCCGCTGGAAAGAAGATAAATTATTTGGGGTTAAGCCAAATTTTACGCCGAGTTCTACATGGTACCGTATTTAGAATACTATTATACATAAATTGACACCTGTAGTAAGCTGAAAATCATTTTAGATACAGTAAGAGATACTGAAATTATAAAAGGTTATCAACAATTATCAATAAGAGAACGTTAAGACAGAAACCCTAGGTCGTTTGCATTAACCTAGGGTTAGGACAGAACCCTAGGCCAAATTTTCCCCAAATTTGGGTGTCCTTATTCAATCATACATCAAATATATATTGAATAAACAGAACTAAAGTTTAATATGTGCAGCTTCTTACCAATGGATAGTTTTAATGTTAACAGACGAGTCTAGCAGTAGTAGTGACGCTGGAAAGAAGATAATTGATTTGGGGTTACGCCAAATTTTACGCCGAGTTCTACATGGTGCCGTATCTAGAATACTATTATACATACATTGATGGCTGCAGTAAGCTGAAAATCATTTTAAATACCGTAAAAGATGCTGAAATTATAAATGGTTATCAACAATTAACAATAAGAACACGTTTAGACAGAAACCCTAGGTTGTTTGCATTTACCTAGGGTTAGGACAGACCCCTAGGCCAAATTTTCCCCAAATTTGGGTGCCCTTTTTCAATCATACATCAAATATATATTGCATAAACAGAACTAAAGTTTAATATGCGCAGCTTCTTACCAATGGATAGTTTGAATGCTTACAGAAGAGTCTGGCAGTAGTAGTGCCGCTGGATAGAAGATAATTGATTTGGGGTTACGCCATATTTTACGCCGAGTTCTACATGGTAACGTATTTAGAATACTATTACACATATATTGATGACTGTAGTAAGCTGCAAATCATTGAAAATACCGTAAAAGATACTGAAATTATAAATGGTTATCAACAATTAACAATAAGAACACGTTTAGAAAGAAACCCTAGGTTGTTTGCATTAACCTAGGGTTAGGACAGACCCCTAGGCCAAATTTTCCCCAAATTTGGGTGCCCTTATTCAATCAAACATCAAATATATATTGCATAAACAGAACTTAAGTTTAATTTGTGCAGCTTCTTTCCAATTGATAGTTCTAATGTTTACAGAAGAGTTTGGCAGTAGTAGTGACGCTGGAAAGAAGATAATTGATTTGGGGTTACGCCAAATTTTACGCCGAGTTCTACATGGTACCGAATCTAGAATACTATTATACATACATTGATGGCTGTAGTAAGATGGAAATCATTTTAAATACCGTAAAAGATACTGAAATTATAAATGCTTATCAACAATCAACAATAAGAACACGTTTAGAAAGAAACCCTAGGTTGTTTGCATTAACCTAGGGTTAGGACAGACCCCTAGGCCAAATTTTCCCCAAATTTGGGTGCCCTTATTCAGTCATGCATCAAATATATATTGCATAAACAGAACAAAAGTTTAATATGTGCAGCTTCTTACCAATGAATAATTCTAATGTTTACAGATGAATCTGACAGTAGTAAGGCCATTGGAAAGAAGATATTTCATTTGGGGTTACGCCAAATTTTACGCCGAGTTCTACATGGTACCGTATTTAGAATACTATTTTACACAAATTGATGCCTGTGGTAAGTTGAAAATCATTTTAAATACCGTAAAAGATACTGCAATTATAAATGGTTATCAACAGTTAACAATAAGAAACTGTTTAGATAGAAACCCTAGGTCGTTTTCATTAACCTAGGGTTAGGACAGACCCCTAGGCCAAATTTTCCCCAAAGTTGGGTGCCCTTATTCAATCGTATATAAAATATACTGTTCATGAACAGAACAGAAAGTAAATAAATGCAGATTCTTACCAATAGATTACGGTGTTATTTAAAGAATCATTTGGAAGTGGTAGCGCCCCAGAAAAAAAAATATTTAATTTGGGGTTAGGCCGTTTTATACTAACTTTTAATGATTTCCAAATATTTGATTTGTTCCTTACTCACAATGATTAACTATAGTGACTTGATTTTATGCTGAAAGGTAGATATTCCTGGTCCAAACAGACTCAAATATAAATCAAAACAAAACCTCAATGTTTTGATAGAAACCCTAACCAAAAACTGTTGGACAGACTGGGCGGCCAAATTTTCCCCCTAGGGGTGAAAAAAAAAGTTTTTTATTTGAAGGCCTATATACATGAAACTTTGCGTGTTTGTTCTCCTAAAGTATCCCATTTAAGTTTTTAGGGCGAAAAAACTATATCCCAAAAGATGACTTTGGGGTAACTAAGCCTAGCTAATTCTGAAACGTGTAAAAGTCGACCTGACAAATATGTATACCCAACTAGTAGACATAAAATGCTAATTTTGCTATACAATTTTTAACTATTGCGGGGTTAGGGGATTCCCATGGGTAGATTCTAGACCTCTTTGCTAACTCCCTAGAGCATGTATTAAAAGTTCTAACCCCGTTCATATATTGTCAGGGGAACACGGAGAGGAAAATTTGGACGCCCAAAACAGGGGTTGTGTGATAAAACTTTAACAGAAGCCTATATATAAAATCCAATCATAGCAAATGATAGAGCAAACAAAGACCTACAACTTTTAAATGGAGACTTATATAGTCCATCTACAATTAAAAAAGATACAGAGGGAAAACCGGAAATTTTTGGGGAAATTTTGGACGTATTCCGCTAGTTAGGGTTAGGGTTAGGGTTAGGGTTAGGGTTAGGGTTAGGGTTAGGGTTAGGGTTAGGGGTTAGGGTTAGGGTTAGGGTTAGGGTTAGGGTTAGGGAATAGGTATTTTCGGCTGAGTCCAAGTCCTCGGAAGGATATTTGGGTGTAGTTTGGCTAGAGTTAGCCTTTTCACAGACCCTGGCGTAGGGAATGGTGTCTATTTTTAGTAAGTGTTACCGAACTTCTTTTTTCAGGGGAGACTATTTAACAAGGGAGATGATGCATGTTTCGAGTAAAAATAGCAAATACGTTTATGAATTAGACTAAGTACCAAAAAACTCTGATCAGCATGCACTTCGATAGCAATTAATCAGTCTCTTTAGAAGACTAAACATCCTGAATCATTTGCTTACCTGAGGAATGGTTAGTCCAGCCTTTGATGAGGAATTGTCTTAGAACAGTGCTTTTCAAAGATGAATGAATATAAAAAAAATGCACCATCATAACTCTATGAATACTTCGTCTCAGAAAGCTGTCAGAAAACTTCTGACAATTTTCCGACAGCAACAATCTAGGGTCATGTACATATGTAGTAAAGTGGAATATGTTTTTTTTGTTAAGGAAAGAGCAGGTGTCGGTGCAATCGGAACTAAGGTTAGGGTTAGTTAGGATGTATGTTAGAAAATAGTCTACCCGTTGGCCATAGTTAAGCTAAACTATGTTCACCCTTGCACCGCGATGAGGTCGGTAGACATGGCAAGGGGTCGGACCCAGTCGATAACCGAGTCCTAATCAAGATAAATCAAAGGCTCAAAAACAAATCAAAGGAGCCAATTATTATGTAGTACCTTCTACAGGGCTGAAAAATTGACCACTGGTACAAGAATAATATTCCTTGGCGTATTCATGTTTCTTAAGCAAATGACAGAAATAAAATGCGGAATGAGAGATGCGGAGCTCCACCCACAGCTTATACGTCATAACACGGAGTGGTCTCTGATTGGTTCAAAATTACGTGATCTATTTTTATGTCACTCTCGCGTTGACCCATTGCAGAAAATGTATAAATATAACCTTACAGTCTTGCCCTATCAATTACGCTTTGGGTTGTGTAGGTTAGGGTTAGGGTGTTGGGTGTTAGAGGTGTTAGATGTAGGGTGTTTGGGGGTTAGGGTTAGGGTTAGGGTTAGGGTTAGGGGTTAGGGGTTAGGGGTTAGGGTTAGGGTTAGGGTTAGGGTTAGGGTTAGGGTTAGGGGTAGGGTTAGGGTTAGGGTTAGGGTTAGGGTTAGGGTTAGGGTTAGGGAATAGGTATTTTCGGCTGAGACAAAGACATCGGAATGATATTTGGGTGTAATTTGGCTAGGGTTAGCCTTTTCACAGACCCTGGCGTAGGGAATGGTGTCTATTTTTAGTTAGTGTTACCGAACTTCTTTTATCAGGGGAGACTATTTAACAAGGGAGATGATGCATGTTTCCAGTAAACGTAGTAAATACGTTTATGCATTAGACTAAATACCAAGAAACTCTGATCAGCATGCACTTCCAGAGCAATTAATCAGTCTCTTTAGAAGACTAAACATCTTGAATCATTTTCTTACCTGAGGAATGGTTAGTGCAGCCTCTGATGAGGAATTGTCTTAGAACAGTGTTTTTCAAAGATGAATGAATATAAAAAAATGCAGTATCAAAACTATAAATACTTCATGTCAGAAAGCTGTCAGAAAACCTTCCGACAGCAACAATCTAAGGTCATGTACATATGTTGTGAAGTGGAATATTGTTTTTGTTAAGCAAAGACCAGGAGTTAGGGTTAGGGTTAGGGTGTTGGGTGTTATAGGTGTTAGGGTGTTGGGTGTTAGGGTGTTGGGTGTTATAGGTGTTAGGGTGTTAGGTGTTATAGAAGTTAGGCTGTTGGGTGTTAGGGTTAGGGTTAGGGTTAGGGGTTAGGGTTAGGGTGTTGGGTGTTAGGGTTAGGGTTAGGGTTAGGGTTAGGGTTAGGGAATAGGTATTTTCGGCTGAGTCCAAGTCCTCGGAAGGATATTTGGGTGTAGTTTGGCTAGGGTTAGCCTTTTCACAGACCCTGGCGTAGGGAATGGTGTCTATTTTTAGTAAGTGTTACCGAACTTCTTTTTTCAGGGGAGACTATTTAACAAGGGAGATGATGCATGTTTCGAGTAAAAATAGCAAATACGTTTATGAATTAGACTAAGTACCAAAAAACTCTGATCAGCATGCACTTCGATAGCAATTAATCAGTCTCTTTAGAAGACTAAACATCCTGAATCATTTGCTTACCTGAGGAATGGTTAGTCCAGCCTTTGATGAGGAATTGTCTTAGAACAGTGCTTTTCAAAGATGAATGAATATAAAAAAAATGCACCATCATAACTCTATGAATACTTCGTCTCAGAAAGCTGTCAGAAAACTTCTGACAATTTTCCGACAGCAACAATCTAGGGTCATGTACATATGTAGTAAAGTGGAATATGTTTTTTTTGTTAAGGAAAGAGCAGGTGTCGGTGCAATCGGAACTAAGGTTAGGGTTAGTTAGGATGTATGTTAGAAAATAGTCTACCCGTTGGCCATAGTTAAGCTAAACTATGTTCACCCTTGCACCGCGATGAGGTCGGTAGACATGGCAAGGGGTCGGACCCAGTCGATAACCGAGTCCTAATCAAGATAAATCAAAGGCTCAAAAACAAATCAAAGGAGCCAATTATTATGTAGTACCTTCTACAGGGCTGAAAAATTGACCACTGGTACAAGAATAATATTCCTTGGCGTATTCATGTTTCTTAAGCAAATGACAGAAATAAAATGCGGAATGAGAGATGCGGAGCTCCACCCACAGCTTATACGTCATAACACGGAGTGGTCTCTGATTGGTTCAAAATTACGTGATCTATTTTTATGTCACTCTCGCGTTGACCCATTGCAGAAAATGTATAAATATAACCTTACAGTCTTGCCCTATCAATTACGCTTTGGGTTGTGTAGGTTAGGGTTAGGGTGTTGGGTGTTAGAGGTGTTAGATGTAGGGTGTTTGGGGGTTAGGGTTAGGGTTAGGGTTAGGGTTAGGGTTAGGGCCAGGGGCGCTAATGGAAAATTTGGATTTTTTTGGGGAAAATTTGGACGCGCCGGGGAAAATTTGGACGTTTTGAGGAAAATTTGGACGTTTAGGGGAAAATATGGACGTTTGGGTAAAAAATGGACCCTAAGCCCTGTCCTGGAAAATTTGGACGTTTTGAGTCTTGAAACAGGGGTTTAAAATTTCAAATGCTCTGGACATCATTTAACCCATTAATAGTTTGAATTTGATATTTTTTCATAAATTTGAAGAAAGATTTCATCTTTGGGAAGATACATATTTTCATTATTTATGTCTAAATCTATTGTCTGATTATTTATGTCTAAATTTATTGTTTGTGTTTAAGTAATGCATACTTATTGTCTTCGTTGATCCTAGTATTTAAATTGTATATCTTCTTGTCGGAAAACCATTTAGAGGCAGCTTGAAAAGTGAATATAGCATGATTTTTTATTGTTTTTGTGCAGTTCTTAAATATTACAAACAACTTAATGTTCTGCCAATTGCATCTAGCCTGAGAATAAATGAAGTGATTCACAGAAAGAGATCTGCAAAATGTTTTACAGGTGCCTATGCCAAACATTTACTTAAATTGTGGTTCGACAAACATATTCACTCAAGTTACAGGGTCCACAACTATGTTTTAAGCATGATATTAAAGCATATCCAAATTTTCCTGATAACCCCAGGATGATTTCACCTTCATACGAAGTGTGTAAGTATTGGTCACTGCCTAATATTGACTATATGGTTGTTTGATAAATCTCCTCACTTAAGTCACTTTTAATAGTTCATGCCATTCTGTGTTACTAACTATTGATATTAGCCATTTAGAATGGGGGTATGAGGTCGAAATTATCTGTGCCTTTCAATACTACCTTATATAGACATACATTGTTGTTCTGTAAAGCTTCTCATTTGAGTGTCAGAGTCGAATGGCATGCATTTTCAGCCTCATTCATTAGCACCTATGTTATTCTGAATATTTCATGCCATTCTAGGCTACTGCATTTCAACAAAAGTGTTTTGGAATGGGGGTATGGAGTCAAAACTATTCAAACTTACTAAAAATATCCAATACTGAAATATATGGCTGTTCTGTAGACCTTTTCACTTGAGTTTGAGAGTAAAGAGGCATGTGTTTTCAGCCTCATTCATTAGTGCCTATGCTTCTTTGAATATTTTATACCATTCCATGTTACTGTCTTATGAATGAAGAGTTTTTGAATGGGGTTATAGAGTCAAAATTATCCAAAATTATTAAGAATCCCCAATATTGACATATAAGGCTGTTCTGTAAACCTTCCCACTTAAATGTCAGAGTTCAATGGGATGTGTATTTGGCCTCAATCATTAGTAGGGATGCCACTTTAAACAGTTCATGCCATTCTATTCTACTATCAATTGATATCAGCCATTTAGAATTGGGGTATATAGTCAAAATTATCAGTGCTTTTCAATACTACCTTATATAGACATACATTGTTGTTCTGTAAAGCTTCTCACTTTAGTAACAGAGTCCAATGGCATGTTTTTTCAGTTTCATCTAGTAGCACCCATGCTATTCTGATTATTCCATGCCATTCTATGTTACTGTCTTTTAACAAAAGTGTTTTGGAATGGTGGTATGGAGTCAAAATTATTCAAACTTACTACTAATATCCAATATTGAAATATTTGGATGTTCTGTAAACCTTTTCACTTGAGTTGGAGAGTCCACGTGCATGTGTTTTCAGTCTTATTGATTAGTACCTATGCTACTTTGAATATTTTATGCCCTTTCATGTTACAGTCTTATGAATGAAGAGCTTTTGAATGGGGTTATAGAGTCAAAATTATCCAAAATTATTAAGAATCTCCAATATTGACATATATGGCTGTTCTGTAAACCTTCACACTTAAATTTCAGAGTTCAATGGGATGTGTATTTCGTCACATCCATTAGAAGAGATGCCACTTTTAATAGTTCATGCCATTCAATGTGACTGTCTATTGATATTGGACTTTTAGAATGAGGGTATGTGGTCGAACATATCCAAACTTTTCAATACTACCTTATATAGACATATATTGTTGTTCTGTAAAGCTTCTCACTTTGGTAACAGAGTCCAATGGCATGTTTTTTCAGTCTCATTCATTAGCTCCTATGCTATTCTGAGTATTTCATGCCATTCTATGATACTGTCTTTCAACAAAAGTGTTTTGGAATGGGGGTATGGAGTCAATATTATTCAAACTTACTACAAATATCCAATACTGAAATATGTGGCTGTTCTGTAAACCTATTCACTTTAGTTAAAGATTCCAGGGCATGTGTTTTCAGTCTAAGTCATAAGTATCTATGCTACTTTGAATGTTTTATGACATTACATGTTACTGTCTTATGAATGGAGAGTTTTTGAATGGGGCTATAGAGTCAAAATTATCCAAATTTTTAAGAATCTCCACTATTGACATATATGGCAGTTCTGTAAACCTTTTCACTTGAATTTCAGAGTTCAGTGGGATGTGTATTTGGTCTCATTCATTAGTAGAGATGCCACTTTTAATAGTTCATGCCATTCTATGTGACTGTCTATTGACAATGGACTTTTAGAATGGGGGTATAGGGTCAAAATTATACATGCTTTTAAATACTTCCTTATAGAGACATACATTGTTGTTCTGTAAAGCTTCTCTCATTAGTAACAGAATCCAATGGCATGTTTTTTTCAGTCTCATTCATTAGCACCTTTGCTATTCTGAATATTCCATGCCATTTGATGCTTCTGTCTTTTGAGTAATGAGTTTTAGAATGGGTGTGTGGAACTGGAAATTTCCAAGCTTATTATAACTACCCAATATTGACATTTAGGGCTGTTCTGTAAACCTTCTCAGTTTAGTTACAGAGTTCAATGGCTTGCTTTTCTACTCTCATTCATTAGTACCTATACTATTCTGAATGTTTCATGCCATTATATGTTACTGTGTCTTGCGAGAAGAGTTTGAGAAAAGTTGTATTGAAACAAATTTACCTGCTGTTTAAATAAGTTTGCATAATTTTGATTCCATAATATCATGCCAAAACTTTACTCTCAAAAGACAGAAGCATGAAATTGCATGAAATATTCTTATTAACATCAGTGCTAATAAATGAGATTAAAAACATATGCTTTTGCACTTTGAAAGTAAAAGTGAGAGGGTTTACAGAACCAATATAATGTCAATATTCGGTAGTTTTAATAAGTTCATATAATTTCCCCTCCATACCCCCATTTCAAAACTCTTCTCTCAAAAGAGACTAACATAGAATGGCAAGAATTATTCAAAGTAGCATAGACGCTAATGAATGAGATTGATAAAACATTCCAATGGGCTCTGTGTCTAAAGTGAGAAGGTTTATGCTACTAGCATATATGCTGAAACTTGGTTGTTTTAATAAGTTTGGATAATTCTGACTTGATAAGCCCTTTCCTGAATCTACTCTCAAAAGGCAGTTGCATCAACTGACATGAAATATTAAGAGTAGCATAGATGCTAATGAATGACACTAAAAACACATACTTTTGGACTCTTCAACTAAAGTGAGAGAGCTTACAGAACCAATATATCTGACAAAATGGGGAAGTTTTTATTAGTTCAGAAAATACCGACACCATAACCCCATTCAAAAATTCATCTCTCAAAAGAGGGAAACATAGAATGGCCTGATACAATCACAGTAGCATAGATACTAATGAATGAGACTAAATTCAAATGACATAAGACTCTGTGACTGGAGTGAGAAGGTTTATGCTACTAGCATATATGCCAAAACTGGCTTGTTTAAATAAGTTTGCATAATTTTGACTCCATAATGCCATGCCAAAACTTTACCCTCAAAAGACAGATGCATAAAATTGCATGAAATATTCTTATTAACATCAGTTCTAATAAATGAGATTAAAAATATATTCTTTTGCACTTTGAGAGTAAAGTGAGAGGGTTTACAGAACCAATATAATGTCAATATTCGGTGGTATTAATTTGTTCATATAATTTCCCCTCCCTATCCCCAGTTCAAAACTCTTCTCTCAAAAGTGACTAAAGTACAATGGCAAGAATTATTCAAAGGAGCATAGATACTAATGAACAAGAGAGATAAAACATGCCAATGGGCTCTGTGTCTAAAGTGAGAAGGTTTATGCTACAAGCATATATGCCGAAACTGGGTTGTTTGAATAAGTTTGCATAATTATGACTCCATAATGCCATGCCAAATCTTTACTCTCAAAAGACAGATGCATAAAATTGCATGAAATATTCTTATTAACATCAGTTCTAATAAATCAGATAAAAAAAATATGCTTTTTGTACTTTGAGAGTAAAGTGAGAGGGTTTACAGAACCAATATAATGTCAATATTTGGTAGTTTTAATAAGTTCATATACTTTCCCCTCCATACCCCCATTTCAAAACTCTTCTCTCAAAAGAGACTAACATAGAATGGCAAGAATTATTCAAAGTAGCATAGATACTAATGAATGAGAGTGATAAACCATTCCAATGGACTCTGTGTCTAAAGTGAGAAGGTTTATGCTACAAGCATATATGCTGAAACTTGGTTGTTTTAATAAGTTTGGATAATTCTGACTTGATAATCCCTTTCCTGAATCTACTCTCAAAAGGCAGTTGCATCAACTGACATGAAATATTAAGAGTAGCATAGATGCTAATGAATGACAATAAAAACACATACTTTTGGACTCTTCAACTAAAGTGAGAGAGCTTACAGAACCAATATATCTAACAAAATGGGGAAGTTTTAATAAGTTCAGAAAATACCGACGCCATAACCCCATTCAAAAATTCATATCTCAAAAGAGGGTAACATAGAATGGCCTGAAACAATCATAGTAGCATAGATACTAATGAATGAGATTGATAAAACATGCCAATGGGCTCTGTGTCTAAAGTGAGAAGGTTTATGCTACTAGCATATATGCCGAAACTGGGTATTTTAATAAGTTTGGATAATTCTGACTTGATTATCCCTTTCCTGAATCTACTCTCAAAAGGCAGTTGCAGCAACTGACATGAATTATTAAGAGTAGCATAGATACTAATGAATGAGAGTGATAAAACATGCCAATGGGCTCTGTGTCTAAAGTGAGAAGGTTTATGCTACAAGCATATATGCCGAAACTGGGTATTTTAATAAGTTTGGATAATTCTGACTTGATAAGCCCTTTCCTGAATCTACTCTCAAAAGGCAGTTGCATCAATTGACATGAAATATTAAGAGTAGCATAGATGCTAATGAATGACACTAAAAACACATACTTTTGGACTCTTCAACTAAAGTGAGAGAGCTTACAGAACCAATATATCTAACAAAATGGGGACGTTTTAATAAGTTCAGAAAATACCGACGCCATAACCCCATTCAAAAATTCATATCTCAAAAGAGGGTAACATAGAATGGCCTGAAACAATCATAGTAGCATAGATACTAATGAATGAGAGTGATAAAACATGCCAATGGGCTCTCTGTCTAAAGTGAGAAGGTTTATGCTACAAGCATATATGCCGAAACTGGGTATTTTAATAAGTTTGGATAATTCTGACTTGATAATCCCTATCCTGAATCTACTCTCAAAAGGCAGTTGCATCAATTGACATGAAATATTAAGAGTAGCATAGATGCTAATGAATGACAATAAAAACACATACTTTTGGACTCTTCAACTAAAGTGAGAGAGCTTACAGAACCAATATATCTAACAAAATGGGGAAGTTTTTATTAGTTCAGAAAATACCGACACCATAACCCCATTCAAAAATTCATCTCTCAAAAGAGGGTAACATAGAATGGCCTGAAACAATCACAGTAGCATAGATACTAATGAATGAGACTAAATTCAAATGACATTAGACTCTGTGACTGGAGTGAGAAGGTTTATGCTACAAGCATATATGCCAAAACTGGGTTGTTTAAATAATTTTGCATAATTTTGATTCCATAATGCCATGCCAAAACTTTACTCTCAAAAGACAGATGCATAAAATTGCATGAAATATTCTTATTAACATCAGTTCTAATAAATGAGATAAAAAACATATGCTTTTTGCACTTTGAGAGTAAAGTGAGAAGATTTACAGAACCAATATAATGTCAACATTCGGTAGTGTTAATAAGTTCATATAATTTCCCCTCCATACCCCCATTCCAAAACTCTTCTCTTAAAAGAGACTAGCATGGAATGGCAAGAAATATTCAGAGTAGCATAGATGCTTATGAATGAGACTGAAGAAACATGCTATTTTGACACATATTATGATTTGGCAAACATATCGACTTAAGTTACAGGAGTCACAAATATATTTTAAGCATGATTAAAGCATATCCCAATTTTCTTTATACCCCTAGGATGTTTTAACCCTCATAGGTAATGTGGAAATATTGATCATTACCTAGTATTGACATACATGGTTGTTCAGCAAGCCTATTCATTTAAGTTTGAGGATCCACAAATATGTGTCAGTATATATACTCAGAGGCAAAAGAAAGTATACAGGTTACGCAGTCTCGACGTTTCTACAGATGTCTACATATCTGCATAATACCTGGCACTGTAGATAAAAACAATCATTTTAGCACAATTTGCGACAATTTTCAGTGCAATCGGTCAAAGGATAAGGAAATGACATAGTCTTAAACAAACCAGGGGTCTGAATCAACACTGTGGCTGGAGTAGCTTCCCTTTAAACATTCACTTTGGATAATGGAGATTGATTTTATGCATTTTGATGCATTGCATTAAAAAAGGGATGAAAGGTTTGTAAGGACATATCGCACACTCATATAAATAATCGGGGAAAAGTATCAAAATTTTGTACCAAGAAATAATGTTTTGGCGTCTTCTGGTAACATGTATTGAATAGGCATTGAGTTCCTATGGGAAGTTTATTTGCAATTTTCTCTCAAATAAACAAGTCTATGACATTCTTTTAAAGTGTGCACAAAGGCAAGAAGACAAACAATAAGTTTCCGAAAATTTCAAGTGGAAACTTCTAACCCCAGGTAAGATAGAGAAACATTTGATTACCTATAATTTTAATTCAAAGGGAGATAATTTGATACATGTAGCATTTCTTTCTATGGTTGAAGACGTTTGGTGGGAGTTTCAGATTAAATGAAGATGTGCTTTTACTCTCAGACATTAGTGCTAGATGTTCATGAAGTGCAGAATGCCATCTGCAATGTGCAAAGCGAGTTTTGATTGGGGCTACTGATTTTGAACAAAGTGCCATAACTCAATTATTAAAGACTGCAAAACAATTTGTGTTTGTGTTTTGCAGAGCTAGACGTTTGCCAAAACGGCATTATTATTATGTCTACGCAGCTATTTACACGAAGCCCAGTATTCAAAGTCCAAAACTGTATACTTATTATTGCCTCTGAGTATATTACTGCAGGTCCCAATTTTTCTGATAACCGCAGGATGATTTAACCCTCATAAGTAATGTGTAAGTCTTTAGTTAAAGAGTCCAGGGGCATGTGTTTTCAGTCTCAGTCATTAGTGCCTATGCTACTGTGATTGTTTTATGCCATTCCATGTTACAGTCTTATGAATGAAGAGTTTTTGAATGGGGTAAAAGAGTCAAAATTATCCAAAATTTTTAAGAATCTCCAATATTTACATATATGGCTGTTCTGTGAACCTTCTCACTTAAATTTCAGAGTTCACTTGGATGTGTATTTGGTCTCATTCATTAGTAGAGATGCCACTTTTAATAGTTCATGCCATTCTATGTTACTGTTTATTGAGATTGGACTTTAAGAATGAGGGTATGTGGTCGAAAGTATCCGAACTTTTCAATACTACCTTATATAGACATATATTGTTGTTCTGTAAAGCTTCTCAATTCAGTCACAGAGTCCAATGGCATGTTTTTTTCAGTCTCATTTATTAGCACCTAAGCTATTTTGAATATTTCATGCCATTCAAAGCTGCTGTCTTTTGAGTAATGAGTTTTAGAATGGGTGTGTGGAACTGGAAATTTCTGAGCTTCTTATAACTGCCCAATATTGACATATAGGGCTGTTCTGTAAACCTTCTCAGTTTAGTTACAGAGTTCAATGGCTTGCTTTTCTACTCTCATTCATTAGTACCTATGCTATTCTGAATGTTTCATGCCATTATATGTTACTGTGTCTTGAGAGAAGAGTTTGAGAAAAGTTGTATTGAATCAAATTCACCTGAACTTATAAAAACTACCAAATTTTGACATATATGGCTATTCTGTTAACCTTCTTACTTAAGTTTTAGAGTTAAATGGGATGTGTATTTGGAGTCATTCATTGGTCGAGAATCCACTTTTGATAGTTCATGCCATTCTATGTTACTGTCTTTTGGCAGTAGACATTTAGAATGGGCGTTTGATGTCGAAATTATCCAAGCTTTCAAATACTATATTATATTGACATACAGTGTTTTTGTTTAAAGCTTCTCACTTTAGTAACAGAGCCCAATGGCATGTTTTTTTCAGTCTCATTCATTAACACCTATGCTATTCTGAATATTTCATGCCATTTTATGTAACTGTTTTTCGACAAAAGTGTTTTGTAATGGGAGTATGGAGTCGGAATTATTCAAACTTGCTACAAATATACGTGGCTGTTCTGTAAACCTTTTCACGTCAGTTGGAGAGTCCAGGAGTATGTGTTTTGAGTCTCATTCATTAGTACCTAAGCTAATTTGAATATTTTATGCCATTCCATGTTACTGTCTTATGAATGAAGAGTTTTTGAATGGGGTTACAGAGTCAAAATTATCCAAAAATTTAAAGAATCTCCACTATTGACATATATGGCTGTTGTGTAAACCTTCTCACTAAAATTTAAGAGCTCAATGGGATGTGTATTTGGTCTCATTCATCGGTAGAGATGTAGTAAGATGATATTATAGCATGTCCAAATTGATTTGTAGAATGTAGATATCTCATTTAATATATCAGATATCTAATACATTATATATGATATCTTATATATATAAGGTATCGTATATAATAAATAAGATATCTTATAAGATATCTTATTTATTATATAAGATATCTTTTATATATAAGATATCTTATATAATAAATAAGATATCTAAAAAAGAAAATAACATGTCTAATATGCCAATTAAGATATCTAATATAACATATAAGATATCTTATATCCTATATAAGATATCAGATATTGGATATAAGATATCTTATAAAGGATATGATATATCTTATTTAATTTTTCATATAAGCTATCTTATATTAGATATCTTATATGTTATATTAGATATCTTAATTGGCATATTAGATATCTAATTTACTATATAAGATATCTTATATTTAGTAAATCAGATATCTTATATCGGATATAAGATATCTTATATAGGATATGAGATATCTTATTTAATTCGTATAGTTTCAGCATGGTATCCTATTCAGAATACGCTTTCACATTTGATGATATGTGTAATAAGCTTTAATATGTTTCAAATACCGTAAAGGATGCTGAAAAAATGACAAATTGTCAAGAACTAAAGATACGAACATAATAAGATGGAAACCCTAGGTCATCTGTATAAAACCTAAGGGTGGAACAGAACTCGAGGCCAAATTTTCCCCAAATTCGGGAGCCCTTATTCAAGCAAACATCAAATAAATACTGCATAAAAAGAACTAAAGTTTATTATGTACAGCTTCTTACCAATGGATAATTTAATGTTTACAGAAGAATCTGGCAGTAGTAGTGCCGCTGGAAAGAAGATAAATTATTTGGGGTTAAGCCAAATTTTACGCAGAGTTCTACATGGTACCGTATTTAGAATACTATTATACATAAATTGACACCTGTAGTAAGCTGAAAATCATTTTAGATACAGTAAGAGATACTGAAATTATAAATGGTTATCAACAATTATCAATAAGAGAACGTTTAGACAGAAACCCTAGGTCGTTTGCATTAAGCTAGGGTTAGGACAGAACCCTAGGCCAAATTTTCCCCAAATTTGGGTGTCCTTATTCAATCATACATCAAATATATATTGCATAAACAGAACTAAAGTTTAATATGTGCAGCTTCTTACCAATGGATAGTTTTAATGTTAACAGACGATTCTGGCAGTAGTAGTGACGCTGGAAAGAAGATAATTGATATGGGGTTACGCAAAATTTTACGCAGAGTTCTACATGGTACCGTATCTAGAATACTATTATACATACATTGATGGCTGCAGTAAGCTGAAAATCATTTTAAATACCGTAAAAGATGCTGAAATTATAAATGGTTATCAACAATTAACAATAAGAACACGTTTAGACAGAAACCCTAGGTCGTTTGCATTTACCTAGGGTTAGGACAGACCCCTAGGCCAAATTTTCCCCAAATTTGGGTGCCCTTTTTCAATCATACATCAAATATATATTGCATCAACAGAACTAAAGTTTAATATGTGCAGCTTCTTACCAATGGATAGTTTTAATGTTTACAGAAGAGTCTGGCAGTAGTAGTGCCGCTGGATAGAAGATAATTGATTTGGGGTTACGCCATATTTTACGCCGAGTTCTACATGGTAACGTATTTAGAATACTATCACACATATATTGATGACTGTAGTAAGCTGCAAATCATTTTAAATACCGTAAAAGATACTGAAATTATAAATGGTTATCAACAATTAACAATAAGAACACGTTTAGACAGAAACCCTAGGTTGTTTGCATTAACCTAGGGTTAGGACAGACCCCTAGGCCAAATTTTCCCCAAATTTGGGTGCCCTTTTTCAATCAAACATCAAATATATATTGCATAAACAGAACTTAAGTTTAATTTGTGCAGCTTCTTACCAATTGATAGTTCTAATGTTTACAGAAGAGTCTTGCAGTAGTAGTGACGCTGGAAAGATGATAATTGATTTGGGGTTACACCAAATTTTACGCCGAGTTCTACATGGTACCGTATCTAGAATACTATTATACATACATTGATGGCTGTAGTAAGATGAAAATCATTTTAAATACCGTAAAAGATACTGAAATTATAAATGCTTATCAACAATCAACAATAAGAACACGTTTAGACAGAAACCCTAGGTTGTTTGCATTAACCTAGGGTTAGGACAGACCCCTAGGCCAAATTTTCCCCAAATTTGGGTGCACTTATTCAGTCATGCATCAAATATATATTGCATAAACAGAACAAAAGTTTAATATGTGCAGCTTCTTACCAATGAATAATTCTAATGTTTACAGATGAATCTGACAGTAGTAAGGCCACTGGAAAGAAGATATTTCATTTGGGGTTACGCCAAATTTTACGCCGAGTTCTACATGGTACCGTATTTAGAATACTATTTTACATAAATTGATGCCTGTAGTAAGTTGAAAATCATTTTAAATACCGTAAAAGATACTGCAATTATAAATGGTTATCAACAGTTAACAATAAGAAACTGTTTAGATAGAAACCCTAGGTCGTTTTCATTAACCTAGGGTTAGGACAGACCCCTAGGCCAAATTTTCCCCAAAGTTGGGTGCCCTTATTCAATCGTATATAAAATATACTGTTCATGAACAGAACAGAAAGTAAATAAATGCAGATTCTTACCAATAGATTACGGTGTTATTTAAAGAATCATTTGGAAGTGGTAGCGCCCCAGAAAAGAAAATATTTAATTTGGGGTTAGGCCGTTTTATACTAACTTTTAATGATTTCCAAATATTTGATTTGTTCCTTACTCACAATGATTAACTATAGTTACTTGATTTTATGCTGAAAGGTAGATATTCCTGGTCCAAACAGACTCAAATATAAATCAAAACAAAACCTCAATGTTTTGATAGAAACCCTAACCAAAAACTGTTGGACAGACTGGGCGGCCAAATTTTCCCCCTAGGGGTGAAAAAAAAAGTTTTTTATTTGAAGGCCTATATACATGAAACTTTGCGTGTTTGTTCTCCTAAAGTATCCCATTTAAGTTTTTAGGGCGAAAAAACTATATCCCAAAAGATGACTTTGGGGTAACTAAGCCTAGCTAATTCTGAAACGTGTAAAAGTCGACCTGACAAATATGTATACCCAACTAGTAGACATAAAATGCTAATTTTGCTATACAATTTTTAACTATTGCGGGGTTAGGGGATTCCCATGGGTAGATTCTAGACCTCTTTGCTAACTCCCTAGAGCATGTATTAAAAGTTCTAACCCCGTTCATATATTGTCAGGGGAACACGGAGAGGAAAATTTGGACGCCCAAAACAGGGGTTGTGTGATAAAACTTTAACAGAAGCCTATATATAAAATCCAATCATAGCAAATGATAGAGCATACAAAGACCTACAACTTTTAAATGGAGACTTATATAGTCCATCTACAATTAAAAAAGATACAGAGGGAAAACCGAAAATTTTTGGGGAAATTTTGGACGTATTCCGCTAGTTAGGGTTAGGGTTAGGGTTAGGGTTAGGGTTAGGGTTAGGGTTAGGGGTTAGGGTTAGGGTTAGGGTTAGGGTTAGGGTTAGGGTTAGGGTTAGGGTTAGGGTTAGGGTTAGGGTTAGGGTTAGGGTTAGGGTTAGGGGTTAGGGTTAGGGTTAGGGTTAGGGTTAGGGTTAGGGTTAGGGTTAGGGTTAGGGTTAGGGAATAGGTATTTTCGGCTGAGACAAAGACATCGGAAGGATATTTGGGTGTAATTTGGCTAGGGTTAGCCTTTTCACAGACCCTGGCGTAGGGAATGGTGTCTATTTTTAGTTAGTGTTACCGAACTTCTTTTATCAGGGGAGACTATTTAACAAGGGAGATGATGCATGTTTCCAGTAAACGTAGTAAATACGTTTATGCATTAGACTAAATACCAAGAAACTCTGATCAGCATGCACTTCCAGAGCAATTAATCAGTCTCTTTAGAAGACTAAACATCTTGAATCATTTTCTTACCTGAGGAATGGTTAGTGCAGCCTCTGATGAGGAATTGTCTTAGAACAGTGTTTTTCAAAGATGAATGAATATAAAAAAATGCAGTATCAAAACTATTAATACTTCCTGTCAGAAAGCTGTCAGAAAACCTTCCGACAGCAACAATCTAAGGTCATGTACATATGTTGTAAAGTGGAATATTGTTTTTGTTAAGCAAAGACCAGGAGTTAGGGTTAGGGTTAGGGTGTTGGGTGTTATAGGTGTTAGGGTGTTGGGTGTTAGGGTGTTGGGTGTTATAGGTGTTAGGGTGTTAGGTGTTATAGATGTTAGGCTGTTGGGTGTTAGAGTTAGGGTTAGGGGTTAGGGGTTAGGGTTAGGGTGTTGGGTGTTATAGGTGTTAGGGTGTTGGGTGTTAGGGTTAGGGTTAGGGTTAGGGTTAGGGTTAGGGTTAGGGTTAGGGTTAGGGTTAGGGTTAGGGTTAGGGTTAGGGTTAGGGTTAGGGTTAGGGTTAGGGTTTAGGTTTAGGTTTAGGTTAGGGTTAGGGTTAGGGTTAGGGTTAGGGTTAGGGTTAGGGTTAGGGTTAGGGTTAGGGTTAGGGTTAGGGTTAGGGTTAGGGTTAGGGTTAGGGTTAGGGTTGGGGTTAGGGTTAGGGTTAGGGTTAGGGTTAGGGTTAGGGGTTAGGGTTAGGGTTAGGGTTAGGGGTTAGGGTTAGGGGTTAGGGTTAGGGTTAGGGTTAGGGTTAGGGTTAGGGTTAGGGTTAGGGTTAGGGTTAGGGTTAGGGAATAGGTATTTTCGGCTGAGACAAAGACATCGGAAGGATATTTGGGTGTAATTTGGCTAGGGTTAGCCTCTTCACAGACCCTGGCGTAGGGAATGGTGTCTATTTTTAGTTAGTGTTACCGAACTTCTTTTATCAGGGGAGACTATTTAACAAGGGAGATGATGCATGTTTCCAGTAAACGTAGTAAATACGTTTATGCATTAGACTAAATACCAAGAAACTCTGATCAGCATGCACTTCCAGAGCAATTAATCAGTCTCTTTAGAAGACTAAACATCTTGAATCATTTTCTTACCTGAGGAATGGTTAGTGCAGCCTCTGATGAGGAATTGTCTTAGAACAGTGTTTTTCAAAGATGAATGAATATAAAAAAATGCAGTATCAAAACTATTAATACTTCCTGTCAGAAAGCTGTCAGAAAACCTTCCGACAGCAACAATCTAAGGTCATGTACATATGTTGTAAAGTGGAATATTGTTTTTGTTAAGCAAAGACCAGGAGTTAGGGTTAGGGTTAGGGTGTTGGGTGTTATAGGTGTTAGGGTGTTGGGTGTTAGGGTGTTGGGGGTTAGGGTTAGGGTGTTGGGTGTTATATGTGTTAGGGTGTTGGGTGTTATAGGTGTTAGGGTGTTGGGTGTTAGGGTGTTAGGTGTTATAGATGTTAGGCTGTTGGGTGTAAGGGTTAGGGTTAGGGTTAGGGGTTAGGGTTAGGGTTAGGGTGTTGGGTGTTATAGGTGTTAGTGTGTTGGGTGTTATAGGTGCTAGGGTGTTAGGTGTTATAGATGTTAGGCTGTTGGGTGTTAGGGTTAGGGTTAGGGTTAGGGTTAGGGAATAGGTATTTTCGGCTGAGTCCAAGTCCTCGGAAGGATATTTGGGTGTAGTTTGGCTAGGGTTAGCGTTAGGGTTAGGGTTAGGGTTAGGGTTAGGGTTAGGGTTAGGGAATAGGTATTTTCGGCTGAGTCCAAGTCCTCGGAAGGATATTTGGGTGTAGTTTGGCTAGGGTTAGCCTTTTCACAGACCCTGGCGTAGGGAATGGTTGCTATTTTTAGTAAGTGTTACCGAACTTCTTTTTTCAGGGGAGACTATTTAAGAAGGGAGATGATGCATGTTTCGAGTAAAAATAGCAAATACGTTTATGAATTAGACTAAGTACCAAAAAACTCTGATCAGCATGCACTTCGATAGCAATTAATCAGTCTCTTTAGAAGACTAAACATCCCGAATCATTTGCTTACCTGAGGAATGGTTAGTCCAGCCTTTGATGAGGAATTGTCTTAGAACAGTGCTTTTCAAAGATGAATGAATATAAAAAAATGCACCATCATAACTCTATGAATACTTCGTGTCAGAAAGCTGTCAGAAAACTTCTGACAATTTTCCGACAGCAACAATCTAGGGTCATGTACATATGTAGTAAAGTGGAATATGTTTTTTTGTTAAGGAAAGAGCAGGTGTCGGTGCAATCGGAACTAAGGTTAGGGTTAGTTAGGGTGTATGTTAGAAAATAGTCTACCCGTTGGCCATAGTTAAGTTAAACTATGTTCACCCTTGCACCGCGATGAGGTCGGTAGACATGGCAAGGGGTCGGACCCAGTCGATAACCGAGTCCTAATCAAGATGAATCAAAGGCTCAAAAACAAATCAAAGGAGCCAATTATTATGTAGTACCTTCTACAGGGCTGAAAAATTGACCACTGGTACAAGAATAATATTCCTTGGCGTATTCATGTTTCTTAAGCAAATGACAGAAATAAAATGCGGAATGAGAGATGCGGAGCTCCACCCACAGCTTATACGTCATAACACGGAGTGGTCTCTGATTGGTTCAAAATTACGTGATCTATTTTTATGTCACTCTCGCGTTGACCCATTGCAGAAAATGTATAAATATAACCTTACAGTCTTGCCCTATCAATTACGCTTTGGGTTGTGTAGGTTAGGGTTAGGGTGTTGGGTGTTAGAGGTGTTAGATGTAGGGTGTTTGGGTGTTAGGGTTAGGGTTAGGGTGTTAGAGGTGTTAGGTGTTAGTGTTAGGGTGTTGGGTGTTAGAGTGTTAGGTGTTAGTGTTAGGGTGTTGGGTGTTAGAGGTGTTAGGTGTTTGGGTGTTAGGGTTAGGGTGTTACAGGTGTTAGTGTTGGGTGTTAGGGTGTTAGGTGTTAGTGTTAGGGTTAGGGTGTTGGGTGTTAGAGTGTGAGGTGTTAGTGTTAGGGTTAGGGTGTTGGGTGTTAGAGGTATTGGGTTAGGGAATAGGTATTTTCGGCTGAGACAAAGACATCGGAAGGATATTTGGGTGTAATTTGGCTAGGGTTAGCCTCTTCACAGACCCTGGCGTAGGGAATGGTGTCTATTTTTAGTTAGTGTTACCGAACTTCTTTTATCAGGGGAGACTATTTAAGAAGGGAGATGATGCATGTTTCCAGTAAACGTAGTAAATACGTTTATGCATTAGACTAAATACCAAGAAACTCTGATCAGCATGCACTTCCAGAGCAATTAATCAGTCTCTTTAGAAGACTAAACATCTTGAATCATTTTCTTACCTGAGGAATGGTTAGTGCAGCCTCTGATGAGGAATTGTCTTAGAACAGTGTTTTTCAAAGATGAATGAATATAAAAAAATGCAGTATCAAAACTATTAATACTTCCTGTCAGAAAGCTGTCAGAAAACCTTCCGACAGCAACAATCTAAGGTCATGTACATATGTTGTAAAGTGGAATATTGTTTTTGTTAAGCAAAGACCAGGAGTTAGGGTTAGGGTTAGGGTGTTGGGTGTTATAGGTGTTAGGGTTAGGGTTAGGGTTAGGGTTAGGGTTAGGGTTAGGGTTAGGGTTAGGGTTAGGGTTAGGGTTAGGGTTTAGGGTTTAGGGTTTAGGGTTAGGGTTAGGGTTAGGGTTAGGGTTAGGGTTAGGGTTAGGGTTAGGGTTAGGGTTAGGGTTAGGGTTAGAGTTGGGTTAGAGTTGGGTTAGGGTTAGGGTTAGGGTTAGGGTTAGGGTTAGGGTTAGGGTTAGGGTTAGGGTTAGGGTTAGGGTTAGGGTTAGGGTTAGGGTTAGGGTTAGGGGTTAGGGTTAGGGTTAGGGTTAGGGTTAGGGGTTAGGGTTAGGGTTAGGGTTAGGGTTAGGGTTAGGGTTAGGGTTAGGGTTAGGGTTAGGGTTAGGGTTAGGGGTTAGGGTTAGGGTTAGGGTTAGGGTTAGGGTTAGGGTTAGGGTTAGGGTTAGGGTTAGGGTTAGGGTTAGGGTTAGGGTTAGGGTTAGGGTTAGGGTTAGGGTTAGGGGGTTAGGGTTAGGGTTAGGGTTAGGGTTAGGGGGTTAGGGTTAGGGTTAGGGTTAGGGTTAGGGTTAGGGTTAGGGTTAGGGTTAGGGTTAGGGTTAGGGTTAGGGTTAGGGTAGGGTTAGGGTTAGGGTTAGGGTTAGGGTTAGGGTTAGGGTTAGGGTTAGGGTTAGGGTTAGGGTTAGGGAATAGGTATTTTCGGCTGAGACAAAGACATCGGAAGGATATTTGGGTGTAATTTGGCTAGGGTTAGCCTTTTCACAGACCCTGGCGTAGGGAATGGTGTCTATTTTTAGTTAGTGTTACCGAACTTCTTTTATCAGGGGAGACTATTTAACAAGGGAGATGATGCATGTTTCCAGTAAACGTAGTAAATACGTTTATGCATTAGACTAAATACCAAGAAACTCTGATCAGCATGCACTTCCAGAGCACTTAATCAGTCTCTTTAGAAGACTAAACATCTTGAATCATTTTCTTACCTGAGGAATGGTTAGTGCAGCCTCTGATGAGGAATTGTCTTAGAACAGTGTTTTTCAAAGATGAATGAATATAAAAAAAATGCAGTATCAAAACTATTAATACTTCCTGTCAGAAAGCTGTCAGAAAACCTTCCGACAGCAACAATCTAAGGTCATGTACATATGTTGTAAAGTGGAATATTGTTTTTGTTAAGCAAAGACCAGGAGTTAGGGTTAGGGTGTAGGGTGTTATAGGTGTTAGTGTGTTGGGTGTTAGGGTGTTGGGTGTTATAGGTGTTAGGGTGTTAGGTGTTATAGATGTTAGGCTGTTGGGTGTTAGGGTTAGGGTTAGGGTTAGGGAATAGGTATTTTCGGCTGAGTCCAAGTCCTCGGAAGGATATTTGGGTGTAGTTTGGCTAGGGTTAGCCTTTTCACAGACCCTGGCGTAGGGAATGGTTGCTATTTTTAGTAAGTGTTACCGAACTTCTTTTTTCAGGGGAGACTATTTAACAAGGGAGATGATGCATGTTTCGAGTAAAAATAGCAAATACGTTTATGAATTAGACTAAGTACCAAAAAACTCTGATCAGCATGCACTTCGATAGCAATTAATCAGTCTCTTTAGAAACTAAACATCCTTAATCATTTGCTTACCTGAGGAATGGTTAGTCGTCCAGCCTTTGATGAGGAATTGTCTTAGAACAGTGCTTTTCAAAGATGAATGAATATAAAAAAATGCACCATCATAACTCTATGAATACTTCGTGTCAGAAAGCTGTCAGAAAACTTCTGACAATTTTCCGACAGCAACAATCTAGGGTCATGTACATATGTAGTAAAGTGGAATATGTTTTTTTGTTAAGGAAAGAGCAGGTGTCGGTGCAATCGGAACTAAGGTTAGGGTTAGTTAGGGTGTATGTTAGAAAATAGTCTACCCGTTGGCCATAGTTAAGTTAAACTATGTTCACCCTTGCACCGCGATGAGGTCGGTAGACATGGCAAGGGGTCGGACCCAGTCGATAACCGAGTCCTAATCAAGATGAATCAAAGGCTCAAAAACA